>CM075279.1:3010000-3332500 GCA_037678475.1 x Bolboschoenoplectus mariqueter
TTCAAAATTTTTATTTAATTAAGTCATCTTAAGAAATTAAATTCTATTTCATATATTTTAATTTGCTTTTAAAATTTATATTAAAAATCAAAATCATCTTAAAAAAATTTACTCACTTTAAATTTCAGTTTTATTATATTTTATTGGCAAGAAGAATATGTATTAAACTGTTTTTTTGTGAAATGTACTAACTCTTTTAGTAGTATATTCTTTTGGATCCAATAAATTATTTTGCTATTATTAAATTGGTTTAATATATTAAAATTCTTCTATATAGTAACGATTTTTGTTATTATCTTGTCATGAAGTTCTTGAAAAATCAATTTTATTTGTGAAAATATTACATCCTCAAATAATTGGATCAGATAGTTTTGTCCAAGATATAGCATAGCGTGCAAATTTTCTAGTTCTTCTCACAATAGAATATATCACATAGATCTTATTATTTGAACTATTTATAGTTGTGTTTCAAGTCATTTTTTTCGATATTGTATATATAATTTTATTACTTGTATTAATGCTATGGAGGAATACCCATACACAAGTTATCGTTAATTAATTTCAAAAACACTGAACTTTCCAATTTATAGCAATAATAACGCGATGCAAAATTATGTTGAGCAAAGTAAATATTTACTGATCATTAATTATTATGATTAAATGACATAATCGATCTACTTGATAAATTTTATTAATCAAACCCACCATGTAATTACGTTTACCCAATAAGAAAATCCTACTTGAAAATTACTCATTTAGACCTTTCAATTAAGATATCAGAAGAAGAGAACTATTGACAATATATATTTTTCAAATCTACAAAATATATCACTTAGATACATTTAAGCTGGTGCACAATGTCTTGTAACATGTATAACTTTTTTTTTTTGAAATAAAAATTTACGTTAGTCTTAAAATTGATTAATTTTTAAATATTTTTTATAAAATTTAAATCTATATTTCTCTATAAAAATAAAATAAAATCTATCATTATCTGTATTAGAGACGTGTACTTTCTTGTAACGTATATTAATTAAGGTCCAAACTTCTCATATTTCTTACATGTTTGTTTGTTTGTTAAGAGGAAAAATAAAAGAGACCACAAAAGAGCGGAGATAATGTTGGATATATATTGATACATGTCAACATGTGACTCAAAATTTGAGCTTTCTATTTCTCATATAAATATAGCATAGTTACAATTTACAAAAGATCTTAACAAACATTATTTATTATAATAATTATTACTATTCATGATGGCCGAGATAAGAGGTAAGCAACAAACGGCTATTAATTGAAAATTCAAAATATATATAGGCCTACAAAACAAGGCCTTGTACTTTTTTATTTTATTTTTATTTATTTAGTTTCTTTATTTTTAAGACCCGTAGGCACCAAGGCATCTTAATTATTTGTTGCCACATTAGTAAAATTTGGCCATATATTACTCGATCACAAATTAAGACAGCCGCTATATATTCCTTTCTCTCTCAGGCTGACTTGAATAAACTTTGACAAGCTATTTAATATTTAGGGGAGTAATAATTGCACCTCTTAATTACACTTTTTATATACACTCTAAATATATTTATATTTTTTCAAAAAAAATATTTATACTTAATGATAAAAATATTTATATCTTATGTTACTAGAATTAAAATTTTTATAAACTTTATTTTTACTTGTGTAATAAAGTTTTTAACTTAAAGATTTTTATATCATTAAGGAATGAAAAAATAATAAATATTTTCTATACTAACTATTAATATTTATAAATATAAATATAAATTATTTATTTATTTAATATAAATACTTGTGATGTGTAGATAATATGGGGTGCAACAATAACTTCTCTAATATTTATTAATTATCTTGTCCGATATATAACATGCCTTAAACTTTAGACCACCTTTCACATTTTTTTTTAGTTAAGATATTCTTAAATATGGGAGGCAGTCCGTTGTATTCTTCTGAAACCGTGATCGACGGAGACAAGTAAATATATTTCTAGATATATATATATACAAGTCAAAAGATAACAGTGAAGTTTGAACGAAATTTTCAAATGGCAGCATGTATGATATGTATTGATATAAAAATATCAATTCTTAAAACTAACTTTTGCACTTGAAAAATAGCCGAGCAGTAATACCCTCTATGTTTTATTACTTTTTGATAAGTGTACTATTTTAGTAATCAATTTTACCTTTTGATAAAAAAAAAATTTCTTGCTGTGTTAAATCTGATTTAGCTTTTGGCAATGTCTTGATGATTTTAGTCCAGCAGTCCTCAATTATTCTTTCTTTTGAGAAATAGGTGCCACCCCTTTGAACAATAAAATTGAAACCACAATATTAATTTACAATTCTCAGTTTAGTAGGCACAAGCAAAGAATCAGCTCACTTGTTGTCAGATGGATTATTACAAGTGAGCACATAATAAATCCCTTACTGGTACTATGTCATGACACTGTACAGAATGATTTTCTCAGCTTTTCTGCTTAATTTTAAGGAAATAATACCTAAGCTAATAAACCCCCAGTATTGATTTTATTGTTAAACAACAACTGTCTTGTACTTCCAACTTTGTCATTCTAATTTGGCAGAAGTGATTTGCAAATAATAACAAATAGAACTGAATTACTTACAACCTACTTCTTACATTGATTAAGCAATACATAGAAACTGGAGATCAATGTTCTACAATTCTCCATTAATAGAAAAAAAAACATAAAAATATATCCCATACTGAAGAATCAAATTAACTAACCCTTAATAGCATGAACATGCTTCAAAACCAATTTCAACAGCTTTCAGAAAAGAAAGATCAGTACACCCCTATAAAACGAGAAACATCTCACTCATGCCCCCACAAACATAATATACACCACTGAAACAATCTACTCACATTTTCTTCAAATAACACTGAAGTGAAGTGTTTTCTCTCTTCATCAATTCAGAGACAGACATTCGAAAGAGAGATACTTTGGTATACACAGAAAGAACCTAAGAACAGACTAACATACCAAATATTTCTGGTGTTATGTAATACCACCTTGATAAGTAATCCCTATGTTTTGCCTGGCCATGTTTTAAATATTTCTTATTTTGCAGGAGTACACAAGGAAATCAGTTTCTCATAACTAATTCTGAGCAGAAGCCGGGGCAAGATTAACATTCATAATGCCATTGTTGTTGTTGTTGTTGTTAGCATTCTCCAAATTCGCCCCATCAGCACTGGCATGGTGCACAAACTCCTCTGGTGTAAGATGTGTCCCATGGCAGGCACATACAATGCGAAGTTGCTCTTTGCCAGGGCCAAACCTGTAGGTCACACCAGATATGGTTTTCGCATTGGGACCCGACCCGGTAGTGGTGACCCAAGGCAGATCCGGACATGAACCAGATCCGCCAAACTTTATCTCTGACCCAATGCCACGCCGTATTGGGCTCTTATTGTCTTGCGGATTTGGATTTTCTTGTGGTTTTGATAGGTAGGTATGGCTATGAGTTGCATTAAGATTTGGTTTAATGTCAGGGTGGGAAGAGGATGACGCAGCTTCTTTGTTTGGTTCTTGGGGCTTCTTGTCAAACGCTACAACCTGTGATGATGTGTAGGATGCTTGTACTGATCCTTCAGTATGGAATTAATAAGTATCACAATAAGAAAAGAACAAAAAGTAAAAATAAACAAGAGAATTATAACTGAGCCTACAGCTACTTTCAAATCAGGCTGAGCAAGGTTTAAACTTTGAAGTAAAGGTCCATTCAGTATGTATTGTACTTTTTCATAAGCATGTGTTTTCAAGCCAAACCATAAATGCACAAACATACTTGTGAAGAATCACACTAAGCTTTATAGTTTGAAATATGAACTGAAAGTGAATTGTCTATAAGCATCGAGCATGAGGCACAAGTGCACCCAACAACAAGCACAGAGAGACGTATACACGCTCAAACACGCACAAAATGAAAGAGATTACCTTGAGTTTTTCTTTCCTCCTCTTCCATGTTGGGGCGATATGGCCACACTGGGCTCGTCTCAAGTGTAGGGATTTGCGTTGAAGTATAACCAAATGCCAACTGTCTGTCCCTTGCTGACACCAGCTGTACCACCACAACATCTCAGTTCAAATTATTTAATTTGGACTTCTAAATTCCGACTTAATTTAAGTAATTTCACATAAAATGATCACTTACGTTGTTCATATTTACCATATTGTTGTTGTTGTTATTATTTATGGTATGAAATGAGATAGGGACGCCAGATGGAAAACGAGTTACAGTGACTCCGGTTGCAGGAGCAGTTGATCCCCCTTTATTATCACTTGGCTTGTAGTTGGACCCATCTGTGGAATCAGACTCCGTCACATCATCATTCTCCCCTACTGACCCATCGCCAGTGTTAATAGAGAGATGCGAGCTCTTGGTCAAATCAATAATAACTGAATTTGAACCTTCAACTCCTTTGTGCTTTTTTGGAACATTTACTTCATCTGATATCAATTCATGGGTTTGTTTGCTATTGTTTGGGAATATGTTAGTGAATGAAAATTCAGCTGTGCCGGGAGTGCAGTTTCGGCTAGAGCTGCCTTCATCAGGTTTAGGGTTTGAAGAAATATCAGGGCTTTTCTTAGGGTTTGATTTGGGCCCGCCAAGAGAGAGGCCCAAGCTCAGTTCAAGTCCATTTTCATCGTCCATTTTAGAACTGCATTGTGCAAAGTTCAATTAACAAAGAAAATAAAAAAATTACTCAGTGGCGCTTTAACGTTGTTCCAAGTTTGGTCATAGCAAGTCCTTTTTCTTCAAATTAGTTCCTATATTATTTGGGTTCATATACCAATTTTTGAATAAATGATGAAATTTTAGAGAACACTTTGAACTGAGAAGCAAACTTTATGTACCATCCAAGATGACTATATTAGCATGAGATGTACTTGGCGTGTATATATGGCAATACTTATAATCATACCACAATAGTTAAAAAAAAATTACCTATCAATAATCAACTCTTACTTGTCAAATTAGTTTGATAGTTAACTCTAAGGTGGAGATTGAGATGTTGAAAGTACTAGCAAATAAAAATAACAACGAATTTGGGGATTATATGCATAGACCGAGAGAAAGAGTGGTTTGGAGAATCTATCGGCTTGTACCAACAAACCTATTCGGTTATCTTTGAAGTACCTTACTTAAAATTAGTCCATCGTTGCTGCCATAGTTTGGAAAATCTATCTAGAAGAAGCTCACAGATCCTATTATTGGACGATTTTCCACACCGATTGTGCCTCCTTTTACGCGAGAAAAAAAAAACAGAAACCCTTGAATCGGAAGAGACTCACCGTCCGAGTAACGCCGATTCTCCCTCGTAGTTTTGTTTGCGACTGATTGAGTCTTCAGGGTTCCTTCTCACCGATTCTACAGAGGTGGAGGATGAAATTGACGATCGGAATTCGGAAGAGAGATTGGGGATTGCGTGAGGTGTGTTTTGTTAATTGAAAGGAAAAGAGGAAGAAAGGAGAAAGAAGAAGATGGGTCTTAGGATCTGGTTGATTGTGATCCGAATCCGATGGTTAGGATGCTGCCAAAAAAAATGGGAATTTACTTTGAGCCGTATATTTTCCTAGATCTGTTGGACCAGATATTACTTATTTATCTTTTTCTTTTATTTAATTATTAATTATTAATTGGGTTATTAATTTTTTTCTTTAAGATTGTATTGTCTTCAATTAGCTAAAAGTTTCAGAAAATTTACATAAATTTTATTGAGGAAAAAAAGAATCAGATTTTACATGATTAGACTAAAAAATTGCATTGAAAATTTATTTTATAATAAATAATGGGCATTGACAATTTTTATTGACCATATTGAACAACGCCTGAGAGTGGTGCAGGTAAAAAAAGAGAGGCTCATGAGTCCTTTCTTATTATTATTATTATTTTCTTCTACGTCAACAATTCTACTCCTCTCCATTTTAAGAAGAAGAGAGGCTGATAAAAAGAAAAACGCATTAAAGACACAGTCGATGTTACAAACACTAGTTCTGGTAATTTTGGTAAAAGAAACAATGAAACATCGCCACCTAATTCTGGTAATTTATAAATAATTTATGTTTTCGTTTGTATTAAGGAGATTACAAGGCATTGGAGGTTTCCATTCCGTGTCAAATGGAGAGCAGAGATTTGTCACGACTCGCGAGTCACGAGTCACGAGCACGTTTATAGCATGAGCTTTGTCTGGCTCATTGTTGTTATTTCTTATTAATTATCTACATCAAAATAATAAATTTGCCCCTTATTGTTTGCCAAAAGGAAAACTTGCCCCTTTTTTTCCCAACTTGAGTGAGATGATTGAGGATGAAAGGATAACAAAAGGTTCCGACACGTTGGGCACTTGACGGACAACACATAACAGACGCGGAACGTTGGGCACTTGACGCACAACAGACACGGAACTAAACGTGTCCGGACGTGTCAAATGGCATGTGATAAATAGATGCGACACGGCACATGATGATCCGTATGGAGTCCGAAGTAATTTATGGGCTGGTTTGTGTTGGGTTAGAATTTATAAAGGGTTGAAATGCATAATCTGTGCTACTGTGATATTAGTATATTACGCTCTTCTAGTTTTTAAATTTGCTTGAGTAATTGGCTGCCTCTTATTACAAATTATACTAGTGATGTAGTACAGTGTAATTTTGGGTACATATGCTCAAAAATAATGTCGTTATTTTTCTTAATTTAAATTGAAAAAGTTGTTCTTCAAGTTAGATAATGTTTGATGATGTAGTGCATGGACAGAAAGGGAAATTAAAAAGAAAAGAAAAAATGCTGAGTTTAATTTATGATCTTACATTAATCTTGGAATCAACAAAGTTCAATTCAGAAATATGCAACTCTACTTGGTCTTTAGTTCACATACTGTTAATAAGTTCCAAATTTGTTCAGTTCAATCATGTAAATATTTTCTTTTTTCCAATGTAACTGTTGCAAGATCAAGATATAGTGACATAGCTTCTTTGGTTTCTCAAAAGCAAAAAAAAAATGGAAAGATTACTTCTTTGATTGAATCAATTTTCTTATCTAATTTGTTATCCTTACACTAAAAAAATTATCTAAAAGTTGTTGTGAAGTTGAAGTTATCCTACTCGCCGTTTTTTTATTTTCCTAAAAATAGATAATTATCGGATATAATTTGTGTCAAGTCTTAACCAAACAGAAATAACCATAAATCCCCATCAGTCAGCTAACATATTTATTTACACCCAAATTTCAAAATATATGAAAAAGCTCGAATTGCATAATTACCGGAGAGGTTCAAATAAGGAAAAAGAACAAGAAAGAAAATATGGCCGGAGGGTTCATCGTAGGCGAAACAGGAAAAAGAGCAGATTTCTATGAAGGGAGAATCACAAGCTATTTTATTCTGGCATGTATTGTTGGATCTCTTGGAGGATCTCTCTTTGGATATGATCTTGGAGTCTCTAGTAAGTTAATCCAGGAGTTTTTTTGCTTGAGAAATTATTAGTAGTTTATATGCTTATATGCGTAAATTATTTAGATCAAACTGATTTCACTTCGAATGTGGTAATTATATTGTTGGATCTGTTGTATCCTGTACCAGTACCAGTATCATATACAATTATACATTATAACAGAGCATTAATCTCGTATAGTGACAATTTGGTTGTGTCATTTATACATTCACCTACTATAATCTCTGTTTATTTTATAATCATGAGCTGAATGGGGGGGGGGGGGGGGGATCTTAAAAATAAATAAAAAAAAAAAACTAACACCCCTTAACAAAATAACTTGGCAAAAGGCGGAGTGACATCCATGGATGATTTCTTGAAGGATTTCTTCCCGGCCGTATATCAGAGGAAACAAGCGCACCTGAAAGAGACGGACTACTGCAAGTACGACAACCAAGTGCTGACACTCTTCACTTCATCTCTCTATTTTGCGGCCCTGGTCTCCACATTTGGAGCATCTATTGTTACCAAGAGCAGAGGGAGGCGAATCAGCATCATGACCGGCTCTGTCAGCTTTTTCCTCGGTGGGCTCATTAATGCTGCAGCAGTGAACATTGCTATGCTCATTGTTGGACGCATTTTCCTTGGCATGGGTATCGGCTTCTGCAACCAGGTTTTCATTTCTTTTTATATGCATTTTAGCTTGTACATAAATTGCAAAAAGGGAGGCAATTTCTGGTACTAAACAGCATTTTTTATTTCTTTTTCTTATTACTATAGGAAACTAGAAATTCTGAAGATTTAATTACAATCTTATACCAAGTATTTAACATTATCAATCACTCAGAAAAAAAAGAAAAATAATAAAAAGTGCTTAACTTAAGTGAAATGATCTAAATTTAATTAATGTTGTGCTACAACAGGCGGTTCCATTATATCTCTCTGAGATAGCTCCCCACAAAATCCGAGGAGCAGTCAACCAGCTGTTCCAGCTGACGACATGCCTCGGTATTCTGATTGCCGACCTGGTAAACTATTTCACTGCAGAGCTTCACCCATGGGGCTGGCGCCTATCTCTCGGTTTAGCCATGGTACCAGCCATTCTAATTTTTGTCGGAGGTATCTTCCTCCCAGAGACTCCGAACAGCCTGGTTGAACAAGGCAGGCTGGACGAAGCAAAAGAAATCTTAGAAAAGGTGCGCGGCACTACAAATATTGATGCAGAGTTTGAAGATTTGAAGGATGCCAGCGAGGCTGCGAGAGCAATTAAGAACCCTTTCCAAAACCTCCTGAAACCCCGCAACCGTCCACAACTCATCATTGGTGCACTCGGAATCCCTGCATTCCAACAATTATCTGGGATGAACTCAATCTTGTTCTATGCACCGGTTATTTTCCAGAGTCTAGGATTTGGCTCAGGGGCTGCACTCTATTCTTCGCTTATTACCAGCTCAATGCTTGTGATAGGTGCACTTGTCTCCATGGGGACCGTCGATAGGTTGGGCAGGAGGTTCTTGTTCATTGAAGCAGGAATTCAAATGATCTGTTCCATGGTAAGCAACTCCAGCAATTTAAATTTGGAATTAGAATATCATGTGTGCAAATCTTGTTTTATTTTACACATCAAACTATTTGTCATTCACTCAGGTGGTGGTTGCTGTCACGTTGGCTCTCAAGTTCGGAAACGGAGAGGAGATCTCCAAGGGATTGGCAGTTTTACTTGTCGTAGCAATATGCACCTTTGTCCTGGCCTATGGATGGTCATGGGGACCACTCGGCTGGTTGGTGCCAAGTGAGCTATTCCCCCTTGAGACCCGCTCAGCCGGTCAGAGTGTGGTGGTTTGCGTCAACATGTTCTTCACTGCAGCTATTGCACAGTGCTTCCTGGCAGCGCTTTGTCATCTCAAATGGGGAGTCTTCATCCTCTTTGCTGGTCTCATTGTCATCATGTCACTTTTCGTAATCTTACTTTTGCCCGAGACAAAGCAGCTCCCAATCGAAGAGATTTACGGGCTCTGGGAGCACCACTGGTTTTGGAAGCACATCGTGTCGAAGGACGGCGAAGTCAACAGACGTTACATGGGGGCAAATTAGTCAGATATATTTTACTGATTGATGTTTGGTTTTGTAACAGCTTGTTGTACATGCTGGGCTTTGGAATAGCAATGAAGATGTTACTTGACAACCTAGTCTATATCAGTTTATGGTCCATTTGCTGCATGCGTATTATTGGAACGAAAAAGTTTGTCTTCCTTCTGTTCGATTTACAATATAACTTCTCTATGCAGCTCAGAGAAATGAAATCACAAGAGGAATCATTCTGCCTTTTTTTTTCCCTCTCTTTTCTTTTTTCCCTAGATTATTCACTCACATCTGTTTCTCTGCATAAGATCCAGTTGCATAGCAGCAGCACCAATTAGAGCGCTATCTCTTATATATAGTGGTTAGTTCTTCTAGTTGTCACGCGTAAGGGAGAATTTTCAAAAAATAAAACAAAGAAAGCAATAGAACACATAAATAAACCAGATAGAAACGAAATATACTATCTACCAAAAATGCTTTTACAAAATTCGCATCAAGAAAGTAGTTTTGCAAGTTCATCTACTCGCAAACTGCCATGTGGGACCACACTAGGCACCACCTCTAGCAATTGATCCTTCTTATCTTTCCTTCTATTGCCACCACCCTTCTTAATATGACCGCCTATCTTTTCTGAGATAACAGGAACTAAGGTATTTTCCCCTTCTCCCTCTTCAACTGACTCAAGGATTGCATGTTTCTCGTTGTTATCCACCTTAGTCTCTTTCTTCCTAATCCTGACCTGAAAAGTGGGACCCGGCCGAGCTGTCTTCGCAAATTCAACAGATCTTTGATATACTAAGTCAGCATCAGGGTACTCCAGTTCAGATAGACTTGTGGCAATACAGTTCTCAATTGCTTGGTCCAAAAGAAGCCTCACTCCCTCCAAATGCAACATTTTAGTTTCCAACTGTTTACTTTCCTCAGTTTTTGGTTCTACCTCTTTTTTAGTAGAAGGGCCCTCACTTGCGGCTTCAACTGCATTTAAGGTTAACATTTTGGACATGAAAACATGCTTTGGCATAAAGGTCTTGGTACCAGTGTACCAACCTTACTATTATCACTGCTTTTGTATTTTTATTGTGGATTTATGTATGAACTGCAACTGAGTTCAGGTTACATATCATACCTGAGAAACTTTGGACATCCTCAGCTAATTCGGCAGAGGTCTCCATGGGCATGTTTGCATTTACAACCTCATCAACCATGCTAGACATAGCATCTGAACAGGTATCAGACTTGAGCTCTGCATTGTCAAACAAAATGTTGCTGACACTTGAGGAAGTTACCAATTGAAGAGGGATAAGTTCCACTATCTGCCCTCTACATGTATTATTGTGGAATTATGGATCTGTGACTGAATCAAGGTTAAGTATCTTACCTGACAAACTTTGGGCATCCTCAACAGGTATGGCTGAGCTCTCCATGGGCATGTTTGCAGTTACAACCTCATCAACCATGCTAGATGTAGCATCTGAACAGGAATCAGACTTCAGCTCTGAATTGAACAGTAAAATTTTGCTGACCTTAAGGAAGTCACTTAAACAGAGCCATCATTTGCAAGTGAAGAGGGATAATTTACACTGTCCACCTCTCTACATGTATTTATTGGATTCATGTATGAACTACAACTGAATCAAGGTCAAATATCATACCTGAGAAACTTTGGGCAGCCTCAGCTGATTCGGATGGGCTCTTTATGGGCGTGTTTGCTGTTACAGCCTCATCAATTATGCCAGAGATAGCATCCGGACAGGTATCAGACTTGTGCTCTGCATTGACCAATAAAGAATTGTTGGCACTTGAGGAAGTCACCTGGTCATCACTGTTACTTCCAATAATATGGAGGGATGATTTCCAGTCTCTACCCCTCCATATAAGTATGTGCTCAAACTCGAAGGAGAGCAGCACACATGGCACCAAATCCTACAATGGTCAAACACCAAAACAGCAAAGAATTCTTTATTGTAAAGGTGCAAGGAGATGTCGATGATTTTTGTGTTTGCTTTTTTTTTTCCTTACCTCCTATTGAGACATAAAGTGAGACATCTTTTCAATATCATACACCAAGCATAAACTCTTAAAGCACAGGACATGAACTTTGTAAAAGCATTTACTATACATGTATCCAGGATGAGGGTGGGTTCTTTTAGAAATTACAACTCAGATTTAATATCTTTTGCAAACAGTACCCGAAATTCTTGCATTTTCATCTAGCCCCCCACATTGCCTGGATTATTTGTTATTAAACACGAACTACATAAACTGAGACAAGTCGACAAAAAGAATGAGCTGATTGCACGAAATTTTATTACCAAAGCATTGGACAGCTAATCCATTTTATCCCAAAACTGAAGAGTTATTTAGTTGGCTTGAGTTAAATTCAAAATGGGATTAATAAAATAAACAAGTCATCAGAGTTACAGGCAAAGATACCAGTGCATCAATAAATAAACATTTCAATAAATCTAGTACAATGAAGCAAACATTCAAATAACAAACCTGAAGTTTTGCACCGATCTTTTTAAAGTCACTTCTATTCATGCCCTTGCAGTTAAGTCGTACCAGTTCACACACCTCAAAAGCCTCCCTTACTTGCTTTACAAGGTTAATATACACACCATTTTTACCTATTGCAAAAGGAAAATGAAACAAAATTTTATTCTTTTAGTAAATATTTTTTATGTAGTGGTACTCAGTATGGAAATAACAAAATGTATTGAACACATTGCAAACAGATTTAACAAACAGAACAACTTCATCTAATATTTAACCTGCATTGTTCAAAAAATCAAAGAAAAAAGGAGGGCCCTCTCGTTGTTGGTTAGTTTGTAATGCTAATACTACACATTATTAAGGTTGTTATCTAAGATAATGACCACAAAAGATGATTAAATTAATTCAAGTCATTATTTAAACATTCATTAGCGACAATTAATTCAAGTACTAATACACAAATTTAAATATATATATAATTAGCTTTAGCTTATCTAAATTATGTAGAACAAATTTGGACAGTTATGGTTATTCTTCTTAATTAATGTGTGGCTTAAAATTACAAACTAACAGCAGGACCTTTTGTGTATAAACTTATCAAAAAGCATTTATTATTTTAAACATGTTGAATATGAAATGTGAAAGCAGGTGCTTCTCGCATATTTTTAACAAAAAAGTATACAGATCTAGCTAGTACCTAGTTTGCATATTGGGGCTATGTCACGGCCTCTCTTGCGCAAGGCTTTAGCCTCCTCCAAAGTCAAACCATCTGGGACCCGTTTCACCAAGCGGGGATAAACAGGTGAAACAGGTCGCCATAGCATGAGTGGGTACCTAGGTCTAGTCTTGTAGTTATAGTTTCTGCCACGGAAGAGAAATATCACCCCTCCTTGACGGTGTATAACCTTTCCACCTGTTTTCTCCTGAAAAAATAATAATGAAGTAAGCGTATTTATTGTTAGAAAGTAAAAGGGAAAACCTCTATGACCGAATTGAGTTCCCCTTGGTCTCATACTTGGTCATCTTTTTACTCCTGTTGTGTTTAATTGACATTCTCTGTAGTTCTCAGGGCATATTAAACTTTAAGCATGAAATTTTGTAATTTGGTCAAGAGCCTCAATAATTTGTTTATGAGCACGGGTATTGTACCATAACAGTCAGGTGGAGTGTCATCAAAAATTGCAATCATGTTTCTTTGGGATTATACAGTTGCAGATAATACCTGACATTTTTTATAGCTGCAAGTGCCAAAGATATGTGCAGATAAAACTTACACTATTATGTCATTGTATCAGACAAGGTAGATTTTTTAAATGTTGGCAATTTCCCTTAGCTAGATTACTGCCTCTTTCTCCTAAGGCAAGCTTGACCTAAATTTCCTTGTTCTTTTGACAAGGAAAGCTTACCAATCATATATGTCACTTGACCTATTGCAGAGTAACTGAATAATATGTTTGTTGATAGTTATTAATATTAGAAGTGTGTTTTTTCGTCAATTTGTTATGTACTAGAACAGAAGAATAATACTGCAAAATATTTTTACTCTGGGTAGGCACTACTAATGAGTTTACTTAGTAGAACAGAAGAATAGACAAACCTCCAGTTGCTGACAGACATTATCCAAATCAACAGTGCAAACTCCTAGGCATCTAATCTTGCAAACTCGCCTCCTCTTCCAGTGTGAATGTATATTCTCTAACATATTATGAGTGAATCCATCTCTACCTGAAAATCCAATTGCCATAAAAATCAGATGCACGATGAGGCAAAGTACATGCAAACTATTTGCTAAATAAGTCAATAATTATGGTAGAAAGAAACATTGGAATTATCAGACATTCAAAAGTCTTACAGACCTTATGAAATAATAAGAGGAATCAGTGCATAGAATGAAGGAATCACATTGACAAAACAAATGACTACAGCTCCATTTAAAATAATGCAATAAAATATGAGAAACCTATTTTATGGTTTACATGTTATGTTGTTGTTTTTCCTCATATGACAAATGTCCTTATTGAAAAAGTCTGACAAGACCCTTCTTTGCAGAATAACGGGGACCTTTTCTGAAATTTCACGTAGGGACCTTTACTTAAATTTTGAAAAACCAAAAAATTCTTCCAAAATACCCATATTAAGTTGCCTCCTAGTCTTCAAGCACCCCCTAATCAAATCTGCCACCTCCTCTTTTGTCAAAGGATCACCCAATATCTCCTCCCTGGTAGTAGAATACCTGGGCCCACCAGACCCAGCCAGGAAGGGCCCTGGTGACTGAACTGGTTTCACCCCCTTCTTTCCATGGGGCGGGAGCTTGAATGAGTCAAATTCTGGGAGCTTTTTCTTGCTTGGTGGAAGTGGGGCCCGCCCTGTCCAAGGCCTTGGAGTCTCTTTCGGACCGAATGGCAGGAATGGTGGCTCTCTGAGCGCCACGGGTTTTACCTGTTACCTAGAAAAGGTGTATGTTAAGGTTCTACAAAAAGCTAAAATTCCAGTGAGTTTTGTGGAAGTGACACTAACAATAGCTAATTAATCTCGAGTTGTGAATATATAATGCCTAGTACGTACCAGTATAGGACCAGATTAGCATTGTACTAAAACATACTGTTGTATGGTAACAAGCTTTTTTTGACAGAAAAGATAGGCATTCTCTATCTGATTCCGTACATGGAACCAGCATGTGCCGACATATATGAATTCAAGCTGAAAATTATCCAAAGTGCAAAACATTACCTTTGGAGTCTCAGTGTAGCTGTACTGGAACTCAAACGGTGCATCTTTCAACTTGTAGGTGACCCCCTTCTCAGTCACGCGGATCGCATCCTCTCCATCAGGAGAGGAAACCGGAGGAGCCAATTGCCGAGGCCTAATCTGTTTGAAGGCTGGGTGCTTTGTAGTGCCATCAGTATGGTCACGCCGGGGTTTGGAGTATTTGGAAAAGCGGCCTTGGACGGCGGGCGAAGAGGGGGAAGAAGAAGACCCGTGGGATTTAAAATTGAGGGAAGGATTGGAGGGGGGTGAAGAAGCGAGAATGGAGAAACGGCGGTGGCAGCGACGGTTGAAGGGGTCAGCGTTGGCGTTGTTCCGGCGGGAGAGGTAAAGGGAGAAGGCGGGAGGGGAAGGGGAAAGGGAAAGGGAAAGGGGGTGTAGAGAAGAGGAGGAGAATGGAGGGAAAGCGGAGGTGGAGGAAGGGAATGTGAGCGCCATGGCAGAACCAGCGCGACACGATACAGAGAGTGAGATTGATTACTGATAACTCGATATGTAGCGTGATTCCTCTGTGCCGCGTAGATGCAGCCAAATGTGCGGCGAGTCTCGTAGATAGGTATTCTTAGGGACTGACTTAGCCTCTTGTTAGTTAGGGGTTAGTTATTACCACATTCGTGTAGCTAACTCGGTGTGTGGACTTCTGGACTGACGATAATTAATCGCTCCAGAATAAATAGTTTAGGTAATTTGTATAAGATTTACATTTAAAAAAAATAATGGATCCCTTCGATTTATCAGTTTGTGGTCTTGTAGAACAAAATAAGAAATATAAATTTTTACACAACTATTGGTGTGCAGGAAAATAAAATTTATTATTTCGAATTTATCATTTGATTTTGAACTCCAATGTCAATAAATAAAAAGAATAATGGTGCTACATCCTCCCTCATCCCTAAAATAACAAGCCTATAATATTATCCCAGGAGCAGACATGCAATAATTCTCTTTTCTGTGTATAAAATTTTGGCGGACAAATTCTAGGCGGCTACAGGCTGGTAATTGATACCCTGTTGACAATGGTATGGTGGTACTTGTATCTTTGATTTCTGCATTCAAATTTTGGGAAGGACTCTATAAGTTATTTGCTTTTGCAAAGGAAACAAAATGGTAAAGTTTACTGTATATGATTGATAAAAACATCGATCCATCAAAAATAGAGACCAAGACAGATCCTCCAAAAATGTACTTTTTTTCACCCCCAAGTGTTAGACGGTTACACTCTTGACTCTTCCCATCTTGGTTCCAGTAAATCTTCTCAACGCACACTCACGAATTAGTGTTCAAACTTCCCAAAAACATGCATCTTATCAGCGAAAAGTATTCAAAAAATCAAAGGTAAAATAAATTCCAAAAAAAAAGAGTATAATTTCCTCTAACACTCGTTACCTCTAGCAAAGATTGGTAAAAGCAGAAAAAGAAATAACACCAAATCAATAAAATGGAAGCTTGCACTTGCTGATCGTATGTGTCCTACCAAAACTGGCATGTGGAGCCCCAGGAGGAGGCTTTAGCTTTTCAGGATCATACTTTACGGACAGCAGGCATAAGCCATGAGGCGGGGCCGGCAAAGAGAATTTTGCAAGCTCTTTTCTGTCTCTTGCCTCTAAAATCTTTGGTACAATGTCAGGAGGTAAGGCTTCTCTTCCAACTTGTAATAACAAGGCGACCTACATGAACAAGTTGCATCATTTATTATAACTGAATAAGATCATTTTTGCACAGGAGTCCCCATAGTTTAGCTTATCAATCCCCAACACCCAACATTTTTCATATTTGCAACCAACAGTATGTAACAAATGCTTCTATAAGTCATTTGGATTCTGGAAACAACAAATGCTTCATTATACCAGAGTTCTGCAATAGATACATTCTGTACTAAACCTAGCCACCAATCAAATTAACAAGATAGAGATGTTTTGCTCCAGGTTTTTTTGAGCTACTTACAAGATGACTTGGAGGAGGTAATAACGTTTTTCTCAACTTAACCTTTCTTTAATGGTCGAGTGCAATTTTCTAGAAACCATTCTTTGTTTAGTTAGGTGTTATTTGCAATCAACTGAAGTTCCATGTAAACTACAAAGTAAACAGGTGCAATTAGTTCTGTATGATTTTCATTTTTCTTCAACTTAAAACGAATCGTAGTAATGTAAGATTTATAGCATTATGGTCAGATTATCACTTTTCCTGAAAAGCTCAATTATGGAAAAAAATTAGCAAAGGAGTTTGCCATAACTTAATCTTGGAGCAATAAAAAAACCTAATACATCCTAAGAATCTTGTAAAATGGCCTAACACTAAAAATCTATTCTGCACTTTTCCTTCTTATGGATTAGGGTTTAAGAGGCTTGGCTCTACCCAAGGTCTGTGTGCAGAATGAAAGTAACTTACTGAAAATAACTAAAGCTTTTCTATCTGTATTTGCAAAAATGATGTGTGAAATAAGGTGCTTTAGTTTCAATATTGGGTCTTAACTCTATATCCTTGTTCAATTAAAACTTGCCCACTGGAACTCTTTTTTTTTTAATCTAGTTAAGGTGCAAAAAAGGGCTGGTATGGAAGTCATAGAATACAGATAGCAGACCTTATCCAAGCGTACAGCCGACTGATGGATCGTTATCCTTTTTCTTCTTTGGGATAGCACAAATGCATTCTACCAATTGGATTGGCAAATAGAGGATTTCTAACTAGGAAAGCTTTGTATTTGTTGTGGGATTATGCCTCTTGCTACTGGACTGACCCCGGACTGTATCAACTGGCATCTCTTTACTAATTCTTTATAAGTGTTTGTAGGCATATTTGGCTCTGTGTCAGAAGTCAGAACAGAAATACTGAAGCAGCAGGAAAGGTAAATGATTCATCCAAGCCGTAATAACCTAACTGGACCTGTCTTAAGCCCGAGTCTGACAAAGGGAAGGATCAACTATTCCTATCATATCAATGTTTTATAAGTGATAAGTCTCCCAGTTCTGCTCAAATTGAATATGTGGAAACTAAAAACTTCACACTGTGTAGACAGCAATAATTGACCATTGAACAGAAAGTCAAGCTTGACCAAATCCGTTATTAACAGATTGATAGAGTACACCAATAGTATCAGTAGTCCAAGCATGGCCAGAGGATTATACTGATGCAATTGGTCATATGAAATACAGCAATAAGCTTTTCTACAATTACTAAAATTTACAGGTACTTCTTGGAACCACAGGTAAGTTATGGGCGTTTTTATTAAAAAATGCAGAAATTTAATGAAGAACTGTGAAGGATGTTATGCACATCAGCGCATACCAGAACTAATGGTAGGCCCTGACAGTACATAAGCTAGACATTGCAAAATAAAATTATAAAAAGAACAGAAAATAATAACTATATACCATATTTCTCACTTGTCGATACAAGAAGCCCGTGCCTTCCACCTCAAGCTCCAAAATAGCACCCTAAAGAGCAATAACACACCAATTATGTTGATACGTTCTTTCTCAGTTAAAGTAAACTTTTGCAGAAGAGGAAATTAAATCTTATTATTCATGATTTGCAACATTGAAGCACAAAATGGGTTTGCTGACTGCATTTCAAAGCATTCAGTCTCAAGTTTGGGCAACAAGCTGGTCAGGGTTTGGTGCATAACTAGTCCGCACTCCACAACAATATAAATGTAACTTTCAAAAGGCATCATTTGAAAAATCAATGATAACTAGTTTGATTATAGCCATTATTCTCATCGAATTATTGTTAAGCTGATATAAAAATACAAGCATCAAAAACAGTCTCACAGCAAGGTTCTCAATTATGTATGGACTTCTTTGTAACTTGTTGTAAACTAAGGGTTTCTGCAAAAGCTACTCATAACTTTGCTTATATATTGTGCTACATAACTAACCAATTCCTTTATAGTAAACCGAAAAATCTCCTTCACGGGATTAGGTGTACCATCATTACGTGAAGGCGCATTACCAAAGGAAGAGAAGTCATGCTTCCCCAGAAAATAACTGACTGCCTCTCTCATTGCTTCAGGATTGAGTCTATATGTACTATGGAAAGTGTATAGTCTGTGAAGTGGATCTATGACTGGTTCATTATAGATCTTGTACTGGTAAACTTTGCTTATTGCGGAGAAGCGTGCATGAAATTCAGGGCAGGCCGGGCTGATTTCCCTTATTCTAATCTGTTTGGGTAGGAGTCCATTAGTTGCAGCATGAAGGTCATCCAAGCTATTATAGTCAAATGGTGTGGTAAAATGTGCAACCTGAAAAAATATGCAAAATGGATCGCTGGATATCAAAGGTTAATATTATGTGTAGAGTAGAATGATACAATGTATATAAATAGTCCAACAAAAGAAAATGATGAGAAGTTCTGCAATACTAGCTTTGCAGACGAACATCATTTCCCAAAATTAGGCAACAGAAGATAAAAAAAAGAAATGAGAATTGCAGATTTAGTACCTTTCTATATTCATTAGAAGGAACAAAGCTTGGAACTTAATATCATAAAATTAACAATATGACTTCTTAATTCAGACCTCTAGTACTTCCCTGTCTAGAGCAAGTGCCAATACAAAGTTGCAAAAACAAGTGTGCCAGTAGAGTTTTGGATGGATTACAGCCAATAGTTTGGTTAATTTAACTATATCACCTGATGTTAGAACCAAGGTTAAGTTGAGCATAAAATGACCAATTGCCCTGAACCTTTTTATATAAAGTCAACAAAAATATTTCATGATCAATTAATATGGTCTTGGAAGCCTAAGGTAGGCTTGATTTGATTTTTAATTTCAATTCAGTCTTAAAAATAAAATAAAAAGTTCACTTTATAGTTAGGGCTAAACCATCAATACTTAAACGAATACCTTTCAATTTCCATAATCTAACAATTAGAAATTATATGCAAATTTCTGAAAGAATGTTATTTATAATTTGCAAATTCAAGAAAAATCATTTATTATTGGGGGAAAAAAACTAAACATTCCATCTGTATTGCTATAAGCTAACATGTTACATGCGTCTAAATTGTTCACAAGAGAATAAACCTGACCAAAAGCATGAACACCAGCATCAGTACGACCAGCACCAACCAAACAAAGATCACCCCTGTTTAGCTTTGTGATTCGAATAAGTGCATCTTCTATATGCCATTGAATTGTTGGAGTTGGAGGTGGTTGGTACTGCCACCCTGATTAATTCATATCATTTGAAAATGTGCAACATTAATCTTCAGAGACCTTAGTTCTTAACATGGACGATTTCATCAAGATAACAGTGCCCTCAAGAATGCAATTAATTCCCATTAGGCATCAACAATTTTGATAGAGCAAAAAGGTCCTCATTTTTAAACCAATTTCGACTTGATTAGTTCTCAATAAAAAGCTGCATCTCAATCTGTCCTTTACAATGCAACTATGCCTCGAAGCTATGATCTATGCAACTGCAATTAACCCTTGCAACTAAGTGGCATTGCTGAGTTAGCCATCAATTGACCTCCAAATGTAAACTAAATCTGGATTTAAATTTTAAACCTAAATCGCATCAACTAACACTCAGCTGGTACAGCAAGCCTCGATTTACCCCAAAATGAGTGACTGGACATCCTTTTATAATTCAGTATAAATGCAGGTCCATGTTAATCCTTTGTTCAGAGAATGGATTAATAATTGGATTTTGAGAGAATAAGAGAAGAAAAGAGGAGAGTCGGAACCTTTAAATTTGGCGCCATCATAGGCAATAACCATCCGCCACTTATAATTAGTAGATCTTTTGCTATCAGTTTCATCACCCAAATTCTGTCCTTCATAAAAGATGAAATAACAACCGTATCAAGGTATAGAGAAACAATTGGAAGGGAAATTAAACAACAAAATAACTAATTCAAACAACCGGGATGATTTGATTTCGAGTTAGACATCATATACTTATCCCCTCAGATGGGGTAATTAGAGTTCTCAAAACTTTTCAAATCCAATTCTACTCCAAAATCACTGTAACTTTACTTCGATTACGCCAAACAAAAACTGTTTGAATTTGGTTCGCACATTACGCACACACCCGAAATAACGAGAGAGAGAGAGAGAGAGAGAGATTACGGATGCGTCTGATGGAGGAAACAAGCAAATAGGGAGGCGAGAAGGGAGGCAAAGAGGCGCCGATGCCATGAATCCGATTTGAAAACTGATCTGCAAAGGCCTCTCACTTCACTCAGCATCCTGCATCGGGTTGGATGCTGGGAGATGTATTTATCGGGTCGGGTTTAATTTAGACCCGTTTATCGATTTGGTTCCCCCCACCACTCTTTCATGATCTCACATGCACTGTAGATGGAGTGAGCGGAATTTGAATTATTCAGTAAGAATCTTAATATTATTCATTTTATTAAATTTATTTCATTAATAATATTTAGTAGTCCGAATGGTTGGATTGTTTGCTCTATGAATGAAGTAATATAGAGGATCCGGACTTCTCTTTTAGTTTGCTTGATTCGAACTAAACAAAAAAATTGTTCTATCAACCTTTTTTTCAATTTAAAAGATTGATAGAATAAGTTAATCAATCATTTAAAAGCAAACAACGTAAATTAAAACTTAATTCAATTGATTCAATTGAATCGAATTAGAATATAATATTAATTTTTAAGAGAGAACCTTTTAAAAATTAAAGTTAGTTCCTAACCCATTTGTATCAGGTTAATTTTTGAATTTCTTCAGAAAAATTAAGTGAGTTTTTGAATTTCTCAAAAAAAAAATCAAATTGATTGTTAGAATTTAAATTACACTAAAGAAGTTCTTGAATTTTTGGGGAAAAAAAAGAAGAAATCAAGTCTTAGTTCACAATCTTTCTAAAGATTAAGTTGGTTTCTGAATATTCATTTGTACAAATTAATTTTTAAACTTTAAAAAAAACATCAAGTCAATTCTTATACTTTCAAAAAAGATGATTGATTTGATGTTGAGAACTATATTTACATCTAGAAATATTCATTTTTAACTTGTCTTGTTATGATATGACTTGTAAAAAAAATTAGTCAAATACAAGTTTATAATTTTTTATTTGTCTCAAATCAAGACAAAATCAACTCATTTGAAATGTATCGTTAATTAAAATTTATTTAATCAGATTACATAAATAAATAAATATTAAATATTTAATCATATTTTCAAATCATATCAGATCGATTTAGATAAAATTTGGATCAAAGAATATTGATATGTGTCAAGTTGGATTGAAATATAAAATAATAAAATAGTGTTAACTTGAACTAACCTATTTACACTCTTATTTGCACCAATATACAAACTGAAAAAAATATAGGAATCAAAATGTTAATTTCAAAAATTTAAGAATCAAAATAATAGAAATAAAAAAGTGATGCTTTAAAAATTCCGTATATTTTTTTATAAGTGTGAATTAGATATAAAGTCACGTTTTGTACTCCACAAATTTGCGCATGTAACATCCCAAGTAATCTGAACCCAAGACAAAAGTTTATCAGACAAGCAAATGTTTGGATTAGCGCTCCACTATCTTAAAAAAAATATATATCTCTCAGCTAATTATGAAAATGACTTGTTTGGGTTTTTTGATATAAGATGAAAATAAAAATTGCCAAAGCATGGACTCTGAACGTACAAATTGTATTCCGATAGATGGGGTACCTGGCGATGATATCACCTCCACAAATTAATATAACCGGAGAGCAGAGACTACATTTTGGGACAAGTGCACATCCATAGTGGGACCCACTACTCAGCGACTACATTTTTCCAACCCATGAGAATCCCCAATCTGTCGATGGCTTCTGCCTTCTGGAGGAGCCAATCAGCCAATGCCCAATGGCCATTTATGATGATAGATACGATCCAAGTAGCCTCTACACTGATTTAGGGGACCCGCTTTCGGAAAGGCGCTGGCCCACTTCCAGTGACTCAGCCGGTCCAATCTAATTAATTTATATTTCCTTTTTTCTTCGGCTTTTAATTTATTTATTTATATTTCGACCCCTTCTGGTCAGAAGTTCATAAAGCATAGTATTATCGATCTCTGTCGCTCGCGCGAGGAAGAAAGGAGAAAAGGCGAATCCATTTCCAAAGGTAATAAGTCTCTCGTGGTTAGTTTTCTATTAGTCGCCATACCTGTAGATCTGTAATGATTGATCTCCAAAATCGCTGATTCGTTAGCTTATCAAGAATCATGAAGAAAAGGTAGGGTTTGTTTGTTTTCGACTCATTCAGATCCGATAAATGTTGTTTGTTTGATCGGGGATTCGTTTATTCTCTCGATATTCCATTGGTCCAAACTGGAAATTTCCCTAATTTTGTAATAATCACCTCCGTAAGAATGTGCGGATCTCCTCAGGTGCGAGGCACAGAAGTTTTCATTTTATATGATCTCCTCCTTAAATTGATTTTTGTGTTCTGTTGCTCGTTCAATCTCGAATCTCCGATCGCCAGCTCAGAAAAACACCTTTTTGCGACCTTCAAAAGTAAACATCCGAGCCTCAATTTGATCCCAGTTTTACCTTGGTTGCAAATTTTGCGTACTAAGGATCTCTTTTGATCCGATTTTCACTCTATTGAAAGTTGTAACATCAATTTCCTAATGATTTTCTAAATGATCCATCATAAATATAGGCTCCATTGATCCCGAGGCAGCAATTAAACACATGATAGATTAATCAAAAGTTTTGAGGCCATCTG
The DNA here is from genome assembly GCA_037678475.1 of x Bolboschoenoplectus mariqueter. NCBI lineage: Eukaryota > Viridiplantae > Streptophyta > Magnoliopsida > Poales > Cyperaceae > x Bolboschoenoplectus > x Bolboschoenoplectus mariqueter. The sequence goes on from CM075279.1 coordinate 3,033,502, forward strand.
GTACATGGAAGTTTTGCAAAGGTCTAAACCTAACCATTGCTTTACCAAGTTGATAGTTGTCTGTGTTACATATAGTTGATACTTTAGAGCTAATTTTGCATTATACTTATTATAGCCTCAAGGCAAAAAAATTGACAAGTTTTTATTCATATTGCTGTTCTAGATCGTAAAAAGAAAAGGATGGACTCCTCAAGGCGCCAGAGTGGAATACAGCAACTTCTGGCTGCTGAACAAGAGGCCCAGCAAATTGTCAATGCTGCAAGAAATGGTATGTACTGGCTGGTATGCTACCAGTTTGAGCTTGCCATGTCCAAAACTCCAAATCCAAGTAGTTATACTTTTATAACATAGTGTAACAATTGTGCATCTGTTATTACCAGATTCTTGTTTGCTATATTCTAGTCGATTAAGTTAGTTTAGGTTCTCGACCATTCATTTGCAGTACATCTGTTTGATACATCAGTTGGAATACTTCCTTTTTTACTGGTTGCAAGCATGTAGAGTTTGTTGAGACAAAATTGCAAATCAGTATTCATGATTCCATTGATGTTTTGGGACAGGTTCATGTGTCCTCCTGCGAAAATCTTTAGATATTATGTATAAACCACAACAATATCATTAACACCCTTCTCTTCTCAATCCCTTCCAAAAATGCCCAAATTCTATCTTTACTGTTTCTTTCAAGATGAAGAAGAAAGAAAAAATTTTAGGTACCTTAAAAAAGTGAAGATGAGGGATTTAGGTGATATGTCTGATGCTTCAGTGGTGCCTTTTTGATATTCTGTGATCTCCTGTGACCTTTTGGCATCTTTGGCCTTTTGCAGACTTATGAGAAATTGTTGCTATATCTTTTTTTTTCCCTCAATAGTGTAGATACAAGTACTTGGGAAATATAATTGTTCTTCAATTATTTTTATTTTCAATAGCTAAAATGGCAAGGCTGAGGCAAGCCAAAGAAGAGGCTGAGAGGGAGATAGCTGCTTACCGTGCTCAAATGGAAGCTGATTTCCAGAAGAAAGTGGCTGAGGTACTTCTTTAACATATCATCACTATGATCAACAAACTCAGTTCCCTTTCCCTTGTGAACTTCAAATCCTCTTATCTATTTGCTTAGCTTTGTTTTAGTTCGTTTTGCAATTATGAGAAAACATTCTTTGTTACTGATTAAGAATAAAATGTCAGAGCTAACATAATAGATCATTTCCACCATAATAATTCAATGTTCAAGTGTTGGCTATGATGCCCAACAACTTGTCATTTTGTCTTGAAGTGCAACAAACTTTTGGTTTCATGTTTTTAAAATTACATTTGAGAAGTTACAAGAATTTATGAGTTGTTTATGTGCATAAAAGATTGCAGCATTTTGACTCGGTTCTTTTAGACATCCAAAGCACAAAGGTTTTACAGATCTCTTGATGTCAATGAAAAAGGAGCTGATATTCCTTACTCTTTGATATGCTGTTTTCTTTTTACCTTATTATTATAAGATCTCACAAAAGAGAGCCTTAACGAATAAAAAGGGAATAAATAATGAAAAAAATGACAGAAAAAGAAAAGATTCTCATATTTATGCATTATTATTATTCTTATTAATTATTAATTATAACTTTTGGTTTTTTTGTTTTCTGTGTGGGAGTGGGGTAGCGGGCACATTATATGATGATATTTTGTTAGTTGTATATTGATTGTCATAAATCTAAAGTTACTTGCTCATTAAACAGAGTAGCGGTGACTCTGGAGCGAACGTGAAGAGACTTGAACAAGAGACCGAGGCTAAGATTGCGAACCTGAAGGAGCAAGCCTCTGCCATTTCCCAAGATGTTGTCAGCATGCTCCTCAGGCATGTCACCTCTGTCAAAAATTAGATGCACTTATCATTCTCAGATGATGCATTAAGCAATTCTCTCCTATGTTCATGTCGTATTCATTGCTTTTATACTATTGTTAAGAAAAAATAAGATGTCCTGGAATTTTTGTTGGTTGTAACCATGGAGTTGCTCCTGGTCCCTGTTATTTGAGATTTATTCTCTTTGGAGACTTGATAAATTTATTGCTTGTTTGGCTCATTAGAATATGAATTTATTTCAAGTAAATATTGCTTATTTAGTTTAGTTGTGAGCGTCACTGAGAAAGGATAGTAGGATCTCCGGATGCTTCTGTCTGTACTGCTAGCAATGTTCATTGTTTGACTGTAATTCGATGTGTAATGACATCCATCACCACCAAAATGAGGAGGATGAAACCAAACAAAAACTTGGATTTCAGAAGGAATCATTTTGGTGAAGGCGAGGCAAGGGAAATTGCATATTTATACTTTTATACCCTTGCAAAGCGTTCGACCTGACAACAAAAAGGAAAGCTATCTCCGCACTTTCTTCCATCGTCTTCCCGTCATTCCCAAATTGTCTTCTCTAGTCATGGTGGTCTAAACGAGAGACGGAGAGAGAGGTGGTATTTCGAGAATGGGTCGAGCCATTTGCTTTTGAAATTGATGCAACTTTAATAGGTAATGAGATATTGAGAACTTTCAAATATATTATGGGAAAAGCATCCCTTAGGTTTGCACTTTGCAGTAAGGATTTAAATACTCTCCACATTCTTAAAATGACAAATACACCTGTACAAAATTTTAAAGAGTTGTAAGTATTCATTTCATCTTTGTCTAACACAGTTGTGAGGAAATTGTTATGTCATGCTTGACTTCGCCTGTTGCCACATCATCACAAATTAAACTTCTACATTACATTATTCCGGCATGATTCTATTACGTTACTATAAATTTGGACTGTCATACCAACATACTCATACTGTTTGTATTCATATGGATCATATAATCCAAAATTTAATTGCCATAAAACAATATCTCAGCGGCAAGTCCTACTTCTAATATAAATTGTTTTTATGTCGAACTGCAATTAAAAAAATATAAAGAAGTCTCAACACCCTTATTATTAATATAAAAAATGTACGATTCATATTCATATTATTTTCTAAAATATAAATCTTAAGATGTAATATTTGCATTATTAAGAAAATAAGTTACATTTTTATTTTACTTATATTATATGGTGAAGAGTCGGACCACGTGAGACGTGAGCATGCCAATCTCTTTCTTCACTAAAAACAAATCCGGAGGGCGATCCCGCTGCACTTAGAACTCTTCAAGTAGATTGGGCTCCTCTCCATTTGCAGACAAATTTACTAAACATTTCTTTGCACATCCATACCGTTCATTTTCGATCCAATGGTATATATTTGTCCTTATCGGAATATAGTCCGCCAGCCGTGCTGTCAGATCAAGAGCTCATGCTGCAAAAAGGAGCCGTCCAGCGGTCAGAGATTTGGACTGTCTGAAATGGACGTCCGATTCTTTCTGGAAACATCCAACTAAATACATACAATTGGAGAGAATCCAATAAAAAGAGCCGAACCCATCGCGAGCTCTACCTTGAAGCCACGCAACCACCTACCCAGCTGTGACAAATTTAAAACGGGTAGAGACAAAACGAGAAACCGAAAGAGAGAAGAAGAGCGAGAGAGAGAGAGAGAGAGAGAACACAAGAAAAGAAGGAAGAAATGGCAGAAGCAAGAGATGAGAGCACGGGGAAGAGATTAATGGTGGCGATCGAAGAGCACGAGTGCAGCCATTACGCGCTGGAGTGGGCCCTCCTCAACCTGAAGCCATCTCTCTCCTCCCCTCTCCTCCTCATCACTGTCCAGCCCCTCTCCTCCTTCACTTACCTGACCGCTGCCTCCTACTCCACACCTCGTATCTCCTCTCTCTCTCTTCAACTATCTTTTGTTCAAATTTTCTGAATTTTGACCGAATTACTTAATTCTCTGTTATTTGTGCGATTTAGCCTCCGTATAAAAGAATTTTTGTGATCGTGCCTTATTTGAACCTCTATCTTAATCTGATCTAGACTAGGCTTCATGTATCATCAGCTTGTATCAAATTTCAAAAGGCTTAATTAAGATTGGGCTCAGAAAGTCAACAAGTGAATCGGTTCTTTATTTGGTTATGAAGAAACAAAAGCATCAGTCTGACCAGTTCCGTTATTTTGTCTGTTATGAACCGGTACTTGACCTGATCCAAAATGGTACCAAACTTTAGTATCTCAGTTGTCAGTTCCCACGTTTCTGACAAATTAATTGTTGAAATAACGAAAAAAATTGCAGCTCCTGAGCTGATACTGTCGGTGCAGGAGCACCAGAAGCAAGAAGCACTTGGATTACTAGAGAAAGCTAAGGAGATCTGTGCTAAACATGGGGTATGTCAATCAGGGACCTTCTTTTCTCTCTTCTTGTAGTGTTTCAAATCATGTGCTCTTGTTTAAGCATATTTTTTTTTATCACCTGATTTAGAAAAATAGCTTAGCAGTGTTGCTGGGCAAAGTTCTCTCTCCTTGATTGTTAATGAATCACCTTTGACAATATTGACTCTCTCTCTCTTGTGTACCATATGCCTGCAAGTCGAAACCAATATGTATCAGTCCCCTCTTTTCTCTATTTGATCAAACTGATCGTAACATAGTGGAGCTTACTAGTCACAGCTGAGTTAGTATGTTTGTTTTGATAAATGATAGGTAGATGCCGAAACAATAACAGAGGTGGGGGACCCAAAAGAAGTAATTTGCGAAGTTGCTACGAAGCGAAATGTCGAGTTGCTAGTTCTTGGAAACCATGGCCGTGGGGCTGTCGAAAGGTTATTGTTTATCTCTTTCCCCCTTTCCAATTTGTTTAAAATTTGGTTTATTTAATTAGGGAATGTTACTGAACCAGCTTGTAAGTTACCAAAGATTTATCTTTCTTTTCACTGATTTTTTGCTCGAATTTGCAATTCATATACCTCTGAAACAAATAATATATATAATAAAGTTTGGTCTTAGTCTTTTAGATCCAACCTAACCTTTTTCTTTCTTTTCCCCTCAAATTCAATAGGTTTTTTCTTGGCAGTGTGAGCAATTACTGTGTCCACCATGCAAAGTGTCCTGTTCTTGTTGTGAAGCAAGACAGTGGGAAGGATTGATGATAAAATTTTGGCAAGCATATATGTACATACCAATGTTTTAATCTGGAATAAAAATGTGTGTTTTATTGAAACTATTTGTTTGTTGTCAATAAATGATTATTGGAACTCTTAAATCTTTTGTTTGGTTTTGATTGTCTCTTTTGTCTAAAAGGTGGAGACTGGGATTGCTTTTATTGAGAGAAATCAAACCACCGCATTTTGACTAGCTCTGAATTAGGTATTCTGCTTACTAATAAAAAGCATAACAGCCTTCTTTAGTTTTACTTTCTATAATCATTGAAGTAGATTGTAAAAACTAAAGAAAGTAAATGAATTGTGTAACTGTTAATCAAGCAGAAAATACTTTAAGGGGCTTACATAATAGCAACTAGTACTTATCTCATTACCAAAACCAACTCAGAAGGACATTACCCTAGAACAGAAATTAACTAACAAATATACTCACTTCCAAATAAAGCTTGCTATAATTGTATGTAGTAATAGACCCACTTATTCAACCACCATCATTTAGTTACCATCACACTCGAAAGTCACCTCACATCCTTCAACCGGGCTAAGGGTCATGACATGCTTGGGCTTGGTAACGAACTTTGGCAGGCGTGCAAATATCTGGCACACACAAGCGTTGTCAATGTCCATGAGTCTGCGGCAGCATGGTGTATCCTCTGGGTTGAATCCTTCATGATGTTGCTGGCGGTGATGGTGGTGGTGATGAGAGCCATGTTCGTCATCCTCCTCTGAGCCATTATCATCAGAATCTGAGCTGTCATCATCAGCATCTACTAATTCGCCTTCTGGGCGAAGAAGTGCGTCTAATTTTCGTTGTATTGGTGGCCCCACAGGGCTGCATGCCTGGTTGGCAAGCGCAAACTGAGAAAAACAGAGATTTTGGGCTCTGACTTGCACTTTCGACATGGTTGCTAGGAGCAGCAGCAATGATATGGCGACTAGGCTGGGAAGGAAGAATTGGTGATTCTTCGCCATTTTTCAAATGGTAGATTTAGGATGAGAATGCAATGCAGCAGGATGAGGAAGCTTAAATAGCTCTATGTTAGCCTCTCAGGTACATGATTGGTGCGGTTTAGGCAGAGACTTGTGTGCTTTGTTAGTTGAGGCAGAAAGTTTGATTTAGGAAAGAATTGGGTAGTTCATGCATAAGTTGTGTAATTCATGGTTTTCATGCTAGTGGATGTGAGAAGACGGATATAATTTATATTATTCATTGCTGCATCTAGTTTAAGTAAATCATGCAAGTATTTTACTTCTACCAAATATCAAACCCTTTCCTTTTTACCATTAAGACAGAGAAAATCCTGTGGGCAAAGCAATATAATATGATTGAACCTCTTGCTTTAAATATGTAATTTCTTTTTCATGCTTACCATAGAAAAATCCTCTGTGGGCAAAGTTATATTTTATGGTTGAACCTCTTCCTTTAATCATGTGATTTATTTTTCATGCTTGCCATAAACTTATGTATAACTTAAGTTTAAACTGAGTGAACAGGACAGCCTCAGAGTACATAGGCAAAGAGTATCTGAGATTTATGAGCAAGACATGAGGTCTGGTAAGTGTTTTGCCACAAAATATATGCAATGATAAACTGGTCAGAACTATTATAAATCACGACGAATACTATTTCAGTGTCTCAAAGTTGAGGTGAGGTACTCGTATCAGATGGTATCAAAACCAAAAGTACATGTGAAAAGGACAGCCAGACTTGAATTGTTAAAGTTGGATGCATGTCAAGGCTTTCAGCTCTGTTGAAAGAAAAACTACCGTACTCTCTAAGGGGAGATGCAAATTCGATTCTCACAAGGGAAATTCAAATTATATCAGACTTAATGGAGTTTTTTATTTCGAAATAAAATTATAATTATATTTTGTCATGTGGGCATGAAAGCTCGATATGTATTGTATTGGCGGTGTTTTCATATGACATAACAACATGTAGTATGCTTATATATGTAAAGTGTTTATATACTATGTATATATAACAATGTAATTCCAGAGCCAAATATGATGTCTGAAACTAAGAATATGATGCGGTGGACATCCAATGTCTGCACCCGCAGAGGCCGCATTTATATAATGTAGCAGAAGCTGTTAGCCTGAATAGCACCTGTTTACAGCTTACTCTTGAGAGATTACCTGAATACTGAGGAATCATCTTTTCTATGGTTGTCTACCTGAGAGTCTGTATCCTCTGTAGTACTCTACACATGGAGTGGACAGTCCAACCGATTCGGACTACTAAATATAAAATAATTTTAATAGAGCAGATAACATCAAAATTCGTGCTAAACGGTTCAGATTTTGTCGACTCCTCCATTCTCCATAGATGTGAAGTCTACCTGATGTATTCGTTTCTGGAATTTGGGGCTTATATATTACCCTTTCTCTATGTCTTTGTTTTTGACTTGGAGAGATGAAATGGGTCTTGGACTGGGGTTGAGCCAGCCTATGTAGTGATTTTCTAGGGTTCTTGTTGAAACTGGGCCTTCTTGGGCCCCCATTTCATAATAGGAGAACTAAAAAGAAGCAAGAGAGGCCATCTTTTTTTATTTGATTATATAAAAATTAAAATAATAACACAATCCGAGAAAAAATGAACTTTTTCAAACCCGCAAGCCTTGTGGTCTGAAGATTAGGAAATCTAAATGCCAACTCAAGCTAGAAGTAAAAGTAATCTAACTAGACATGTGTTGCAGTATTAATAAATAATAATAATTATATCATAGTTGTTGATTTGTTTTCTAGGAAGAAGTTTTTTAAATTCTTTGAACAGTGAGAAATGAGAATGTTTAGAATTCATACATTATCTTCATGAAACAGAGATTCTTTTGGTTCCGCCGGCTCATCCAATCTAAAATATACCGATCCGATTGATCGTTCGGTGTCAATTTGACGGATCTGTCTTAAATCAAATGTATGGAAAAACCTTCTTTGTTATTTTTGAAAAAAAATATATGAAAATAGTAACTAAAATAAAATCTTTTTTAAGTACAGAAATTCATTACTTCTGGCAACAATATAATTCTTATTGTTCAGTAACTAAGCTTGTGATTTTTTAGGCATAATAATTTCACATCAAATTAAGTCCTTAATCACCGGTTAATAATCTTAGATCCATAACCGTCCAAATACAAAGTCTTCTCTGCAACTGCAAGCACAAGTACCATAAAAATAATAATTTCAGTTCCAAGTTTCCAACCACTAGTCTGAATAAATCTCAAGTGGTCATTGTTTCTCTAAACAAAAAGTTCCCCTCCCCTCATCTCATATTCTCATCATCTGCCAACCTTCTTTTGAGATAAGGGTTGGATAGGCATAGGCTCATAGGCAAAGAGTTGAGATGAGATGAGATGAGATGGGGGCCAGTGATGATAAAACAGGGGCGACTGGTGTGGTGTGCGTCAGGTCAGGTCTCACACTAAAACTTAAGTTTAAAAAAACACCCCCCACCACAATGGAATTGTGAAATGGAAACCGCTGCTGGTATTGTTTCGGCGCCCACAGTCCCAGAGAAAAACAGACGCCCGGTTTACTGGAATAGAACTTCGGTACGGATTCCACAAAACCAGGAGCTTTGATTGATGGGGAGATCGAGATCGAGATTGAGATTCTATTTCTCTGACTCAGATCTTCAGCGGCCGTATGTTTGCGACGGAGAGTAGTATCTTTTCATTGTGCAAAATACCATTTTCTGATATTTTAATGAATCACATAATTCAGAAACAAATTAGTATCATGCGTAGAATTAGGTGCATCATATGAATTAAATGTAACCATATAGACACAATTAGGCTCACATTTCAACATCTAGGTTTACATGAAATGAGTCATCGCTATATCCTTCTCTTTATTTATTACTCTCTTTGGTCTCACCAATATATACATAATGTAACGCGCCATGGGATTTCCAGAAAACCAGGAACCTGAAACAGAGGTACCACTTTGGCACTCTACTTTTCCACGTTATGCGGCGATACCACTCAGAAAAATAATCTCCTGCTTTTTAAAACCGCAAGAAATTTTAACGGGGGTGTTTTTTTCCTTGTCCCAATCACAAATCTGATTCTTTTTTTTTTTTTTTACTTTTTCTTTTCTTTTTTTACCTTCAGCCCTGTACGAGGTATTTTAATGCATTTAGTGTCAATTACAAAAAAAAAAAAACAATGCGTTCAGGATCCATAAAATATACGAAATTTCATTTACATGTAACAAGACCTATAATCCATAAAACTACAACATTCACATGAGAAAATAGAAAATGCTCGAGACGAATCGGACAGTTCACTCGACGGGGCCCAAACCAAAAAAGAAAAAGAGGCAATGTAGATTGATGCAATATTTATATAATTGGAGAGGACACAGCCCCTATCTCATTTCCCACGTCCTTGTACTCTCTTGTTGATCCCTGCCATCGTTCTCTTTTCACGTGGCGGACACGCGCTACGACACGTCGGTACTATGGCGCTTTTATTCACTGATTCCAGCCCTACAATTTCTTTAAACATAACAGACTGTTGCAATCTAAATAAAAATGGCCCATTGAAATACGACTGATGGAATACCTAACCTAAATTATGTGTGCGGCGAATATACCTTTTTATTTTTTTTCTCTTTATCGAGTGCAAAAAAGTAAACACTCACGCACTGTCAAATTCAAATTCCGATTCCAATTATGTACAAAACAAAAGAAGATAGGTTTGAGTCTGCATTGAAAGAGACTATGTAACTGTTTTCAATTCATAGGCTCAGTGGCAGGTTTTTGACCTAGTCATGTGTGTAAAATCTGAGCAGAGCTGTTAATTTGGCTTATTGGATTAATTTTTTTTCATTTTATAGACATAAAAAAGGACCCAAATTTCTCAAATGTGGCGATGAATTAGAGTTAGTGCCATGTAATTCGACCTTCAAACATCATAAATGAGGGTTTAATTAGACCCAGATTTTCACTCTCGATTTTGACTGGAAATTTTGAGTCCGGCTGTTTCATATGAAGTGAATTACTAATGGTATTAATATAGTCTATTTTTCAGGTTTAATGGATCGAATAGGTCAAACGATATAGCACGAATTCCTTTTTTTTTTAAGAAAAAGAAGTAAATACATACCACTTATTTATTATATTGAGTTTACATCATATTGGATCAATGTTTTGAATATTTTTTAGTCGTAAAACTAATCATTTTTTTGTTGTTGATAAAAGTGGAGTATCCCTCAGTCTCATTGAAACTGAAAAAAATCATACAATTTTTGAGGTTTGAAACAGAACCAAACAATTAGTACAATCAAACAGTATTACACTAGTTTTATAGCTAACTACCAACAAATCTACACAATCATACCATAACCTATTTTTCTCAGTTTATCACAAAAAATAAAACCAGATTAAAACCCTAATACAAACCATGTCTAATGAGTTTTAACAAAAGATAGTAGTATAATTGAAACAACATTTTAGTCAAAAAATCAAGAGAGATTTCATGATCTTCGATCCTCTTTTTCATATCCAAACGGGGTGATCAGATCCTCCTCTTTTCTGAGATCTGCCTACAAAGAAATTTGTTCTATATCCTATGGCATCATATATAATTAACAAAATTCAAAACTTTTTCTTTTTTATTATTCTAATACTAGAAAGTAGAAAGATTTAGAATTTACATTTCAATTAATTTGAGAGTTCTGCATTTGTTATTAGTAAAACAAAACTTATTCTGCATTTGCATGAGTGCACCTCTAACAAGCTCTACTATATATTTATTTTTTAAAGGAATACATGAATCTATGTATTAAATATCATTCAGGTTATATCCTTGAAAATTAAAGTTATTATAGCTGATAATCCGTATTATCGGCTATAATACGGATTATCGGTCCGCAATTAGTACTATCAGTCAATGGACTGAATTTACTATATTGTGTTTAGTTAAAATTTTATTTCTTCTAACTAGTCACATAAAAATTTTAATTGTAAGGGGGTAAAACTAGTTATCTTAATATTTGATTTTTTTTTGACAATTAATCATCTCTCAAACTTCCAAATTGGTAGAAGTTAGCCACCAATCGGATTCTTTTTTTTCTTTTTCTTTTTCTTTTTCTTTTTCTTTTTCTTTTTCTTTTTTGTTGAACGAAACCAATCGGATTTTTTGAAACGTCCAAATCGGTGATAGTGAGTCACCAATCGGATTCTTGATTTTTCAATTTAATTTAATCAATTACATTACCTTTTTGCAGAAAATGACATGTATGAGTTTTTGCCTTTGCTTGTTATGTGTTTGTAATTGGGATCCACGAGAAATATTATTATTCCACAAAATATAACTCGTTGCAGAAGCAAAAACATAACACAGGCTATCTTTTTTTTTATTATTATTTCATGTTAGATAATTACTTTTGTTCTTCACAAAACTCATTAATTCCCCGAAGCAACAGAAACCAAAATAATGTTAGTACTAAAATTTAGTCAAATAATAGATTTTGCCATTTAATTAAAAATAAGAGTGAAGTCTAAAACAAATGCAGTAACTTCCAAATATGACTTCATAAAAAAAATTAATTTCGTTTAACATGGTATTTTTTTATTTCTCCAAATTAATATCTTTGTGAATAAACAAAATGAGCATGAAGTTTTGAAGTTTGCAACTGTTCAGATTAAATGATTTTTGATAAAAATTTAATAATATTTAAATTGTATGCTATAAATTCAATAATATGTTTATAAATTTTCTTCTACTTTCTTGAATTTTTTTTAGATTATTTGAAGAATTATTATAAAGTCTACTATTATGAATTGATCCCGGCCCAATTATAAAACAGGCAGATCATATATTGTCTTAAAATGTTTCTATATGAGTCATCAGTGGTACAAATTAAGTCAATTTGTTCATGACCTTTAGGTTTAAAAAATCAAATTAGATAGTAGAACTTTGCGTGTTTTTTTTTCATGTATAAAAAAAAAGCAGATATAAACCTCACATACAAGTTATTTATTGTATTGAACTAAAATCATATTGGATCGATGTACTTTTGTATACAAAATAAAATGTTTTAAAATTATTACAGGAAAATAAATTTCCATATAAACAATAACATAATTCTGTATAATTTTTTAAGCACAAAGCTAATAATGTTTTAAAAATAATTATGAGCACATCTATAAAAAAATGTGGATGATGGTATACAATTATAACTTCTCTATTAATTACTATGACCGCTTTTCGGGTTTCGCTTCGAAAAATACTTATAAAAATAAAATACTATTTTATCACAATATTATATGTGATAAATTAAAAAAAAAGTAATTTATATGGTTAATAATAATATAATTAATTATATAAAAAAATTTATATATAAATATGAAAAGATTATGTTATTTTAAAAATGACCGATATAAGCTTTGGCTTTTGCCAGTTACACGTTTGTCTTTGGAATGCACGAGAAATATTATTATTACATAAATAATACTCAATGCAAACACTCAAGGACCTAACGCATGCTATCTCTCAGTCTCTTAAAAAAAAAAAAAAAAAAGTTCATGTTGGATAAACTTTTGTTGTTCACAAAAATTATTATTCCTCGGAAGCAACAGAATCCAATATAGCATTGTCCAAAACGAAATCTATTACCATCAATATTAAACACATCTGAAAATGAACAAAAATCGATTTGCGATGGTTAATGACCGATTGATACGGCACTAGAGTTTCTAGGTTGTCATGAAATATTGCTAACTGAGTGACCTCGGCCCCTTGCTGACAAGGCCAGCTGGGACCTCCGCCGTTGTTTCACATCTAAAAATAATCTCCATACGGCCTAATCTCGATAATAACACTATAGCAGCCATTATATCAGGTCAGCAACCGAAAGGAAGGATCAATCAAGTTGGGATAATAAAAAAGACGAAAATAATAACATGGAGAGAGTCCTAGCTGCTAGGGGAGATGTATACCAGCATCTCGGAGCACATTCTGCGGGCCTGAGTTGCGGCGGGCTCAGAAATTCTGAGATCGCTTCCAAAGAAAAGCAAAGCAATCAAGCAACGACGACTCTTTTTTTATTACTTTTTTATTGTTATTGTTATTATTATTAAACGCTTTTTAATCCTGTGACGCTTCTTCCGCTTCGGACATGCGCGATGCGGCTATACTTCCCTTCCCCCGGTTTTTTGGAACGCCTCCTCTCCAGTTTCGCAAGGATGCTTCTAAATCCAGCACACCTCCAGTACTGGCTTATATTTGTAAAGCATTTTTTTTAATTCATTCTTCATTTACTGGGTCCATTTTGTATTTTATATTGTCGATGGTTTTTAGATTAAGTTTTTTTTTCCTTTAATTTGATATCATCGTCTTGCTTCTGAAATAATTTTTTTTGAAGAAAAAGGTTTTGTCCGTTTTATGATTGCTTCTGAAACAATTAAAAAGTTTACTCATTTATTTAAAAGAAAATCAGTTAGAAATAACAGCTTGAAAAATAAAACAAGGATCTATTCAATTATTTAAAACAAAACGAAAAGAACTCTCAGCTTCGTTCAGTATTATTACTTTCTGAAAACGACCGCGGAGGTACTCTCTGCTTATTGCGTCACTGGAGAGCACAAGGAGCAAGGCAGGGAAACCACACTCCCAATCTGAAAACCTTTTTCTCCGCTCTTCCTGGCAGCAAACAGTAAACCAGGAAACCACACACAGACAGAGACCCAGAGCAGTTAGTAGTAATGCCCAAACCTGGTTTTCAAATTTTCATAAAACCACTGGCGCCTCCCCCACCATCTCTAAAACCAACCACCTATATATCTTTTTCACCCCCCTTCTCTCCGTCTCCATCCCATTCCCTTCAAAATTCACAAGCAACACAACAATCGAACCAACCAAAGAAAACAGTCCGGAGAAATAAAAAAGTTCCTCCAAGAGTTGAGCAAAGATGAGGATGAGCTGCAATGGATGCCGAGTGCTGAGGAAAGGATGTAGCGAGAACTGCAGCATTCGACCGTGCTTGCAGTGGATCAAGAGCCCCGAAGCCCAGGCTCACGCCACCGTCTTCCTCGCCAAGTTCTACGGCCGTGCCGGTCTCATGAATCTCATCAATTCCGGTCCCGACCACCTCCGACCTGGTAATTTTTTTCTTCTTTAATAAGGAATTGGTTCAATTTCTCACATTCCTAACAATTGTGAAATGGAATTTGTAGCTTTCTTTCTTGATGTACATAGGTTCTGACATCTTTTTTCTCTTGTTATGTGCAGCTGTGTTCAGATCATTGCTGTATGAAGCTTGCGGCCGAATCGTGAATCCAATTTATGGATCTGTCGGGCTGCTCTGGTCCGGCAGCTGGCCCATGGTGGAAGCGGCCGTTGAAGCAGTACTAAAAGGTGCACCAATTGTTTCAATACCTTCTGAGACTGCTGCTGCTGCGCCTGGCCCACACCCGACCTACGACATACGCCACGTGTCAAAGACCAGCCCTGATACAGAGCTCCATAAGGTAAACAAGACAACGCGCACCCGGTTCAAGCGCACGGCAAAGTCGAGCAAGGTCAATTCCTCTCCTCCGCCCCAGGCTGAAAATGAACCTGAGCTCACTCATGACTCCTCCGATCCTAATCTGATTGAACCAGTGTGTTCCGAGGCCCAGCGTGAGGCGTCGGTAGACACCGTAGAGGCCGCATCACACGTGAGTCAGGGTGAACCAGGACCGGCGGTGGATTGTGAAGAAATGGGTTTGGATTTGACGCTCGGGTTCGGGATTGAATCAACAAGACGAGATGCAGGTCAGGTTCAGTCTGAGCCGTCGAACAGGTGCGAGTTGAGCAGCGGCGAGAGCAGCGGCGAGAGCACCGGTCTTTGTTTGCTCGGTCTAGCGCTCCAATTAAGTGCATGAGAATAACAATGGAAGAAGTTCGAGTAGAGGCTAGAAGAAAATAGGGAAGTAGCAGTTTTGGATGTTCTTGTTAGGGAATTTAGAGACTATATCAGTTTTATATTTTTTTGCTTCTTTGTTTGTTGACAAAAATTGTAGCATATATGGAGACTTTATATCTTCTAATTTGAATGTAAAGATCCAGCCTTGAGTTCGGTTAAAATTTTCTCTTTTTTATCAAGGAATGAATTATTTTATTTGATTACGCTAACAACCGCTAAAATATTGCTTTAATTCTGAATTCTACATTTATAATGTAATCAAGTTATACATTCAGATGAAAATAACAAAAATTTATGTGAGTTTTACATTGAACGATTCGAATAATTAGCAGTTGAAAGTTTGGAAATAATAGCTGAATAACAACTATTGATTCCATCTGGACCGTCCGTTTATCAGACAGATCAAGTGGGGGAATGAAAGAAAACGAAAACGAAAACGATAACGAATAATAAATCGAAGGGGGGAAAAGAAAACCGCGGATGGTATTGCATTCCCAGTCCACGGTTAAGAGAGCGTGGCTTTAAATTACTGTGAGACTTCGCTGCACGTTTTCCACAAAACCAGGAGCCCTCAAAACCTGAGAAAATTACTACTGTTTAGACCATGCGAGGGGGGGATGTACCCAAAATAAATTGAACTATTGCTTAGGGGCCCATTTGGAAAAAATGGAAGAAAGCTGGAGAAATTAAATTAAACTATCTTCCTCTTTGCTTGGGTGAGTCGACCGACTGCTCTTATTCAAATCATCGTATTTAAACAGTCGGTGGATAATTGTCAGTAAATTAATAATCCATCAAAAAGAATTCAGATACACTGTTAATTAATTAATTAATTAATTAATTAGAGCAGATACAGCCACACAGCCCTCAGCCTCAACTGATATCTTTCTGTGGAATCCATAAAGCACCACTGTTTATCGTTTGGTGATTTAGTAATTTTAAGGTCTTAATTCTCGTCCTTCTTTATTTTATGTTTCTTTATGATAATTCAATAATGATTATTGTAACAATACTACTAATGAATTTTTAAATAAATTTATAAAACATCTAAAAGATAAAAAAAAATTTATAGATATAATTTTTAAAATTATTGATTGATTGTATTTTAAATTTAATGTAATTTAGATGTCATTTAATAATCTATAAAAAAATCATTAAAATTTATATAATTTATAATAGTCTAATTTAACGATCTTTGACACAATTTATTCATAAGTTGAATGATATGTTTATTAAATTTCTTTTTTTTTAAATTTCTTTTTGAATTTATATGAAAATCAAATTGTCAATATGGCCAAAATAACCATTGTCAAGTAATTCATCCCCATTATATATATTTACATTAGAAATTTCAAATTTACTAAATTTCCTAGTGATAGTAACTTAATTTGTTGTCAAGAAATCTCCTTTTTCAAATATTATTTTATATAAAAACTATATAAATGATATTTACTGATTTATAACTATTGTTACTCGTCGTTAGTAAAGAAATAGCACCGCTCTGTATAGAATTCAATAAATTATACGTCATGACTAATTACATCATAATATATATGTCTATTACGTTACGTGTCTTCTCTTAATTAAAATTAGTACACCACAGCACGTCACGGTATGATATGTCACGTGATCACGTGAAATCATACATTTATTATTTCAAATATTTTTTAGTTTTTAATATAAATATGAAATATATTTTTTATCATAAAAAATTTTTAATATTTTGCGATACTTTACAATAAATTTTATAATTTCTTAAAAATTCAAATAATTTTTAATATTTGTGTCAATGAAAAGATAAAATTAAAAAAATAACGTATCATATATATATATATATCACATCACGTCACGTCATGCATTGACATATCACGGTATAACATAATGTGTCTAAACGTAACATATTGTATGTTTATCATATCATAAAAATATGACGTTTCTTCACTCTATTATTTTTAGCTTGTCACATAAAAGATATTTTAATCTCATGACATAATAAAAAATACCCCTATATTCTTTACACAAAACCTGACGTTTTTTATTAACCTTTCATCTCCGCACAAAACTTGTCCCGTCAAACAGGGAACCGAGCTAAAAGGTCAATATTCTTCAGACTATTTGCATCTTTATGTCTGATCGTATAACTAATTAGAAAGACACGATCTATGTCGAATAAAATTGAAAAAATATATTGAGAATTGAGCTTGAATGTTTCCTTACGACTCGAAATGATAACTGGCCTTGAGCAATCATCACCGTCGAGTATACTCCTACTATTTGTTTTCATCTCAGGCGTGTTTTTCAAATTAGTTAACGAGACAGGCTGGAGAGAGACGATTCTTCTTCTGCAATTATATAAAGTAGATCGGTACCCGGTACCCGGTACCATTTATAAAGCCTGTAGTCTGTAGATGTAGGAGCATCGTCAATTCCGCAAACTGCGGCTGCTCTGAAATCAATCACTTTCAACCAACCAAGTAACAGCTGATGTCAATCGTTCGACGCATTTGGGATTTCTCTAACTTGGCGTCCCTGGTTTTTTGGAGGCAGTACCTCCTGTTTAAATCATCACCTCTCAGGTCCGGAAGGAACTGGACGTATCCCCTCTTTATTGATATGGAAATGAAACCATTTTGTCCCATCCAAATGTTATCAAATTATTATTGTATTTGATGACATGAAAATTAAATATAATATATTTCAGCTTTACATCTTTAGCTTTACAAAAATCGCTTATTAACAAACTATATAGACCTCAAATAAAGATAAAAGTTTTTTAGAGCCATAGTCCATTTTTATTTGTTATTTGGATGATCGATTTACTTATAAGAAACTATTAGAAAATAACTTTGATTGTCAAGATATATTTTTGAATAAAATTATCTGGATAAAATGAACAAAATTCATACACGTGATACACTATTATTGATGAGTGGGGCGCTAACAATATTTGTCCTGAGAAAAAAAATTTAGTATCATAAAATGGTATTAAATCGAAATTTATTTCATTTATTTGTTATAAAATTTACGAATTCATATTTATTCTTAATATACATACTGAGAAAATAATATATGAATAATATTTTGCATTTGAGACTCTTCAAACTTGTATATTTATTTACACCAACTCTATAATATATAATACATTGATATGATAATGAAAAGTATCGAACTTATAAAAATATTAATTCATGATACATGCAACCGATTAAAAATAATACAACGAGAAAGCAAATTTAATGAAAATCACATAAACCTCCCAAAAACAAAGAGCGCAAGTCATAGAGTTCCATTTGTAATCACTGGAGAGAATCCAAACCAAAATCCTTTCTCTCCACGCTTCGTGGCTGTATCACTGAAACCACAGAATCCCACACTACCCGCTTTATATTTTCCTCTTTTTTTGGGCTTTAGCGCACTTTCTCAACGGCGCTCAGAATGTTCCATCACATTCCATCTTTAAATTTAAAAAAATTTCCGAATCCCGAATCTTGATGCAATATGCTCCGTCCGATTTCCGGTGCCGCCGAAGTCCTTCCCGATAAGAGTGGGCGAGCAAGTGGGAAAATGGCCCAGAAAAAGAGGGGAAAATATAAAAGAAAATAAATAAAATAAATAAAACTGTTTTGTGGGCCCGCGGTATTGCATTCCTGTATAATAATTCAAAACTCCGGTTTACTGGTAACTTTGTCGTACGGTTTCCACAAACCCAGGAGTCCCACGAGGCTCTTTGAGTTATTTCACCGTCTTCATAGTTTAATTTTTTTTTTAACTTTGTAGTAATCATGATGTAAATGCAAAAGTTATATTCTCTTATTGTATTATATTATATAACACAGTATGTTATTTATTTGTTCGCGCTAAAACTTCATGTATAATTATGAAGTAAATATCAAAAAATATATCTGTATAATTCATCCATTCGTTTATTATACAGCGTAGTTTTACATAGTAGAAAATCAAGACCTATAAATAAAGGATGAGATTGTATTATTTTTTTTGATCCATCGGAATGAACCGTAGTAATTAGCACTGTTGATTTCTTTAATTTTTGTCCATTCTTACTACCTTTGTCATAAAAAAAATTAACAATTAAAGAAATACTTGACATTATTATGATTTCTTTAGATGAGATTTAATAAAAAAATATGTATATATAAAAGGTTGGAGTGAATGGAACAGAAAAACCCCTAACATTGCTACGATTTCGTTAATATAATATTTATGTTTTTAGAAAAAAAAAATATACATCAAACAACAAGGAATTAGTAATTTTCCTGCATATTCTCATATGTTTTCCCATTTAAGGTCTGGCATATTTGACAAATGAAATAAGATGGAGTAAATATTTTAATGCGATTTAATACATCAAACGAAGATAATTTAAGATGAAGTAAGTTAAAACATTTATGAAAATAGAGTAAAGTTAAATTATCAAATTTTATATGGTGTGTTTATCATGTGAAGTAAAGGTGAAGTACATGTTTTAAGGCGTTTTAATGAATCAAATGAAATTGATTTAAGGTAGAATAAATTAAAACTCTATGAAGGTGGAGTAAAATTAAATCACTAAATTTCATATCTCTTAATATTTATTACTCTCATTACTTTATCTATTTACTTTACTATTACCAAATATCAATACATTAAAGTGATTTAACACTTATTCTGTTTTAATTTTATTTTACTTGTCAAACAGAGTATATAACTTTTAACATATTTTATTATCATTACTTAATCCATTTATTTTACTATTACCAAACATCAATATTTTAAAGTAATTTAACACTGACTCCGTTTTAATTTATTTCACTTGTCAAACGGAGGAAAATCAAGCAAGCTCTCTGTTATCTTTCTATATTCTCTATTTATAATTACTTCTTGGTTTCTGTTAAAATGTAGAAGATTAAGTTTGCATATCTTTCTATGTTTTATTCTCCTCTTAAATATAATTTAACTCTCCAGAAAACAGTAAATCCGCTAAGCACGGAGTCAGACTCTGGTTATTATCATAATACGGAGGTTTAAATTTTGTCAAGATCCCCATCTGTCGTATGCTTTAAAGTTTAACCACTCACAACATCTCAAAATCACGTAACTGTTAAGTTTTGGACATTACCTAGTTCTCTGATATTGATTAAATACACTATGTAGCGTGGTAATAACAATACTAAATCATATTTGTTTGCTGATTTTATAATAATCATTTCCTTTATACAAAAAGTTTAACCAACTTTTTTTTTATATCTAAATTTAAATATCGATTGTTTATAAATAAAATTTTATCTTGACACTAAATCAAAGACTCTCAATTTTATAATTTTCACTGTTATGTTATAAATTGAACAAAAACCATGGACCCACTTAAAAGCTTCCCGGGGAAAACAAAGATAGTTCTATATACCCTTTAATTTATTTAATCAATTATGTATCCCGTATTGAATTAATTAAAAACATGTGCACGGTATTGAACAAACTTCAAAAAATGTGTGGGGGATTCGGATTTCATGTGGCCAGAAATATGAAAAAAAAACATGTTTTTCCCATGACGACAATTTTCTTCTGCCCTTTTCAATTTTCAACCGAAGATCAATAGCAATAGTCGGTTTCAATTGATCAGATACCTACTCTATCCTCAACTGGACATGATCAGAATCGCAGGTATAATTTCATGATTCATTTTTACATAAACATACTCGATAAATTACTTTAGAAACCAAGCTAGAGGAAAAAAAAACCAAATAAAAAAGAAAACCGTATATTGTGCTTAGGCGAAGAAAAAGAAGCCAGTTCAGGAGGGCTGTACCTTGGCTTCCTGTGGCGTCATTCTCAAACCTTATTTGTTATCAATTTATTTATTGTACTGCGGCTCAGAAATCATATTCAAACAAAAGCGAACTGTTCCAATCCAACGTCACATTTTGGAATATCCGATTTTCACTTACCCCGGTTTTTCGGAGCCAAAACCCCAGAGGTGTGTACCTCTCCAGTCCTGACAATACTGGACATGTCCTGCCTCACGGTGAGTGAGACTAACCAACAAAACATGATAGAATTGTCCATCTAAATCAACATGATGTAATATTTGTTTGTGCATGTGCAACTCAGGTTTGAAAATTTAAATAGAGAAGTTTTGTAAGATGTTGAATTTTGTAATCTTATATCAATTGGTTTTCACACAAGTTAACTAAAAATAAAGATTCAAGCTTTTTGGGTGCTTTTAAAACAAATACTTATTTCAATTTTGGGTTTGATGTTTCAAATTCACTAGGAAATGAAAGTTCAAAAAATGTCCTCAATCTGGCTCAAGTTGCCTTCTACAAAGTTTTTTTTTTAAAGAAAATATAAAGATGAATTGATAATTACAATAAATTAAACTATGAATAATTGTGAAAGCAATCATTATACTCAATTTAACTTATAAATACAACCAAAGTAAAAAAACTAATAAATTATTTTTATTTCTTATGTAAGAAATTTTTATTAAAATTCAGGAATGTAGCATAATTAATAACTCAAATGGATGAAAATTCAGCCACAGATTAAAACTCTTTCTAAAAAAAAGAAAGGAAGAAAGAACTTGATGGTTGTAAATCTTAAAGCTTTAAATCATCACAACTTTTTTGTATCATAGTTCATTTTATTATAAATTTAACATCAGTCTAAATGATGGGAAACTTAACATTCTAAAGCTTCGAACAATCATTGTAAATTATACAATACTGAACACCAACTTATTCATTCATTTAGAACGAGTTCTTTTTTAATGTTTACGAATAGAAAACTTATTTGCAACCAGACCAGAGCAACATTTAAAAACAAAAAAAACAGTAGAAAAAAATCTGCCGCCTGCTGGTATCATCACAGGAGAGCATCCAAAACCAAAACCCCTTTTTCTCCGCTCTTCGTGGCAGTATGTAGTAAACCACGAAACCACACAAGAGAGATCACTGGCGGGACCACGCGCCGCAACCTGGTATCCCATTTTTCAGAAAACAACCGGCGCATGCGAACCCCCCTCTCCAACCCAACCACCTATAAAACTCTCTCCCCCTCCCATCCATCACTCTCAAAATTCACAAGACGAGAGAATCAAGCGCAAGCCAATAGGAAGCAAGTGAACGATTCTGAAGATCAAAAACGATCCATCCATCGAGCAACGATGAGGATGAGCTGCAATGGATGCCGAGTGCTGAGGAAAGGATGTAGCGAGAGCTGCAGCATTCGACCGTGCTTGCAGTGGATCAAGAGCCCCGAAGCCCAGGCTCACGCCACCGTCTTCCTCGCCAAGTTCTACGGCCGCGCCGGCCTCTTGAATCTCATCAACTCCGGTCCCAGCCACCTCCGTCCTGGTACTTATTTGCCTTTTTCAGTCTTCCTTTTCTTTGGCTTATTTATAATGTGTTATATTCAAGTGTTATCAATTGGGAAATCAATTAACATTTCGTTTGTGCTATTTTTCAGCCATTTTCAAATCATTGCTCTATGAAGCCTGTGGCCGAATTGTGAACCCAATCTACGGCTCGGTGGGGTTGCTCTGGTCCGGAAGCTGGCCCATGGTCCAAGCGGCTGTCGATGCCGTGCTGAAAGGTGCACCCATCGTCTCAGTTCCTTCTGACAGCGCTGCTGCCGGGCCGGGCCCACATCCATCCTATGACATACGGCATGTCTCCCAAGCTGGACCAGATGCCGAGCTCCACAAGGTCAACAAAACAACCCGGCACCGGTTCAAGCGCACTGCAAAATCCAACAAAGTCAGTTTCCCTCCAGTTTCTGATATCAATCACGACCACAGTCAGCACTCATCCGAACACAGCCCGGTGGAACTAGATTCCCATGGAGTCCCTCGCGAGGCATCTGTCGACACACTTGAGGCAGCTTCACACGTGAGCCAGTGTGAACCAAGCCCGGCGGTGGACTCTGAAGACCCGGCGACTCTGGATTTAACGCTCGGGCTCGGGGTCGAACCAGTTAAAAGCGAGGCGGTTCAGATCATGTGGCAACCATCCAAACAATGGGACTCAACCAGTGGTGATAGCACTGGTGCTTGCTCGTTCGATCTTGAGCTTCAATTGTGAGAGCATTAGAAAGGCCAAACCGGAAATTCAAACAAGTGACAGTTGATGTGCCGGTGTTTCATTTCTCCCAGAAATTGGTGTCACCACTTCCAGCGGAGAAAGCTTGTCGTGTGCGCTGATCCGAAAATGGTTTGGTTCGTGTTGCTTTAAGATTCGTGCCGAACGATCTTGAAAGTTCTACAATCAGGCCTACCAGGACAGCTGGACACGCGGGACATGTCCGGTCAAGAGAAAATAAGCATTAAAAATGTGTTATATCCAACGCACTGGAGACTGGAGAGGATGAGCAAGCTTGGGTTTCTTTTCTTAGTAACCCTTACTTTTTTTAATTTTCGTTGGAGGCAGATGGCAAAAACTTGTAGCGCGCTGTCTGATCTTTTGCCTTGTAAAAGAACTAGAGAGACCCCTTGAGTTGGTTTTTTTCTTTTTTTCTTTTTTCCTCTTTTCTTTTCTCACGTCGAAAAAAATAATGTTGAAGAAGTTAAAAAAAAAAGGATAATATCCCTGTGACTGTGAAAATGTAAATTTATGCATTGCGATACACAAAACGGACAAGTTTGGATTGCAGATGCTAGGTTAATTCGTCGATTTAATTAGTTTTGTTCTCGTAAGCACAAAGTGTAGCGTAACTCGTCTAATCTTTTTCAAGCTTCCCAAATCTTCTTCGGTGATTTGCATTGAATTTAGAACGCAAGTTTTGTGTGTAGAAAATAATAAATTAGTCATTTGAGAATCAATTTTAGTGATAAAAATAATCTTTTTTAATATCAAAAGTTGTACGTTTGAAAATAAATATTTTCTTTATTTTGTGTATACTTAAAAGATTTGATTCTCATCTTTTAAAAAAATAATACATTACTCACTTCGATTAGATATATTTTTTATATACTCATCTATTGACAATTTAGCTTAGAAAAAACAAAATCATGAATAAGAAAAATGCAGATAATTAAGGTATTTAAAATTATTACATTAAAAGACTTTTAAAAAAAATGTGAGGTTATTCAGGCAAACAATGATATGTTTGAAGTCCAAATTCAACCTAGTTCAAACTTGAGATGATTTAAAACTAAAAACCTATATGAATCCGAAAGAAGTCATAACCTAAGAAGAACCAATATTTTAAATTCGATCTAAATCCAAATTTTAACTAGAATAAAGCAGATATTTATTCAAGCATAACCCAATATAGAATTATAGACCCATAAAATATACAATACTATATTAAAAAAATTCCGAAACAGATAATCTTTACAAACCAACCATGTATAGTGAAAATCTGAATTTTGACCAAGTATCTAAAATATATGCAAATTTAATAATCTCTTTCACTTGACGTGACTCGTTGACATGTGACCTGAAATAACTTGAACCCAATTGAACCAAGTTTACCTGCCAATAATAGAATTGGTCCAAAATATACTCAAGTTGCATATTGATCGGAATTTGATAGGATCAACTTGCTCAAATGATACTCCTTTATAAGAACAGATTTTTCTTTTGAGATAAATATAATAGCCGATTTTTTTTTTTGAGATAAATATAACGGCAGATTTTTTTTGTGCATACATATAGTGTAATGTGTCAAAAGTTTACCTTTTTTTTTGGTGAAATCACAGAAAAAAATGAAGTATGAAAGAAAATGAGGAACAATAGAAAGAAAAAATTACAGATATGTTGAAAGTAGGGTCATGTTTACTTTCGGGATAAAAAAAATTTGGTTTGAAATAATACAAAATATTTAAACAATTTCTTCGATTATTGTAGACGTTCAAAACTTTTATATTTTGAATTTAATTTTTTATGCGGTAAATATGCTGAATTTGTACTTTTAAACAGTTACCAATTTCCCTCAAATTTTTCTTACAATTTAGGTGACGTAGTTTGTTCGATTCTAGTTCCACAAACTTGTGGGATTTTAAAATGACACAGATCAGTGGGCCCCACTTTAGATCTTTCTAAGAATGCGAGGCATTGTGGGCCCGGAACGGATAATAATTTGTGACAGCTCAACAGTGTCTAGTTTGGTCGTAAATAGTTCGAGTTTGCTTTTGTTATGAAACCAAATGCTCGCAATACATTGAATTTGAAATGTTAATGATATGTCCATTTCAAGAAACCTGTGGATGCCCCATTTATATATTTTTTCTGTGTATAGTATTTTTGACGTATTCAAATTTTACGGTAGGTTGGATTTTTATGGTATATATTTTTAAAAATTATTATTTAAATAAAGTTTTTGATGTGTTTTGATTATTTAGATAAAATCTGATTGATCATTCATTAAAACCAACTAAACTTCATAGTTATTTTTTTAATTATTTAATGGAGGACAAAACGTTTTTCAAATTGACTAAAATTTACTATACGTCCTATATAAATATTAGGAATATATCTATAATTTGAATAATATTTTTAAAATATATATCATAAAAATTGAACGTATCATAAAAATTAAATATATGTTAAAAATATCCTCTAAGATTATGTTATAGCAGCTGCAACAGCTTTTGTTAAATACAACTTCTTCTCTTCCTCTTACCTTTATTTTCCTTTTTTTTTTGGTTAAGATAGGGGATACATTAACAACTAATATAATGATAACTTTAATAATTATTTTTTAAATAATTTCAAAATAAATCTTAAAAATAAAAAAATTTATAGACAGTCTTGAAGTTATAGATTGATTGTGTTTTAAATTTCATTCAATTTAAATATCATTTGATTCTTCATAAAAAACGATCAAAATTACATGAAATTTTCAACGGTCCAAAAATAATACAAATAATACTTAAATTGCATTAAAACGGAAATACAATCAATTTATAAGTTACAAAGTATGTTTGTAATTTTTTTTCTATTTTTAAGAATTTTTAAAAGTTATTTTGAAATTATTTAAAAAATTATTGTCAAAATATTAATTGTTAAGAGATCTTTTCCTTTTTGTTAAATACTCATGTTTTTTTTTTCTTTTATCATATCACTAACATTTGATTTAAAATTTTGTGTAAAACGAGTTTTCGGCATTAATTTAATATCAAACTAATAGAAATCGGAAAAACAGGTACTGTGAATATGACGGAAAAAACAATATTATGATTTACATATATTGTATTAAGAAAGAGGGATTCACGTGGATTCATATTCGCTGTCATGATTTTTGGAGGCTTACCACTATATTGCATATACATATATATGTATATATACAAAAAAATATATTAATATATTTTTTCAGAGTGGGGTTGATTTTCACCCAAACCAAAGGCAACAATTACAAGGTGCATCTCCTCTTCCCCTTCTCTCTCTATCTCAATCTCTCTACTTGACAATCAATTTAATTAATATTTTTTGTTTTTAGCACACCAAGTTGCTTCTCAAATCTAAATTTAAAACCTATCAAAATGTTGCACCAAGAGATGCTTCCAGCTCAGAGCTGTGCGGATCAAAAACAAGGTGTCGGAATTCCTACAACGGCTATTGAATATTTGCAAGAAAATCGAAACCATGTACAGTTTTCCACGGAAATAAAGAAAAAACAAGATATTTTTTGGGATAGAAAACAAGATATTATATGCTAAATACTTAAATCATATGAACAAACCAATACATTGTTTTATTTTTTTTTCGGCAGGAGATAAAGATTAAAATCTAAAAATTGAAAAAACATTTTTTATATGCTAAAATATACTCAAAAAATTTTAACAATTACATACCTTAGCTCTTTTTTTTTTTTACTATACCGAATGATGTTAGGAGGAGATATTAAATTTCAAATATGTAATCTTATACAAAAATATATATTTTTTTTGGTCAAATGTACTACATATAATTTTTACTACATTCTTCTAGCTATTTTTTTTAAAGTATATATTTCAACTTATACCACAAAAAATGATGTAAAAAACGCTACACACTAGTTTGGATATTTATGTTTTGAAATGGACATGATATATTCGTATTACGAAATATCATTACCTTAATAAAATAACATTTTCCAAAAAAAATGAAAAAGAAATATCGACCATTGTATATTTATGCTGGCCCAAATGTGGAGCCACGATATTATTCTACAATAGCTACATTCTAACAATGGGAAAACATTTTTTAATTCCAAATTAATTGCCCACCATTGTTTGATTCTCTTCTCTCCAATGTTAATTTAATTTAAGGTTGCTACTTGTCAAGTTGCCAATACTACCTCATCTTAATATGTTTGTTTTGGAACAAGAAAACCACTAGTTCTAGTTGGCCAAGTCTCTATCATACCTCAAATGGAAAATAATCCCACTGTTTCCTCATACTGGTATTCATTTTTCATGTGGTATTTCCTGTTTTGTGGGATTAGGAGATTAGATGGCCAAATCCACTATCATTTTTTGTTTCTTTATTGCAAAGAAAAGAGACTATTAATTTTTATTTAAGGAGTAATCCAATATCTTCTCTGTCTTTTTTTCAATTAATTTGGTTTTGGCCTTGTTTTCTTCTCATTTCCAGCTGCCGTCCCCGGTTTGTCTGGGAATATTTCTGTTTTCAATTCTTAACAACATGCGAATATTTTAATATGATGAAATAGATTAGCTACCAACAGTCCGATAATTGTATTGCAACCAATTAAAATCAATGATTATTAATAGTATCTCAAGTAATCTCCTTAAGTTTGGTCTCTTTGAATACTTTATTATTTATTTTAACAATTAGTTGTTTTTTAAGTCATTTCTAATTTGGTGACTAATATTATATTCACTTTCTGTGTGAGAGATTATATGTTAAGTTATAATATTTTTGATGTTAAGAATAAGAAAAGCATTACTTATAATGTCATTTATATATCAAATTAGTGAAAATAATCAAAATCGCAAATGATAATGGATCTCGTTTTTTTATGAAAAAACATATGTTCTATTTTTGAAAAAAAAAGTACTAAAAAGAAAGCTATGTTCAAATTTACGAAAGGTCTTTTAAAAAGAAAATAGGAATACTAAAAGCATTGTCAATTTAGATGAACTAGACAATGAAGAACTAATTGGAGGTCCTTAATAATTTTTGATTGAGTATCAAATAACATTCAATTCATATGAAATTTTACACAACCAATTTGTTAGTCAAATGATGTGTTTATAACATTTTTTAAGTTAAGATTGTGAAAATATTCATTGTTAAGAAATACCCAACCATTATTTAGCAAGACGGGACTTGATCGTACTGATTTCTAAAAAAAATAGTAAGATCTAATACTCTTCCGTCTCAAAATAAATAAATAAAATGCTTCAAAACTCTTTCTCAAGTGCTAATTTAAATTGAATAATAAAAATATTATAAAAAGGGGTAGGGATCTCTTGACAACTGTTATTTTGACAATTTTAATGACGAATTTTTAAATAATTAGAAACAGAAAAAATTTTATAAACAAATATTATTTAACTTATAGATCAATTATGTTTCAAATTTCATACAATTTAAGTATTATTTGATACTCCATCAAAGACCAATAAAATTATACGATATTTATAATGGTATATATTTAACGGCTTATGATGAAATATCACATGACTCTTAAATTATATGAAATTTAAAATACAATCAATCTATAAGTTAAAAAAAATACATTTATCAATTTTTTTCTATTTAGAGAATTTCTAAAAATTATTTAGAAATTTGTAGTCAAGATTGTCAAAATAATAATTATTCAGAAATCTCCTTCCCATAAAAAATAAATTACATAACGAAATCATTTAAATAAATAATAACACATTTAATTTAACATGAATATAGAAACACTACCGAGTATTGATGGTGGAATCTCTCTAACATTTCCCAATTAAATACAAGGCGAGTGATTAGGCTCCAAAAATCACTCGCCTAATCAAAAGGACGCAAACGCTTAACCTAGTGGATACTAAACTACTAATCAAAATCCTCCTCAAAATTCAATTATCAGCTAAAAATTATATTTCTTGTCTGAACCACGATCCAATTGCCTCGCTTGAATCCGTGTTCTCTGTGGTTGGCCATAACACAGCGCATCATGTAGCGAGTACCTCCAAGGGGTAATTTTTTTATGTTGAGAAAATAGGAAAAAAATCGAAATTATAAAAGTTGAAATAAATTAGTAGAAATTGTAAAACAAAAATTGAACTCTTGGAATTTGACCTAAGAAGGTTGGATTTTTAAAGTCTAGTTTTCGAATTTTTCTTTTTCCTGAGCATAAAAGAAAAGTCCCCAAAGTGACGAGATCTAATTCCTGTATCCATGGGGTCCACTCAGTCGGTACCATTTGGAACTTCCGTTTGTTGTTTTCATTAATTTCATTCCCACAGAATTTGAAGGAAAAAGAAAAAGAAACGAAAATTTATTGGAAATTCAGACATCACAATCCTTGTTTTTTTCATAAGAAACACTACAAAGTAGTGGCTGGGGTTCGTACATGAGAAAATTTGTGTCGGCATACACAGTGAACAAAAACAAAATGGTTATTGCTTGGAAAATTCGTACTAAAACAAATTAATTTTGTAGAGTAACTTGCTATGTTTACGCAATTCCTTGCTAAATAATATTTTTATACGGCCTTGAGACATCATGACATCATTTTTGCAAACATTTATCTTCTCCTGACTAGATTTTGACACTTCATGAATTCAGAATTTTATGCAATAGTAATCTGATAATCTCTAAATGATATTGTAGCATAAATAATTTTTTAAACCATTTAATTTGTACTTTTACTAGAGATTTAACGACTTCTATGGTTGTACAAAAGAAAACTATGGATTTATCAAAACCTGTGAGACAATAAACGCACGCAAAAAAAAAAAAACTGATTTTTGATTTTTTTTGAAAAAGCATGGAGTGCAGTCTCTTAGAAAATTTATTATGAATATATGTTTGAGGTTACTTCTACTATATTTATTTAGTATATACAATGCATAAATTTTGCGAATGAAAAAACAAGCCTAATTTTGCAAATTTGCTTGGACGATTGTGGGCTAAGCCCAATTTATGTATTAATTTCAAAAGTTTTAGAATCAAACATTTTGCTGACATCTATTACCAGGCCTAAAGCCCAAAATACCAGAATTTGTGTTCGTTTGAGGCTCTGGGCTGAGAATCTGACAAGCGCATTAAACGCAACACGTTATGCAAAACAATTAACAACGTTCGAAATCAAGATGAAAACTTTCACAACAATTTGTCGATTTAGTTTTGCATCAAATGGCATTTGTTACTCAAAAAACTTCCGTAGAGTTACACTATTTTGGGACAAGATCCAGCTAAAAAGAGATGCTAGGATCCAAATTTGGCGACTAAAATCACACATTAGTAGAAGGCGTGGAGGCAGCAGCGGAAGAGACAGAAGCATAATGACAAACAAACAGTTAACTTTTTTCCGAGCAGAAGAAAAGACAAATAGTTGACACTCGGAAGGAGAGAAGAATAACAAATGCAATAAATGCGTGACATGTACAATGGTATTGAATTATTAATGCAGGGAAGGCGATTGCAGGAGATTCCGGTCCAAGCAGCAAAGCGACAAACCCAGACGCGGCCTTCGAGAAAACCTCCTCCTCCGCCGCGTGCATTTGCGGGCACCAAACGAACGAACCTCTCCTTCGCTCCGGAGCTGAGACGGTCAGGAACTCAGCCGCTCAGTGGCTTGGGATTCTCTCCGCATTGATTTCTCACATGCTATATTGCCTGTGTTTAATTGCATGTTATTCAAGGCACCTTTTTTTTAATGTGGACGGACTTCTGAATTTTACGAGATCACCAGCATTCTTTTTTTTTTTTTTTTTTTTTTTCTATGACATATACCATATATCATAGTTTCTTGAATTTATAATAGATAGAGTCCAATAAAATACAAGTAAAAGTCAATTTTATAACTAAATCTGAACCGTTTCCATACAATTTTGTCATTTAAAATCGATGGCAGTGGATATATTATAGTTTTCACTGTCAGTCGATGCTCGTCCCCCCTCCCATCATGCTCCTAGTTGTTCTTCCAGAGAGTTCACATATTGATGATAATAATTGTCATTGATGATAATATTATTGGTAATGATAATTATGATGTGACAATAATAAATAATAATGATAATAATAATAATAATATAACAACAACAATAATGGTAATACTGATAGTACAATGATAGCAGTATTACTATTATTAAAAAATAATTATAGAGTATTAACAACTATACCAAAAATAATGAATGATGATGATGATAACCATAAAAATGAGAACAACAATACTAATGACATCTTTTGATATACATCATATGGTCCGACAAAATGATACTTTAAGAAAATAACTTACTTTATTTAGACAGACTTCATTATTTATTTTCACTTATGCTTTTGCAAATTGACTCCATAAATGAAAAATAAGGGTTTTATTCATTATTTATGATCCAAGGAAACAAAGGTTATACTCTAATAAGAGAATCGAGTTTGTTTCTAACATGTGATATGTATTAAAGTGTAATTATTTTTTGGACTTCGCTTCTAACAGAAAAAAAATTATTTATTAAAAATTAAAAAAAATATTTTTTACTGAATTTTTTTCAAAGCAGATTTTTTTTGCCATTGATAAATTATTAGATCTTTTATAATATATAAATGACATATACAATGACAAATAACACGACTAACTATGTACTATTTCAATAAATAAACACAAACATTTATATTATTTATTATGTAATGTTTACATTAAAAATAAGGAGAAAAGTTTAATACAAGAGTCCACGTAAAAAAAAAATAGGAAATCAACTGAATTGGACGAATATATTAAAAATATCAAAAAAAAATATTGACATGATCTTGAAATATATTGAAAATAAAGTTTACACACGTTATATATGCATATACACACATTATATAGAGATTTTTCGTGATTAATAAGTTTTTCATAGAACAAAATTATTGTTATTATAAGGTGGTATCCTACAAATTTTTCTGAGACATAAATCTATGATAAAAGTACATATTTTGATTTTATACTGTATAACATAAAAACGGATAAATTAAAAAAATTTTTTAGATTTATAATGTATGAATTTCAATATAATTAGATGGATAATATATTGTATTGTAATAGAGAATATGAATTCAGAGAATACAAATTTTGATGGCAAGAGTTAAGGCGCGGATCCTATTACGAGGATCGAGGAACATTTACATCAAATTTTTCAACATTTTTGGTGCAATGGAATGCAATAAATTGTGTTGTTCTTAATTGTTATACAGAGCACCGCATAGTTTATGCTGTTGATATTTTCAACTCGAAAGAAGGATAAATTTTAGTCCTTTGATTGATATCACGTGTAGTACTCGACGCTAAAACAAAATTTAAAGATATTAATTATTGGAGAAGGACCATTGAGAAGCTCAAATATTTAACCCCTTATAAAATACAGTCTGTACAGACTAGCTGGCTCTTGTACATTGGTTTACACTTCACAATCGAGTTTTTATGTTTCGTCCTTTCCATAAGGATAACAGTTACGTGGAATATTTTATTTGTATATAAAATAAAAAAAATAAAAAAATAAAAAAATTTGAAGGTAGAATAAATTAGGCGGTGTCATTTCTCTATTCAATTAGCGATACTTCATAATATTTAGTGAAAAATAATTTTGAAGTCCTCCTCTTTTGTAACGAACCATAATTTTTAAATGGAAAATGTTTGGGAGATATCAAAATTGATATTGATTTTATTATTCATATTATACGAGTTATTATTTATATTAATTATTTTTTTTATATAATTTATTTTTAATAATATTTTTATTATTCAATTCAAATACCACCGATATGAATAATAACTCACTTAAGTTGAATAATAAAAACATTGTATAAATAAATTATATAATAAAGTTATTAATATGAATAATAACTCGTGTAATATGAATAATAAAATCGGTATCGATTTTTAATATTTATATATCAGCTCCTTTTTTAAATTATTTTATCGTATCATTTCTATAATTTGCAGTTATCTCTCGCACAGATTTTAAGGTTCTATAATGTAGTTGTACTGAATTTATTACATGGTTCCTATGAAATTAAATTTTTGTTAGTCTCCTTGGCAATAAGATTAGCTTGTTATATAATTTTTTCGTAATATATTTTACCAAACCATATATAAAAACCACATCAAATTACACTCGTAAAACAATGTAGTTCATACAAAATCTCTTTTATGAAATTTTTTTTTTTTACTTTCAGCGGAACAATATTGCGCAACAATTGATTTCACCTGTTACTGTAGTGACATCGGAAGTACGTGGTCGTGGACACCATACATAGCAGCATCAGCATCAGCATCAGCATCAGCATATGATAAAATCTGTAGTATACGAACTGTAGATGATCCAACGAAACAAGCAACAGTAGAATAAATTACAATACAAGGGACACTGTCAACTGCCAAGGCTGCTCTGCCCTGCCCTGCCAGAAATTTTACCCGCTTCAATTTGTTAGAAAAATGAAATGGCAAAAGATTCGCAGTCGGTCCCCTCCAAGTGCTCCTACGGCGCTTGCCTAAGTTGCCTTTTAGTCATGGGGTGGCGTACGGATGACTATTCCGTGACAGTGACAAAAGATCTGGATTTGGTGATTTGCCTATAAAGAAAAAGCTGAATTTGTCCTCTTCGCAGAAAGGTGCGTCCAGTCCAGTCCAGTCCAGTCCAGCTTTGAGCCCAACTCATGGAACCATGACGTCACGCGTCCCTGAACCACCTTCAATCTTGTCCCTTTAAACCCAGTCCAAACAGACCTCGTCTCCTAATCTTACGATACTCCACATTTTCGCTGACGTGGTGGGTTTACTGATGGATGCTAGGCAATATGTGGCGTCTTTAGTGGAAAATCGTAGGAATTCATATGTGACGGACGAATTCCCTCATATCGCTGCGATCAGGCGAAATCTACTGGCCCAGATCCATCGTAGAATCAAAATAAATAAAAATGGAAGGATGAAAGCGATGGCACCAAAAAGTAAGCAAGCAGAAGCAGAAGCAGAAGCAGAAGCAGCGATGCCTCAGAACTTTTGACCTCGTGTTGACTGGGGCTACGTGGCTTCCTTTCCTGCTGAAAAATGAAATCAAAATGCATCTCCAGCTCCATAATATCGGCGTATCATGAATTAATTGCAATTTTGCTAAATACTCCTCTTCGAGTTATATATATTGTGAAGGATTGCTGCGGGGGTTTCCAGTTCGTTTGGTTGATTTTTCAGAGGTTCAAAATATCCAATACAACTCAATGCATACTACTTTCAGGAGCTCCAAGAGCTAAACTTTTTAAATAAACTTTTCCTTGGTGATTTTTATCTCCCAAAGCAAAAAAAACAAGTACGATTTTTTTACAAAGTGAAGTTGAGTGAAGAGTTACATGCCTATAAGCAGCAAATGACCTCAGAGCGAGTGTGGGATTTCTCACCAAATTTGAAGGGGGTGACTGAAGCTACTTGTGAAATGGTGGTGTTTTCACCATTCCCTTCTTAAAAAAAAAAAAAAGTAAATAAGAAACCCTCTTCATTAATTAGCAGTAGCCGAAATAAATCATAAAGAAAATCACATGGATGGAATCAGCAGTAGCACAAAATAAACCAAAAATAGAGCTCTGTATCCAAAGAATCTCCTCTAAAACAGTCTAACTCTTACAAGAGATTCTACCCATACAAAGCCTACCTGACATTTACTTCCTCATGGACTATATTCACATCAATCGCCCCCAAAATAGAAAAAAAGAACAAAAAAAAGATCAATCCGCTGTGAGATCTGATCATTTTAGATCAATGAAGCTTCATTACGAGAATTATTCAAAGCGAATGCCCGATTGAAGGAGAAAGCCAGAAGGACCATCCGATCTGAGAAATACGGTCCAGATCCCCAAACAGCATTCAGCAATTTCCGTACAATAGCAGAGGAGCTGAGCGTATAACCTGTCTAGATCCTTTCCTTTTCGACCAAAAATGGACTTATAGCGCCTTTACCTCAAGATAAAGCTAGCTCGCGCCGTGATGCGAGGGATTTAATGCGAGAGCTGAAGACCAGCTACCGATTGTGAAGGGGATCGGGACAGCTCGGGATGCGACGCTTGCTGTCCTGAAACCTAGTGGTCGCATCGCGATGAGAGGGATCGGACGGGATAGGTCTCCTTCCGAGCAGCGGGAGCGATGTGTGGTTGTGGTCGGAGATCTGACGCGTGAGTGCGCAGAGAGAGAAGCTCGCAACGAGTAGCAAAATGAGGCAGAGAGTGGGGAAGGGATGGTCTCTGGGGGCGTTGGCCAGCGACATGGCCGGAGATCTGACGTGTCACGGCGGGACTGAGTCCCGCTTCTGCATCGTTTTTCTCTTCCTATGTATTAGGAGTGTCAGGTGTGTGTGTGGTGGTGGTGGTGTGTGTGTGTGTGTGTGTGTGTGTGTGTGTGAGATAGAGAGAGAGAGAGAGAGATGAGAGAGGCAATCTGTAAACTGTATAATGAAATGAAATGAGACGGAGGTTCTCTCTTTCTCTTTGGATGCAAGCAGCAAATGAGCACACGTGATGTGATCGGTATGTACTATAATCATGTATCAGCAAAAAAATATGCAAATCTTTTATTGCATTTGCATGCCCCTCAAAACAAAAAGATGAACAGATTTGTAAAGGATATAAGCGCTTTTCCAGGAGGGCATTAATTAATTCGGTTAGCTTGAGCTATTTTCATGTAATTGGGACACCTTCAATTTGTCAACTTGTGGTGGTGTTGTGTGACTAATTAATACGAATAGAAAGCTTTGAGCTTCTGATGGCTGAATGTTGAATTTAATTATCGCACGATGTGATATGAAGTCGCTCGTACTGGTTTCATGATGCCATGAAATGAAATGAATGAAAAGAGACTGATCGTTCTGTCTTTTCCACGACTCAAAATGTGGTACAATTCATAGCAGGAAAAGCGGCTTATGTTTCCGAGTTGGATTCTTAAAATATTAAAACTATATCTTAAAATATGATTTTCTGCACATAAAATTATATCTAACGAGTTTTTGAATATTTAGTTTGCACGGATCTCGAAGCAGATGGACTGATCAGATCTTCGTTTAAAATTTCTTATGGGAGATTGAATCCTGTGACACACCCAGCATCCCGAGTACAAAATGTAAATTGTTTTCTGTGCCTAAAAAAACTACAAATTTACGATCCACATAAGATTTCGGATTAGTGTTTGCCTTGTTTTAAATATTTCCTAGTGGATATTTGATTGTTTGAATACTAAATGATATTTATATTATTTAAATTTAGTATGTAATTAACAAATATATTAACAAACAATATTTTCAATATTTATGCTTTTCTGAAATTTTTCTTAATGTAATTTAAAATTAAATTACTGTGATTAATGCTCGTCCTACAGTTTGTTAATTTTTAGATCTAACGTAACCGAATTATCTTGTGGGGTCAACGAGCCCGTTTGAATTTTGTTCAAAATGTGAATGACAAGCACACTTAAATTTGACAATTAAATCCAGAAAACTTGTGAATTCTACAATACTCCAGCACAACCAGAAATAACGTTTGAATTTTTTTTCACGTCTTTTTTGAGCACGACACATGATGGTCAGAGTTTTCGAATCACTTGAAATAACAAAACAATATTTTAGACTTGCAATCTTATATAAGCCAAACTTTTCATGTGGTAGTAATCAATGTAGAAAAAGAAAAAAAAAATTGTAAGTGGAATCCCAGCAAGTGAGACAGGTTTGAAATTGGCCAGGACCACGGTTTAATTAATAACAGATTTCCACGGTAGTTAAAAACCGTTATTGTGTTTGCGTATTTTTAAGAACTTTTTCATGGAATCACAATTTGTGTCTATTTGGAATTAGATTGGTAGGTGAAGTGACGTGCGTAATTACTTTCCAAAAATATTCAGGATATATATTTGCCATCTGATAAAAGAGCTTTCAATTTATTTTATGAGAAATAAATATATGTTATAAAACTTCTAGTTCCTTCCAAAAATGACTAGGAAATCAAAAAAGTAAAATATATTTGATGAGTAATTTTCATCTTCTAATTAAGGTGGAATGGCATATATAAATTTTTAAAATAAAAAATCGCTTATATTATTGACGCACTTTATATGTATTTTTAAGTGCAAACTTTTAAAATATGATGCTTAATTTGTCTCTAATATTTCTTTAATTGACGATAGCTTCTTCAATATTTGATGTTTTTTTTGGGTAGATACCTACTTCTTTTTACATTATTTAGCATTAAAATATCTTCATATGATACAAATACCTATTAATTAAAGATGTGTTCTTTTCAACATATGATTACTTTGCTATCTAATGTAAATATAAGCTCCTATAATATTCATTCTAATTAGAAAAAAAGTATCACTAATAATTTTTGGGCACTTCACCCGCTTCAGCAAAAAAGGTTCAATTCCTACAAAAAATATCTAAAAAAAATAATATTAAGAGTCACGAGCCCTAATATAAAAAAGAAAATATTGGCTTTTGAATCCTCTTAAAATTCTTAATGTCCACTATGGATAGGAACTAATTCAATGAAATACAAGTTCAAAACATTTTGAAGAATGAATGAGCATAAGGAAGAATACTGATATGTCATCGAAATTTCAAAAAATACAATGATAAAATAATCTATACATTGTAGTGAACTGCTAAAATCGTATGTCTTATATATACAGTTATACCGATAAATGGAATATTATCAGTGGGGTGCGGATGTCTTGATAATAATTAATCCGACAACTATGACAATAATTTTTCAAATAAATTTGAAAAAAAAATTGAAATTAGATATTTTTTTTTTGAACTTATAGATGCTATAATTACATTTCCTCAACACTATCTGCCTAAAGTCCTGAACTCATGTTATCTGATATAT
Organism: x Bolboschoenoplectus mariqueter; assembly: GCA_037678475.1. Lineage (NCBI taxonomy): Eukaryota > Viridiplantae > Streptophyta > Magnoliopsida > Poales > Cyperaceae > x Bolboschoenoplectus > x Bolboschoenoplectus mariqueter. The sequence goes on from CM075279.1 coordinate 3,071,443, forward strand.
CCAGCTTGGAATAAATTTAGCCCAGTCCTCAACATTTGGAAAAAAATAAATAATAAACTTGACAGGCTGGAATTAAACCCCGGATTTCTAGCCTTTTTCATAAATCATAACGCCTCATGGGAAGAAATTAGACCGAACAAAAAGTTTTCGTGATCCGGTCCAATATTTACCTGGACCGCGAAAAGCCCAAACCGGATTCGAGTCGGCCTAACTTTCTCCGTTTCCCTTCTCTCGGAGTGAACAAAGGCCGGCCTATTTCTTTTGAAATAGACCCAACCGTTATAATAACAGATCGCCATTTACTTTATAAGAACCCGGCCCAGTTGCATTGTCGACCGAGTTGATCAAATGTAGTAGTTTTAACCATACTTTGCATTTAGTTCTAATCATACTTTGCATTTAGTTCTGTCCAATTTGCATCCAATTTGTTCAAAAGAAAAAAATGCAGCCAATTTGACCTTCTAGTTTAGTCAGCAAAGATCTTTTTTAATGCATCAAGTCGTAGTGTAGAATTTCCGTTTCAGAATTTTGATCTGAAAGAACAAAAAACGAATATGCTGATGCGGCTCCGATACAACGGGATATAATTAACGGGGCCAGAGGTTTGTAATTAAAATTTTAAGTTTAAAATTTAGATGCAAAATATGAAAGATGTTAATATAAAAAAAATCAAATTTCTGCAGATATAATACAAATGACTATTTGATTCTTTTCGGGGGCAATTGTGTGATGTAATTGTTTAACAAATTTAGATAAATTATTATAATTATCTGACCTGGTCACTGCTGACTGCTGAGTCACTATAAAAAAATAATAATTGTGCTTATTTTAATGTGACTCGTACACGATGACGTTGCTTGGATGACGTACACTCAATGAGAGGATTAGTTGAAGCCTTGGAGGAATGGATCCAATAAATTAGGGGAAAAAGAAGAGCCATCCTTTTTGTATTAGAAATGTGATAGGCGTTTGTTTGGCGCAAATGAACAATCCAAGATGGCAATATTCAATTTTATCACAGTTTAGCATGATCCAAAATTGATGAGATGCAAAAGTATAGGTAGTTAATTCTGTGTGATGAAGGATTGAAAGCAACAAAATGGACAGCAAATAGAAACAAATTGTTTGTGAAAAGTATTTGAGTGGTAGATAGATAAATCTCAACTGTATTTCATAATAAGTGGTGCTTGAATGAAAAGTCAAAAGTTAGGTGGCTGACTCGCATAATCAAGTTGTTCTGGTTGTGATATTTGGAAGGGTTAATTTTGTTTTGGAAGCGGAGATAGTTCGATGTTGATCAGATTAAATTTAAATTTAATAGACATAATAATTATTTGATGTAATTGAAATTTATATTGAAGTGTCATTCAAATTTTTTAATATTTATGTGAAATATATGATTTGATAATCTAATGGTAAATGAGGTCCATTAAATTCAAATTTGATCTGATGAGTCATCAAATTGTTCTCATTCTTAATTTTTTTTTTATATGCCCTCAACTCTTGACAAGTTTCTTATTTTTCCATGTATATTTGAATATTTTTATTTATCTCTTAAATTGTTCAATTATTTCTTATTTTTCCATCGAATTCATATCACTATTTCAATCATGGTTAAAATATATAAAATCCATTGTTCATTTTTCAACACAAATCGAAAGACAAAATATACTTGTCTTTCACTGTACATGTTCCATCATTCTTTTTTTTTTTTTATACTTATCAATTCTAATTCTCTCTCAATTTTAATTTCTATGTTTTTTTCCTCATCTTTTGGACCATATATATATCCAATGAGAACAAAATATATAGTGCGTTTTCAAATAGAATAAAGACAATAATGTGTTCCCAAAATAATAAAATAATATCTTCAAAAGCTTCTTTTTAAATTGCTAGTATCGGTATTTAGAATTTTATGTGGAAGGGATATATGGATTCCCAGAGAAATTCAAAAAGAAAAAAAGATAGATTCTTGAAATCTTGAAACTCAATGGAGCATATAGATGACATAAAAAATGAAGAATTTTCTCAAGCACATATGAGAGGACGAATAATTTTTTTTTCCAATTCTATCACGGGAGAAAGGTATAAGGAAGCAGAAAAAAAAGAAAAAATTATCACTTTATAGCATCATCTTTCAAAATTGAATTGCATTTCATTTTTAACTAATTGTTAAGATTATTAATGTATATAATCAATGAACGTTTCCTCCCCATAACTAAATAAATTTAATCCATCTTTCTAAACTCTTAGAAATATATTTAAATTGGTTGATTATTGAGAAACTTTTTATTATTCGTAGTGAATTACAATACATTGATCAAATCCTATCACTGATTAGTTAGACCGTTAAGAAAACGTTGACATCAACCACTTAACTAAAGAAGTGAGGGAGATTGAATATCCAACAAATTAATTTTTGCATTCTAAATTAATCAATCGATAATATCAAAATTCAGATAAAAATTTCACTCGGACACTTTAATAATAATATTAAATATAAAATCTACCACGCTTTAATAATTTGATAATTTGACACCTCACATAAATCAAAATCAAATAGAGATCCGTAGAGGAGAAATGTTTGGCATTTTCTCCGGGAAATTAAACAAGAAGACTCGAGCGACTTGAGGGTCTAATCACAGCATTGCTCACACTCATGACGTCACAGAAATAAATCCTTCTCCGGTGTGGTGCATGACGTCACGATTCACCGTCAGCAAAACCACGTGCTGCTCGCTCCAACACCGATTCCCCTGCTTTACCCGTCATCACCGTCCGATGCAATCTGGACGGTGGAGATTGATTTCGATCTCAATCATTGACTGTACTGTTTAAAGTCCCCCACAAATTTGTTGCACATAACATGTTCTCCGTGGATGAATTAATTTATAATTTATCTAGTAATAGGAGGTCATGTACAATTGATGTCAGCTGGTCTTTTTAAAAACACGGGAAAAGACCTATACAGCACAGTTTGATTTTCTCAAATTATTTTAGAAATGTAAACATCCATTTGATTTTCTCCAACTATTGTAGAAATGGAAACATCCAATTTGCTGGAGATGTGCTGAATTAATGTATTGGAAACAGTTTTTGTTGCGTATAACAAAATTCAATATCAATCAATTACAAAGCATCATAGGAGCTGTTAATGATGTAGACTAACCAATAAATTGTTAAAATATTTTATGTTCATTCTATTTGTCTACATTCAATTAATATATATAAAAAAAATCAATTTTTTATTTTCAAATTTTAATCAAAGATGTTCAAAACGACTGGGGCTGGAGATGTCCATTTGGGCATAGAAATGGAGAGCATCGAAGCTCTCTTTGCGTACACGACTATATATATACATGTTTAAACTCACACTGCTCCCTGATCAATGAAAACCAAGAGCTTTGACAAAATACCAAACAAAGAGACCGTTGTATCAATGGAAGAGAATAGAAATGGATCCACAAAAAGAAAAACCTTTGTTATCTCAGAACAACCAGCAACTGCACCAGAAACAAGTAGAGAAAGCAGCAGAGATAATGAGAAAGAGATAGAAGAACAGATGGAGAGATTCTATGCGTTGCTTGACAACATCAAGGCCATGAGACATGCATGGGGAGGCGGCGGCAGCGGCAGTGTGAGAAGCAAGAAAATGAAGGTTGATGGAAGGACGGCGGCCGAGGTGCCATGGAGACCGACCTTCCGGTTGGAAGATTTCATGCAAGGAGAAGACAATAGAAGTAAGGAGAAGCGGGTCAAGGATGATGCTGACAACGGAGCAGAGAGGAGCGATGAGTGTAGAAACTAGGATTTTCTTTTTCTAATTACTACTTTTCTGTCAAGTTTAAATCGGAAAGTTCTTCGTTCTGTCCCTTCAATTAAATATATATATGCATTAAGAATGACTTTTCAACATTTGATGAAAGTCCAGTGACTTAATTAGTTACTTAAGGAAGCGGTAGTTTAGAATTTAGGATGCTGTCAAGGCATCAAGGCATCGCACAAATCGTGTCGAGGTTTCATAACAGAATTCACAGTTTAAATACTTGCGCGCTGTATTTGTGGATAAATTTGGCAGTGTGAATAACTGGTCACTGAGATCGCATTGTGAGAAGAAAGGTCTCAGTATAGAACAATACTGGGACTTTCTGATAACATAACATCAGCTTCCTGCTTCCAGTTCTGTCCTTGCACCTGTACCAGTGAAGAAAACCCTCTGAAAGCTGCTGATATTGTACCAGTAGCTGTGATGCAAAAGCAAAAACCTTTCTTTTCTTTCACAAAAAGAAACGAATTAAGCCCTAGCGCTCTCTCTCTCTCTCTCTCTCTGCATAATCGATCAGGTGCAATCAGCAGTGGTGCCAATAAAGCAGAGACAGGCAGTTTCCGTGTGATTACCCACAATGAAATTGGAATACAGTTGTTGTCACAAATGTACCAGTTCTTAATCCGGACGTGCTCGCTAGAGATTAGCATATACCAAATATCACTACAGTAAAATTAACAGGTATATATAAAGACTCTTTTGTGGGTCAATTTTTAAGATTTTTTTTAAGATCAAAGTTGAATGGAGAAGTCAAGAGTCAATACTAAAAAAAGAGCCACTGGAATTAAATTAATTTAAAAAAGAGCATACATTTGTAATTCTTAATTAATTTGGCGGGTGAAACAAAAACTGAGAAATCTAAAGGTGGCATGCATGCATGTTTTTTAATTGTTTTTTTGGTGAAATTGAAAGTTTAAGCAAGCCCATGACATTGAATAATTACAAATTCAGTGATGATGACTAGAGAATTACAGCTTGTCAGAGAAAAACTAGTTGTACTTCACAACCTTACCAATAAGGTATACGTACGTAATGATCCTTTTTACTCCTTTTGTTATGTTAGTGAAATTAAAACTATAGGATATTATAAACATTCTGAACTTGGTATGAAGAAAATTATTAAATTATTGATGCGACAAATGAATCAATTTTGCATTTACATGAAGGAAGAAACGAAGAAGCTCTAATTATATAATTATATGAATTAAAAGCCTTGATATCAATTACATACAATTTTGTAACACGTGCATCTCAGCAATCAAATTCGAAGCAATTGCAGGGCATACTATAGCACAATTCTTAAAATTGAAAGGTTCTGATAACAAGAAGTCAACTTTTTTTAAGCTGGATAATCAATCAGACAATTATTCCCATCACCACATGGTGTGTTTGTTGTAGCCTTAGTGAAACGATGGAATGACTGCAGTAAATTACAAAATATTTAGTAATATTACGTCTAATTTTTTAAATGACAGATTTAATATAAATGATAATAGATTTTATATTTTTATAAAGAGATATAAATTCATATCCGTAAAAAAATTAAAAAAAAAATACATGTTGGATCTAACGGGAACTCATATTTCAAAAAAAAAAAATTAATTATATTTGATTTTTAAAGACATGACCATATTTTGAATCTCTGTCCAAAATAAATGCAAACGAGGAATACAAAATATAACTAGCCAATAGCATGGTGAAAACAGGTGAAGTAAAATATGCTTTATCAAATTTATTGTGATGAAGAAGGTTGTAAATTAGAGAACCAACTTATTCTCGCCAATGAATATATACACACACACTACACGCACACAAATATCAAGTGTATAACTATTAATTTTACTACATTTGTAGCTAATTTCTGAGATACAAATGCCAAATACCCTTTTATGTTTGTGGTGCGAAGCTATGTAATATTTATGTCCTCCATTTAGAGCCAAAGAAGTATTAGGATGTGGCTCCCCTCTAATCTGGACATGGTGCCTCTGCAGGTGGTCCCTCCTGTGCCTTTGCTGGTCTGATGCTACCACAATGGCTATTTGCTTTTGAACTTTGATGGTTATGTTGATTGCCAGAAATAAGTGTTGTCATATGCATTCTGAGATGTGCTGAGGTTTGGGCTGTACTGACTTTTGGCTTATCTTTTTGTGACTCTAGCTGTTAGTTGGGTTGTGTTTTCTGTCTAGAGATTCCACAATGATGCCTTGAGAGTAAGCTGAGAGGTAAAAGGGTTGTCTTGCCAGAGTACCTGTTTTTCTGAACTGGTATTTCCTGGGTGATACAGTTCCTGACTACTCTGTGAGGTTAGTAGTGAGTTCCCGAGTGATCGATCTCTTGTAGGGTTTTCTTCTTGGCAGATTGTTTTTTTGGTTGCTTTCTGCATTCATGTACTCTGTTTATGGTTTCAGTCAATAAAATTTATAAGAAAATTGTAATTATCAAAGGCGTTATAGTTATATCTTGTCCTGAAAATCATGGTTCTAAACAAAATAAAAACTGTAAAGTTAATCTTCACTGAATTTAAAATTTGAAAGATTATTGTCAGAATTAGAACTCAAATTGAGACAACTACTTGCGAGTTACGACAACCGACAAGTTGGTTAGATACGGAGATAAAACTTTTATGATATTATTTATTTGACAAATTAATTAATATTATTGTCAGTATTGGAACTTAAAATACAGCACTTTATAATCGCAAATCCCCAACCAACGCATTTAATAGATATGGGAATAAGCTTTTATGTTCTTATTTAATTGACAATTTGAACAAGTGGAAGTTGGAACGAAAGCCCGATGTTGTTCGTCAAATGTAAGCACCAACATCATCAAAAGTGACGCAATTGCGTACGAACCTTTGTTTGTATATTCTCATGAGTTTGTCGTTTCTAATGTTGACCGAAAGTATACCTTGAAATAAATATTTAAATATAACTTAGTAAGATTGATCATGATACGCAATAAACAATGTGCCAAGCATAATTATCAGCAGTCAGCTCTGGTTGGTAACTTAGAAATCCTTTGGAGAGCTAAGAAGAACTGTCTTTTAATTTAAATTAAAATGATCAAGATAATTTGTTGAGAAGAACAACTTTGGAGTAATGATTGAGATAATATTATCAGTATAAAATATCGTAAATTCGTAATTTGATTGAAGACATTTTATACATATTTAAAATTATTAAATCTGACTTTCATTTTTATCTAAAAAAATTATAATTTATTTAGATTTTTATGAAAATTAAGAAAATTGGAAGCCCTTGGAATACAAATTTAAATATATTATTTCCGGCATAGTGACTCACTACACCATAGGATTGTCTGTAGCATCCACAGAGGATCGAACCACACAAGTCCTGGGTAAAGAGGACCAAATTAGTATACGTTACTTCTTGTATTATTTATTTTGCAAGAGGAACAGTAACTAGGTCAAGAGTCCCAAAAAATAATTCCGGTTCTAGAATTCGACCAGGTTATTGAGGTCAGAGTTTTGAAATTAATTTATGTACATTTGGTTGCAAACAGAAACATGAATCTTCTTCACGTCTCCTTTTTACCTCATTCTACTTCATAGGCACAGAGTTTTATGATTCGTGCATCCTATCTTTACTTTAAAGTAAGCTAGAATTTTGAAATGGATGCCTTAAAATGTTGAGTAAGATCTTGAACTTTTGAATTGAATTCAGCATTTTAGATTAATTTCAAGATAATTTATTTAAATAAGTTTTCATAAATAAATAAAACTGATCTGTATTGTGGTATGTCATGATTGTAATATGTTTCACTCTGATTTCAAATTATGAAATATCCAATAAATATAAAGAAATCATGGATTCAAGTTCCGTTAAATACAATACAACATTGGGCATGCGAGCCTTCTTCATTGCTTAGAAAAAAGGAAAGTAAAGAAGTCTCATTAGTATATCATTTAAAAATTAAATTTACTCATTCAAACATTGAAAAGTAATAATAATTAAATTAAACTCAATGCAATTATGTAAATTACAGAAAATCTTAAAGAAGTAGAAAGTAGTAGTCACTTTGTATACGACCACAAGAAGGTCCACGTGTTTTGTGCTCTTCTGTTAGTTAGTATTAATTATTCATTAGTTATTCATTAATTATTGTTTAGGTGGCAGGTGGAGACCCAATATCTGACACGCGTAAAATAGCACTAGCCCAATTCAACGTATAATAACATATATTGGCCCTTGAATTGCTTACCAAATTAATTTGCTTTCATATCCCTTTCCCCTTCAAGAGACTAAGTTAATTAATATCCATGGAATTTGAAAAGAATAAGAGATCAAAGAGACAATCTCTGCCTCTTTCGCCAATCTCACGCATCCAACTACAAGCGCCGCAGCTTCTGACACAGACGACGCCGGCATGGAGGGATCAGGAGACGAGGTGTCAGGAAAGAGACGAAAGGGAATTAGAAGAGAGAATGGGTGAGTTCTACATGTTGATGGGAAAGATCAAAGCCATGGAAGGACTATGGCGACATGGTAGCGAGAACAAGCGAGTGGAGCCGGTGTTGCAGCCCGCTGTCTGGCAACCGACTTTTAGTATTGAGGATTTTGATGGAGTTGATCAAGGAGAGGTAAGGGAAAGAGAAGAAAAAGGGATAGAGAGAGAGAGATCAGAAGAGATGGAAAGACCAGTACTGAAAGGGGAAAATAAAAGGGAAGAAAAGGAGAGAGATCAGAAAGAGAACCAAGAAAAGAGTCATGAAGAAATGGAATGGCATCAAGTAGAAGAGAATAATGGCCTTGATCTCAATCTGTCTCTGTAAATTAAAGATTTCTTTGTTTCAAGAGTTTTAACAGTGTTTACTTGCAGATAATTGTGCTTGTTCTGTTGTTAATTTCTTCTTTTTTCTGTTCTTTAAGTCTGATGCATCATGTATCATTCGTCTAGTCTGAACGGCTATATTTGGTACTGTCAAGTATTTGATCTCCTCTGAGAAGATTATGAAAACCCCAAACCATATTTTTGATAATGTATAACAGTGTAACATTGGTAGCACGCAAGTTTATAAAATTGTTAGCATACACAGACATTTAGCATGCTGTTTAGAAAAGAACACGTAAGTTAATTTTATCAATCAATTAAGAACAAGAAACTGATTTGGATGTAGCACCTAAGGTTTATCAATTACTTGTTCTGCTCAAATAAATAAATGCCCCTTGGACACTTCCAAAGTTCCAAATTCAACTCAAATCGTTCTTTTCCCAATTGTCTAAAATTTCTAGTTGAATTGAATTTTGCTTCTACACCTTTTTCTTGTTCCAAAACTGACGATGCTACCATTTTCATGAGAAATTAAAATGCTCAAATTGATATCACAATCCGATAGCATAGAGACATTACACCTATTTTAAATTAGCTACTAAAACAATGAGTTGAAACTAATAGCACCAAGCGTAACAAAATCCAAAAGGACATAACAATCAATTTGTCACAAAACAAAAGCAACCATAGAAAATTAGAAACAGATCTATCAAATCGTAACAACACCAAATAAACAGTTCGAAATATTGGTAAATCACCAAAAAAAGTTGGTATTCAGATCCTGTACTTCCACTGACAAAGCTTGCATTTCTATATAACTAAATGCGAATGTAGGCATTAATTAGAACCCTTTGGAGTACAACAAAATTTTACAAGTGAAATTATAGAGTCATCTAAGCTTTGCATAGTTTGACACTGATCTTCTTTAAAAAAGTTTCCTTTCTTTTAATAAAAGTCATGCAAGTAAAAATATATGTTCACATGCACTTATAGCAAAAAAGAAAAAGAGACAAAGAATTGTGTCAGTCTTATTGGCTTGTACTTAAAGGCTTGTGCTTTTAAGTAGAGATCTCAATTCTTAACCCAATTTGATGTGTTGATCTAATCTGATCTGTTATGATCAATAAATAAATAGTCGAATATGAGTCTAGAATTTTTTTATCTGTCTTGAATCATATCAATAATAGTGTTTTGTTGGATTTAGTTTGAAATTTAATATTAATTAGGATTAATTTACATGCCAATGAAAATTAGAAGGGTGATAACTATATCCGTTATTTATATTCAAGATATTTGAAACCATTCAACATAGTTTTTAAGTTAAATTTTGAAATATGTATTTTTGAAAAAAATATTTATACTTAGCATTGAGTGTAAATAAATGATGAAAAATAATTTCTCTTAAAATTAATTATATATCAATGGATATTAAGTTACATAAAATAAAAAAAATAATTATTAAATATTTAATCAAATTTTTTGAGTTGGGACAGATCAATCTATAACCCATTCCGCCATTCGGATCAGTTTTTGGTCAAAAAATTTCAATCCATGTTAAGTTGAATTGATCAAAATCATTAAAAAATAAATAAATTAATATCGATCCGATCTGGACCGTCAAATATGATGATATATGTCACCCCTACATTGGAAACAACATGATCGTCCCGTCTAGCCATAAATCCTCTATTCTAGTATATTTTTTCATCCTGAGTTCAAATCTTTTTGCAACTATGTGTTACAATGAAGCAACCTCTTTTTTTTTTTTTTATTGAAAAGATGAGTACAATGAAGCAACTTATTATATATATATTTTTTCAAATTATGTTACCAAAATCTTCTCAATAATATAAAAATAATTAAATAAAGAAGTAGTGGGATAAAAAAAATGTACCTTGTATTTCCTCGTCCCCTTGTATCACTACAGACTTTCCCATCAAAATAGAAAAGGATTATTTTTTCCCAAATTGAACGAGTCAAAAGAAAAAAAATGTTTACCTAGTAAATGACTGCGACAGGCCCAAAAAAAGATGAATAAAAAAAAAGTAGAACCACTAAATGTATACTGGTAAAACCATGAACTGTGTAATGGTAAAACCACGAACTGGATGAATGCGACAAGCAAAAAAAAATTGTACATACTAATTAGTATATGAATGCAACAGGCAACAAGAAAAAAAAAAGGAAGAAATTGAATGAGTGCGACAGGTCTCAAATACATTGGGCCTTTACATTAAATACACTGGGCCCAAACAATAGAGAAAGCCCGTATTTAATTTTATGGGCCGAGAAAAACCTGAAAAGGATCACCGTTTCACCACACTAATGAGACGAGTCGCCTCGTCTCCAGCCGATGCAAAGAAGCGTGAGATGAAGAGTGTATGGAGAGGGAGGTTAGCGTACGAGATATACCGGGCGGTGACGCGAGCAGCGGCGCCAGCGCTCTACTGTCTGGTGGAGTGGCGGAGGCGGAGGAGGTGGTGGCGAAAGCAGGGAAACAAGGAGAGAGTTGTTCCTTTCGCTGCTCCTGGTGCACGCCCACCTGGTACACCGCTAGTCTGGATCCATGCTGTGTCCTTGGGCGAAGCATTAGCTGCTCTTCCCCTCGTACGCCACCATTACTCCACCTCCTCTTTTGTAATACTCATGACCACTACCACCTTCTCTGCCTTGTATGTATCCCATTGGTTTTTTGTTTTGTTATGTATGAAGTAGAAGAATTGCACTGGATAAATTTGAATTACATTAAATTGACTGTAATCAGTAATGGTGGTTAATGCAGCGAGGTTGTCAAAGATCTTCTACCAGATGGTGTAATATTTCAGGTGAACTCTTCGGACTTTTTTTTTTTTTTACCCCATTGTTTGTATGAGCTATCACAAACTACATAATAAACATAATTGAAAACAAGATGCAATTGGGTAGTGGAATCTATTACTCGCAACTGAGAGCATTTTTAATCGTTGAAATTATCTTTTTGGATTTTGCAGATGGCACCAATTGACACTCCAGGAGCAGTGCAGAGATTTATAGGGTATTGGGATCCGTGTTCTATTCTTCTAATAGAGAGTGAGCTCTGGCCTAATCTCATTTTCTATGCTGCTCATAAAGGAGTGAGTGAGTTAATTTTCTTCATTTTGTTCCTTTTCGTTTCTTTTTCTTTGTTGATGTTATGAAGCTGCATATTTATTACAGATAAGGTTGGGATTGTTAAATGCTCGAATGTCTTCTAAATCATTTAAAAGGTGGTCAACTCCTATAGCTCTGCCGTTGATTTCTCTAATGTTATCAAAATTCTCGCTTATTGCTCCACTGGTAGGTATATCCTTACAACTTGGGCCGTCTTTCTATCTAAAAATGAAAAAAAAAGATTCAATAAGAGGGCAAATTTTAATTGCACATTTTGCAGAGCAATACGGAGGCCTTGCGGTATCAGTTGTTGGGTGCTTCACCAGCCATTATCCATTTTGCTGGTGATCTCAAGTATGGTATGTTTCCATAACTTCTTATACAATGGTTTCCAATTGATTTAATGGATCCTATGATGGTTCTTTAACACTTTAACTTCAAGTGATCCACTAATTATTAACTTTTGATTTAATCAAGCCCCTCAACTGCAGCACATGATCTATCAAGCCCTTGAAGTTTTTCTTTCTTTAGTTAGCCCACTAAAATGTTTGTATGGAACTGGTTAAGTCTTTCTAATAGTCAATATCTGTTAGTTAATATTTATAATATCATCAATGAAGCATTGAGAACTCTAGAAACCTCAAATTTTACTTGCAAAAATGTTAATTTTAAATTTTACTGCCATCCGGACAATAAAATGATCAAATTGAATTAGCACCAAAAGTTCAAGGGGCTAATTCAATCAAGAGAAAGTTGAGGGGCTTGATTGCACCATGTGCAAAAGAGGTGTTTGATAGAGCCAATAAACAAAATGAAGAAACTTCAGGAGCTTGTTTCAACGAATTGCATTAGTTGTCCCTATTTACATTTTTCTTTAAAACCAACGATGTGGTAAAAATCTGGTTCTGATTTCTGATAACTCGAGTCAAGGTGATTTTAGTTGTAATTTTTCTTCTTATGTAATGTTTACAATCTGTCAGCTGTTGGAGATTATGAAGTAAAGGAGAAAGAAAGGAAAACAATTTTGGATGATCTTGAGGAGCAGATTGCCAATCGGCCTACATGGTTGGCTGCATCTATTCACAGTGGTGAAGAAGAAGGTACATGCTAGGTCCCTGCCAGGTTTTCCAATTCAACTGTCATCCTCTTTCATCGAGTAATCTGAAGTGTCTTGTTTGATTAGTTATGCTTCGAGTGCATAATGAGCTGACCAAGATATTTCCTGAATTGCTTTTGATTCTTGTGACGCGGCATCCTCGAGATGGTTACCGTATTGCTTTAGTATGTTCTTTTTCCTATCTTTGATTTTGCACTTTTTGGTATTTGTGCTTTATGTTGGTTAGATTTGTGTTTCCCATATCTTATTTTCAGTTTGGTATGTCAGTGTGTTGAAATAATGTATAGTACATACTCCTAATTGCAGTTTTATGTGAAGCTAGCTTAGATAGGGTAGATTAATGTTCCTATTTTCCTGAAGTGCTATTATGGCCTTTGCAAATGGCGATTTAGAACTTTTAGTGAAATATTTTTGTGTTTTTGTAAACTTTCATAATTTTCAAGTTTAACCCCATATATTTCATAACATTTAAACGCTACTCAGTTCTACTCGTTACAAGAAAATTCTAGCATTAAATGACGTTGTATTAATTGAGTTATTTAAATTTATGTAAATTCTTTTCAGTACATCCTCTTGTACAATACACTGTTTCCTAACTAGACACCTACCATTCTAAAGATGTAAAGATGGTATGCACTTTAAATGCGAAAAATAATTGCAGGAATTGGAAGGACAAAAGGTGAATACTGCAATTAGGTCAAAGAAGGAAGTAATTAGCCCAAGCACAAGCATCTATGTAGTCGATACACTCGGTAGAAATTGACTGATATTCTCTCGAGTTAATATTACTTTTACCAAATGAATAAAATAAATAAATAAATGAATGAAACTAGAAACATAAGCAGGGGAATTGAGAGTGCTTTACAGGGCAAGTGGAGTTGCTGTCATAGGAGGTTCATTTCTGCCTGGTTTATGCGGTCACAATGTCTCAGAAGCGGCAGCTGCCGCTTGTGCTATTTTGACAGGTACAAATTAAACACCAGACTCATTGTCTAATGTCTATAAACATACATTTATTAATATTATTACTGTTGTTTAGTCAAAAACCGTCAAAATAGTTCCTCCTTTTTCTTCTTTCTTCTGTGGTGTACGCTGCAACTTATGCCTGTTATTGCAACCAAGTGCTACATATCTCATATTTGCAGTCAAAACTGAGCATTTTGTGGATTTCACTCCAAAAATAGTACCTGTAATTTAAACTTCTTATGATGAAATTTTTTGCTGAAATACACTTCTGAATTGGTTTTTTCAAAGTTGACAAGTTCGCTCAACAGCAGGTGCATAAAGTTTTGGAAACAAGTCGGTAATGCTTGGCTTGATCCTTAATTTTATTTTATTGAAAACTGAAAGTCATGAATGTCATAGCATAATCATCAAATATTAATTAAATTTAATACATATATGTCATTGCTTTAGTCTAATAGGTTGGTTTTTTCTGTAAATGACAGAAAATAATAGTATTAGTTACACATAAGATGGTGTTTTCTATTTTGGAAATATGGTATAAGATTTTGTTAATTTAAAAAAGGTACCTTACATATGTAAAAAAATGCTAAAGGCCACGCAACAAAATTTGAAAGAAAAAGAAAAAAATATTAGCTGCAATTTTATGAATGGCAATTGGCAAGTATTGTTTATTCTTATTCTATTTTCTTTTTCCTCAGGGCCATATGTCGGGCATTTCCAACACATGTTATTGGAGATGCAACAGATCAACCCTTTTTCGGTTAAGCAGGTCAACACTTTGATTTCTTGTTCGACTATACTCGCTTTTCTCGGTCATTGCTAAGTGCCTTTTTTTCTTCTGAAAATTGTATCTTTTTAGAAATGTTATTTAAGAGATTTTATATTGCAGGTGCGAGGAGAAAACGACCTTGTGGAAGCCCTAAAAATGCTTCTTGGTAATGAAAATATCAGAGCCGCGCACCAAGAGGCTGCAAAGGAGTCTTTTGAAATAATGTCGAAGGGAGTTGTTCGCTCTGTTTGGAACCTAGTTTCAAATTTTGTTCTTCAAGATGTGAAATTTATAGCAACTAATTAGTTCTCAAATGGCATTTTATATGTATTTGTTTCCATACACATAGGAAATCTTAGTTTTTTTTAATTCTGGGGAAGATATTTATCCATTTCTCTCTGTATCAAATAAACTCTTTTAATGTTATTATGGAAACATGTTTATCTGATTACAAGCTCTTAACCGTTAATCCAACTCCGGCGAAAGTATCATTGATATGAGAAACATACCAGTAACATGAATCCCAAAAGGATAAATGTTTACAAAAGTGTTTTCCAATAAGATCATTCCATTTTCTGCACAAAACAGCTAATAGTTTTGTTGAAGCGCACAAATTCGCAAGTTTTTACTGGTTTGGTTGTATCTAAATGACCTCTCGCGAAATAAACTTGAGAGGTCGCAACCAAGAAATAATTATCATGTAAATTTGAGAGGTCCCAACCAAGAAATAATTACTAGCACACAAGAGATGAGATTTCTATTCACGTGTGGTGGTATTAACGATCATATATAATACTAGTAGGCCACAACCCATGTTCGCTTGGTTCCTTTAATTATCACCATGCACATCTCCTATATATCCAAGTTATTAATAGCATATGCAAAAGCTTTGCATGATGAGAAGCCAGGACATGGCTCACTTTATTTGCACCATGCCACATGCACCTATGGATCGGATCAATCAATTGCCTTTTAGCGTTTTTGGTAGAGGTTCATCCTCCCGTTTCTTTTCCCAACATGGGTAGTTTTTTTTAATCATAGATCTAGAATAAATTTAAGTCTCGTAAAAAATATTTAAAAAAATAATGAATGTTGGTACTAACGGAAAATTTTATTTCGAAAAAATAAAAAAAAATGAAATCAAGTACAGAAAACTACGTAAATATATGTTTTGTGTTGTATGTTCCATTAATTTGAAGCAGTAATTTATGCAAAATATATATTACCATATAGGTAAGCAGGCTTCTTTTCTTCTGTTGCATTTTTGTGAGTATATGTATAGTACTCGACCAGTATTAATGTCACTACTTTGTTGAAATCTTCATTAACATCATTTTTGACCAAATTATAAATTATCTAAAAAACAAGCATGATTCATTCAGAAATTACATTTTTCTTTGACCATTACATGGTTATAAACAAGTAAAAAAATAAAATTAGAAACCATGTTGAATGCAGATAAGAAAACAATTATTACAACAACAACAACAACAACAACAACAATAATAATAATAATAATAATAATAATAATAATAGCAACAATTAGGAAAGAAATACTCCAATGAAGGTATATTCAAATAAATTTTAATAACTAATCCAGATGTATCTGCTTGGATCTGGTTGTACATATGATAGACCAACAACCTTGATTTAATTTCTGTATGGACTTCCGTGCCAATTCTAAACACAAACCCAAATTAATAATTGGCAGAATTATTGCAATAACAGCACAAATCTCAATTTGTGGCCGAGGCAAGAAAACTTTATCATTAGACGACAAACCCAATATATCTCTCCCCACAAACCATGATTTGGCCAAGAAAACCAAACCTTTAAGGGCTAACCAAAACCAACCAATCACAGAGCGCCACATGTTGCATATATAATTAGCATATGGAAAAACGGTCTCAAACTAATCATTTGGCGAAGATGTGATTGCACAAAGATACAATAAGAGAAACTCGAGCTAGCCTCAAATCAAGAATTTTGAAACTGATGTATCATGTATGTATGGGGAAGTGATCAAAAGCAAATTGCCAAAATAAGATGGAGCCCAATTAGATGATATGAAAGCGATAATTAATCATCATTTGGTAGCTCGTATTCTCCATCAGTTCATGGAAATGAATTGAAAGAGATTCATGCATTGGGGAAATGAAAATGACATAATTTTTTTTTTGTCGTGGTAACTTCATATGAGAAATTGCCATTTTTATGTTGGAAGCTCCAAATTTTGATTTCATGTAGGAATCTAGGAGATGTGAATGTAGAGTAAAGCTCTCAAATGTTGAATTGTTACCTTATGGGTAAATAAAATATAAGACAAAGAAACTCGTATGAAAGATTTAGTGATAAAAATAATATTTTCCGTATGAAATATCATAAATTTAAAACTCGAATGAAGAATTTTCATCTTCATTTTAAAAAAAAAATGCAATCGCTCCATAGTCTATATCGGTAAATAAACTTCTCTTGAAATGCTGCATTTTCTAATTAATATAACATTTATGTGGAATTTTCGGTATTTTCTAAATTTAGTAAGTCGTGTCGAGTCATGACATACTCTACTCAACCGAAGTCGAATCAAGAAATTAAATTGATGCCTGCTCACCAGCCAAGTTTGGACAATTACTGTGAGTAGGCATATGTTGATTTCAGTGATTGAGGATAGAAAGAAAAATGATGAATAGCAAAGTTGAAATTGTTGTGTTTTATTACGCAAGTTATAATGGGTGTTTATACAAGTTGCTCTCTAACGGTTATTTTATGAACAATAACTGTTATTTTTAAATTGGGCCATTATATTGGGTTATGATGATAATTAGTCATATGGTTTTGAGCTCAATTATTCTAATTCTATTTTAATTTCTCAACACTACCTCTCAAATTAGAGATATAGATATGATGCATTTCAAATTTATTAATAATTTGTTCAAATAGTTTCGGATTCAATCCTTTAGTGAAGACATCAGTCAATTGATTTTCGCTTCTTACGAAAAGAGTTTCAATTTCTTTTGAATTATTTTTTTCTCGAATAAAGTGACAATCGATTTCAATATATTTCATCCATTCAAAAAACACCGGATTTGATGCTATGTATCTTGCGGCTTGATTGTCGCAAAATATTTTCATTGATGTTTGACTCTTGATGCCAATGTCTGTAAGAAGTTGTTTTATCCAAATCAACTTAGTAGCGGTCTCTTAATCTAGTTGAAGGTTGATTTATCCTTGTTGACTTTCGCAAAGATATTTCTTCAATATTTTCTTCATCTTCTTCACTTTGAGGAATGCCTTCTTTCTCATTTCCATTTCCATTTGCATTTTCATTTTCGGGTCCATTATCATTTTCATTTTGAAATCTTTGTTCTTTAGGGAAATTAAATTATGGAAATACAAAATCATTTGATGATTCTTGATTTTTATTTCCCTCATCCGATTTTTTGTAATACCATTCATTTTCTTGAAATGTTACATCTCTAGAAATATAAATTTTTTTATTAATTGGGTCATAGCATTTATAGCCTTTTTTGTGATGAATATCCCCAAAAAATGATCTTAATTGACGTATAATCTAATTTATTTTGCTTATTGTTGTTGTGTACATAGCATGTGCAACCAAATACCTTCAAATGATCATAATAATTTTTCGTTGGTAAAGAATTTTCAATGGACTTTTGTAATCTAAATTGGCACTTGGTAATCTATTTATCAAATGTATTGCGATAAAAATGGCATCCGACCAATAAATATGTGGAACATTATTTTGAAATAAAAGTACATGTGTCATTTTAACAAGATGTCGATTTTTTCTTTTCGAAACTCCATTTTACTCAGGTGTATAAACACAAGTAGTTTGATGCAAAGTTCCGTTTTGTTTGAAAAATTTTGCAAAAATTTTGATTTACAAATTCTGTTCCATCATTACTCCTAAATTTTTTAATTTTTACATGAAATTGATTTTGTACAAAATTATAAAATTCAAGAAATTGAGAAAATATTTCACTTTTATTTTTTAATAAATATAACCAAGTAGTTTCTGAAAAATCATCTATAAAAATAACAAAATATTTATAACCGTTAAAAAAATCAATAAGAGCGGGACCCCAGACATCCGAATATATTAGTTCAAAAGTTTTTTCACTTTTATAATTTGATGAGCTAAACAGTAACCTAGTGTGTTTTTCTAATTTACATATTTCACAATTGCTACAATTTAATTTAGAAAAATCAAAAATATATTTTAGAATTCTATGGGAGAGATGCCCAACTCTTTTATGCCATATTTTGCCTTTATCAATTTCTTTAGTAGTACACAAATTGATTTTTGAATAATTCAAAACATAAAGTTCATTTTCATAAAAACCTTGACCAATTATGTTTCCAGTTACTCGATCCTTAAAAATTACATTATTTGGGGTGACTGTAGCATCACAATTTAATTCTTGTGTCAATTTACCAATAGAAAGTAAATTTGAATGAAATGATTGTAAGTATAGAATATTGTTAATCTTCTTACAAAATAAAGTGGCATTTCCTATACCATTAATTGGTGCTTTCGTACCATTGGCAACTAAAATATTTTGGTCATTGTTGGTCATTTTTAGGTTATCAAACAATTTCTTATTTCTAAACATATAATTGGTAGCACCACTATCAATACTTAATTTGTTATTTAATGAAAAATTAATCGAGTTTAAAGCAATACCACATGAGGTTTGATTATTTTGTTGAGTAAGCAACACCGAGAGATGTTGGGAGAATTGCCACATTTGATCCAGATTTGAGCAAGGGGTGTTAACCCTTTCGGATCCAGACTGAGTCGCCTCTTTTTCTCCTTTCTCCCCCTTTCGCGCGTCGCCTCTTCGATCGCGCCTCCGGGCTGGTCGCAGGTGGGGCTGCAGGAATCAGCACTCCTCGTTCTTGTGCCCGATCTTTTTGCAGTTTGTGCATCGCTGTCCTTCTCCGCCTCTAGGGTTTTGTGATTTTTGATCTCCGACGCGGGGGTTTGAGTTCTTGGCGACAATAGCCTGGGTGTCGTGTCTCTTGCCGATTGTGGCTTGTGGACTGCCCATGGCAGTCTGCCTTGACTCTTCCCTCCGTTTTGTGAGAGTCCCCATTAATAGTGAGGAGAGCTTGAGGCTAAGAAGGATTTAGGTTTGTGCTTGATCGAAAGAACGACCACCAATTGGTAAATTTTGTCTTGATTGCTTTGGACTTGAAATATTTTGAGATATGGCGTGTGGGAGGTGCTTGCGTCTTTTTTGAATCTGTACCAGTATGTGCAGGCGTGAGTTTTTTTTTTGGTTTCTGGTATGCTGTTTAGACTGGTACAACCCCTTTTTTTAATAGGAACACATGCTCTATTCTTGATTTGGTCGGCTCTGGGCTGTTGTTTTACCAGTACGCGTGACTCTTGCTGTCTTCTGGTATTTAGGTGGATTGTTGTTGGTTCTGGTAATCTCTACCAGTGTTGGATTTTTGGCTCTTGTTTTTACTGATACTGATAAGAACAACTGCTATTTTACGAGAGCAGATACTCTCCTGGTATTGCTCTCTCCGTTTTTTCTTTGATGCTCTGCTGTTACCGGCTAGCTTTGCTAGCTCGGACGGCGCAATAGCTCTGTGAGTGGCCTCTGTTAGGCTTTTGGTTGCTGATGCAGTTCTTTGTTAGTTGCACAACACTTGGTTTGAATTTTATGGAGCCAGGTATTAAACCTGCTCTGATACCATGTTGATTTTCAGTAATTGAAGACAAAAAGAAAAATGATGAATAGTAAAGTTGAAATTGCTGTATTTTATTACGCAAGTTATAATGGGTATTTATACAAGTTGATCTCTAACTGTTATTTCATGAACAGTAACGGTTATTTTTAAATTGGACCGTTATATTAGGCTGTGATGATAATTAGCCATATGGCTTTAAGCCCAATTAGCCTAACTCTATTTTAATTTCCCAACAACATGTCGACATAGGAGCCAAATGTCCTTCCACAATCTTCAATGATCGATCTTCTATGAGTTGTAATTCTAATGTTTACTACATATCCAATTCTTCTTTCTGGAATATATGTATTAATTAACATGATGTATTAACTGGCAAGTGGCAATATTCATTTTCCAATTTCCTCACATATATACTCTCTATATTGTGTTATATCAAGTTTGCTTAATTTATACCTCTTCACTCTAGCTCCTACAGAAAAAAAAAATAAAAAAATAAAATCTGATCCCTTCTATGATTGACATTTTTTTTTTTAATTTCTCATACAGAGCCCGTCGGCAGATTTACATGGATCCTTCATGCCATGTCATGAGGAACAATTTTGTGGGGGCCATGTCGCAGTAAATAGTAATTTCATAGGGACTTTAAATTCGTCTGTTATCTCGGTCACGACATGTTGACATGACCGGATGTTTTGCTCAATATGTCTGATTGATTCACGCTCCATACAAAACAAATATCAATTAATACCCCTATCTTTTTTTTGTAAATTAAAACGCCATTATTGATTTTGAGGAAAATCTTCTGCGAAATTCTGTAAAATTATACAGTAATTAATGCTGTTTGTATTTACCACAACATTTGTTGTGTGGTATCCAATTTGTGTCATAGCCAATCCTACAATATAAATGTTTTTAATTCAAATAATAGATATTCTTCGTTGTAAATATATTACTAATTTAAAGAGCGTCAATCTTCTACTTTTGTAAAATGTTTGGTCCGCAAAATAATGCCAACTCAACCAACGTTATTTCACAGGAAGAAAAATATATTTGGATTAGAGCATCTCCATTTCACTTATAAAAAAAATTACAAATGTTAATATGTCATTTATAATTTTTAGTTATCAGGATGTGGGATAATTATTAATTTAGTAATTTTTCTAAATTAATGATATGTCTGAAGTATCACATACAAAATATGCAAATAACAATTTCAGAGTCGTAATATTAGCAATTGTGAAAATGTCAATTACGAAAGTTCTTTTTGTCATGCCGGCAAAATTGATATTGCAAGGATAAATTGATGCAAAGAAAAATTACAAAATTTTTGATATTATGAATAAACTTAATTATTTATACGAAATAAGATTTTCTTACTTCCAAATAAAAATAAACAGTATTATTCTGGAATTAATGCTATTATGAAGCATCCAAATGTACCCAGTTGTAAAGCTGTTCTGGCAGCTGAGCAGAATGGGCCCATGATAACTCTCCCAAATTAATAAGAGATAAACAAACAATCTACAGTTACAGACCCAAAAATTATTTACCTTTTCCAGCCCAAACAATCCCACCTCCTTGTTTCCAGTTGGGTCCAGATCCGCCTCCTGTCTGTCCCCTACCTACTTTTGTTTTTCACCACTAACTTTTTATTCAGTGCAAATATTATTATCTCTGAGAAAGAAAAAAAAAAATCTAAACAGTAAAACCATAATTTTTGTATAATTTACGTTATGAGTCTATTAACCTGAAATAATGAGAGAATTGTAGAGGTATGCATATACAAAACAGCTAGCGGTACAAGGACTGGTTGAAAATTTTCCTTCTATTCAGCACTCCCTCCCCCACTCCAAGTTGTCACCGAACACTCTCAAGTCTCTGCCCTGTTTGTGCCTCTCATGCTTCTGTATAAATAGCAACGTCATGGGCAACTCTATTTAAAATCAATACCCCAAATCTACAAAAATCCCACTTAATCAAGAGGAGCACTACTGGAGCAAGAGGAGGAAAATATTAAAAAAAAAAAATTTGGAGAAATAAGTATCCTTCATATATAGAAGGTGATGATCACGTGGCACGATTTGTACACCGTCCTTGCGGCGGTGGTTCCACTATATGTGGCAATGATTCTTGCGTACGGGTCGGTACAGTGGTGGGGCATCTTCTCACCCGACCAATGCTCCGGCATCAACCGCTTCGTGGCCATATTCGCCGTACCACTTCTCTCCTTCCACTTCATCTCGACAAACGATCCGTATGCTATGAACCTCCGGTTTATTGCTGCAGACACATTGCAAAAACTAATGGTGTTAACTGGCCTTTCTGTGTGGTCCTACCTTGCGCCGAAGCGGTATGCCACCACGCTTGATTGGTCGATTACGGTTTTCTCTCTCTCAACCTTGCCAAACACACTGGTCATGGGAATCCCCTTGCTGATTGCAATGTACGGAAAGTATAGCGGCGCGCTCATGGTACAAATCGTGGTGCTTCAATGCATTATTTGGTACACTCTTTTGCTATTTCTGTTTGAGTATCGCGCCGCAAAATTACTGATAGCTGATCAGTTTCCTGACACTGCTGCATCCATTGTATCCTTCCATATCGACCCAGATGTTGTATCATTAGATGGTGGTCTAGATATGCTACAAACAGATGCTGAGGTGGCAGCTGATGGTAAGATCCATGTCACTGTGCGTCGGTCCTCGGCATCACGGCGGTCTCTTTCTCTCATGACCCCTCGGCCATCAAATCTCACGGGTGCTGAGATCTACTCCCTAAGCTCATCTCGTAACCCGACACCACGGGGATCAAATTTTAACCATGCAGATTTTTTTGCCATGGTGGGGGGCCCACCACCACCACCAACAGCTCAACTTAGACACTCTAACTTTGGCGCAACGGACCTGTACTCAGTGCAATCGTCACATGGGCCCACGCCAAGGCCATCTAACTTTGATGAACAATTACAACTTCCTGAAATCCAGGGCCCGCCGGCACCGCTGAAAAGGTCGGGGGAGCCTGCTGTGAACAATCAAAAGGGAGTGGTGTCAACAAATCATGACACAAAGGAGTTGCACATGTTTGTGTGGAGCTCGAGTACATCACCTGTGTCGGATGTGGGAGGATTGCCGGTTTTTGGTAGTCGAGATTTTGCCACATCAGGCCGAGATGGCGCAAAAGAGATCCGCATGGTCGTGCCGGCTGATCTCCCCCAAAATGGTTCGAGCAAAGGTGATTTTCCCCCCTCTTACCTAGTTCAAATTGCATTATTTTCTTAGTTAAAATGGATTTGGTTTCTCGATTTTTGCTATTACTTCTAAAACATACCCATTTAATTATTTGGTATTGTTAACATTCTTTTCTGAAAAAGTTGTATTGTTTATCAATTAATTTGACAATTTGGCGAAATTCCCGGTTGCTTTTGTTTTGACAAGTTACGCCTTTCATGGAATTTCGGCCTAATCTCTTTGCTTTTTGAGTCACATGATACGTCTTTCAGAAATGACTTGAGGCGTCATTGTAACATATCACCCAAAAAACCAAAAGAAATGACGGGAACAGTAAGTTGTCAGATAGCTTTGTTTTTCAAGAGCGACATATTATCACGCAAATCAAGGACTCATTTGAAAAATTGCAGCAGAAGATGTAGAATCAATTCGTTGATAGTGCTTCGTGCAGCATTCTCAAAAACCCGTTAGAAAATACTTTTACTTTAAGATATAAAGTAGAATAAATAAATTGATATCATATCTATATATTTGTTAATTCTTCATATAGTGGTGGGAGCACCGGGCGGTGAGGAATACGGAGGTGACTTTAGCTTTAACGGAGGCGGCAAGAGGTTAGATGAGGCGGAGGAAGGCGACAGGGAAAATGGACCTGAGGGACTGTATAAGCTGGGCTCCAGCTCAACCGCCGAGTTGCACCCCAGGGGAGGAGGACCGTCGGATGAGAATCGGACGCACCAGATGCCTCCAGCCAGTGTCTTGACTAGGCTCATCCTTATCATGGTCTGGCGCAAGCTCATCCGAAACCCCAACACCTACTCCAGCTTGATCGGCCTGGTCTGGTCCCTCATTGCCTTCCGGTGAGTGCATTACTGTTTACTGTTCCCACTTCCTTTTTTCAACTCTGTTTGAATTTGAATTTGAATTTGAATTTGAATTTGAATTTGAATTTTCCTTCCTCGTGAAGCAATTAGTAAACAAAAATGCCCTAAAGCATTCTAACGATACTTTATTCCTGTTTAATTTACCATTTTATTCATCTTACGTTGAGTTAAATGCCATTATTTATTTATTAATTGGAATGGGGCCAGGTGGCACATTACAATGCCGAAGATAATTGCCAAGTCCATCTCCATACTGTCCGACGCTGGTCTTGGGATGGCCATGTTCAGCCTCGGTGGGTCCCACTTTCTCTCTCTCTCCATTCCTCCATCTCTTAATTTCTTATTCTTTCGCTTGATTTTTCCTCTCTCTCCCATGTTCCATTCTAACCAGACGTCGCCAATGGCCATTATCACTCCTTATGACCCGCCTTATTTATGCCACGCGAAAAAGTGGAACACCACCACTTTATCCGTGGAAAAGGGCTAATAAAAACGTTAAAAATAAAAGAAAAATACCCAACACATGGTCCCTCCCCCTTTAGCAATTTTTGTACCTCTCCAAGTCTAACTGTTAGTTTTCTCCCTCTTTTTCTGTAGGATTGTTTATGGCGCTCCAACCGAAGATCATTGCGTGTGGTAATTCTGTTGCGACTTTTGCCATGGCGGTCCGGTTTTTCGTCGGCCCCACTGCCATGGCTGCTGCTTCGCTCGCCATCGGATTACGCGGGACACTGCTACATATTGCCATTGTTCAGGTAAATAAATATGATATACTTCATTATGATTTATTTTTTCAGTAATTTAGGTAAGAAAAGAGTTTTTATAATATATACTCGTGACATTGTCCCTAAATAATTTTGATCAGAGATATTTGAATTTACGTTGTTCCTTATGCTAAACAATAAATTAGTATCTTAATTAAAATCAGACTGCAAAATCCAGCCAACGGCCTTTAAGGAAGAAAAAAACAAATGAAAAAAGAAAGAAAGAAAAGGGAAAATAAAACAGAAGCAAACTTTAGAAGGTGTCAGAGCCAAGTCCCAAGGATGAGGCGACAAGGTTGTAACTTGTAGGTAGATGCCAAGAACTGATTGGCTGGGGACTCGAGAAGTCAAGTGGCTACCTTGCTCTATCTTCTTTTGTTTTATTTGCTTGCTGAATTATTGAATAAAAGATAAACAAAATGTATTTGTTGTAAAATAACTTTTGAACAAAAGTTTTTTTTTAAAAAAAAAACTACTAGAGTGTATCATGATAAGTAATATAATTAAACACACAATAATTCATAATTTAAGAGTTAAATAGTATCTTAGACACATCATATTTATATATATTTAAATGAGAAGAAACCCATCCAATCGAAATAACGAGAAGACAAAAACAAAAATCAACGGCCGAGAGCGTCGATGATATAGTTATAAAATTAGAATATTAAGTCCTTTACTTATTATAAATAAATTATCAATAAAAATCATCCAATTAAAATTCAATATTTTATTTGAAACTTTGATTTTTTTTTTTGAAAAGTTTCATTTAATTTTAATCCGAGTAGTTTGTCCTTTGTCCGGATCCGATGGTAGGTTAATAGCCCCCATTTTTATGGCATTAAATGTGGAGTCACGATAATGTGGCCATAGTGGTCTCCAAGGAACGTTTTGGCCTCTTGCTATCAGCAATTCAGCCGTGTTTCTCTCATTTTTTTTTTCCAGAATAGTAACATTTTTGGTTGTTCTGATCCTCCTTTTGAAATCACAGAAAGAGGTAAAATCCAGTGTCCTATCAGATGCTGCCAATTTTTAGACTTTTTTCAATTTTTTTCCTGTAGACCTAATTTTTCAAACACAAAGCTTATCTTGTTCATACATTTCATGATTGATTTCTTTAAAATTACCTTTAATTAGGCTGCCCTTCCGCAAGGTATTGTGCCATTCGTGTTTGCAAAGGAGTACAATGTTCATCCAGCCATTCTTAGCACTGCGTAAGTATACTTTTCATTTCATATATTTTTCTCTTAATTCTGCAGTGAATTAGAAGAAATATAAATTTGTAATTACTCACTGGGTCTTTTTTACGGAATTTTATACAATTGCAGGGTTATATTCGGAATGTTGATAGCTCTACCTATCACATTGGTATACTACATTCTCCTTGGATTATGACAACTGAACGGAATATAGATTTCAATAGAAAATTGAAATTTTCAAATGCGAAATTGTGAATTAATTAATTAAGGAGTTGCAAAAGATGGCAACCGTTTTCAAAAAGGAGCTTGGAGAAATTAAAGCAATTGGAGGAGCAGGCAAACAGATTCTCATCAGCATACACAGTACAGTGAGAAAATGGGCCAAAAGCAAATCCGAATTTAAAGCTTTTTAATGGAGCTAAGAAAACAAAAAGGGGCTTTTTGACCTAATAATATTCGTCCCCTCTTTTGAGCAAAGTTAGAAGATATTTTCCTTGGTTCTCTATTTTGTTTTCTTTCTAGATGAAGCCCGTGTATAGAACATATATGCAACTGCATTTTGTTGGATAGTTAAACTGACTGCTAGATATAATATCAGCAACAATTTTCAAATATTTTGAAGAATATTACTTTTTGATACACTATCTATAAACCCAGAAGGTAAGATTATAGAATCTCTCTCTTTTTTTTATATATATATATATATATTTATTTTGGAAGCCTACTAAACTAGCATTACGTATTAATGTTCCATCTGGATAACTGTCAATTAATCTAGTATGGTTAGGAGTCTATATTGTGATTGTTATGTATCAACGTTGTATACTAATAACTCTTTTCGTAATTATTATTGTATACAACAACCCCACAAAAACTTCATAAGTATATAGTATGTCATGTCAAGCATAAATTTATTTAAGTACTGTACTTACAAATAATAAATTACACTTGAAGGATATCAATTTTTTTTTTATTTTTAGGGTTTTTGAACTATTTTTTTTATATTTTTAAAAATAACCCTAAAATAATAATAAAATAATGAATGTTTACGTATGTGAATAAATAATTTTCAAAAATCTGAAAAAAGCTAGAAAATTCTAAAAATCTTGATCTCCTATATGATTTGACATAAAAAATTATTAAATGACTTAAATTTGTCATTTCAAATCGATTCGATAAATCTTTAAAGTAAAACTATCAAAAAACTTGATGCTCTTAAGGGCATCTTAACTTTATTTCTCATATTTATATATTGTATCATATCACATATTAAAGACTGCATTGAATAACATCCAGATGTTTTTCTTGGCAATTAATTGAACTTCGTAGCAAGATCTCCATTCTTCAAACTTTTATGATATTTTACAAGTTTTTTTTAACTATGTCACATCATTTATATTATCAATTATATCGATTTTATTTTTCATCATCTAGCTAGAATGACTCATATGTCATATTGTTTCTCCTCATTTAAAAAATAATAAATGCGATGTACCTAAGATATATTTATTTTTTTATGAAACGTTCCTATGGATATATATATTGTTAAAAAATATTATTACTATGTCTATAACTAATCTAAGCATGAAAAAGTATCGGTGATCCCTTATCAACCGCCACCTCTCCTTCCAAGTGCAAGGTGTTCGTATTTGTCTATTAGTGTTAGATGGAAACCAGTGATGTATACGGACCCACTATAATTAATGATGGTGCTAAACCAGTAGGTAATAGTAGAGGTAATATATTAAGACATGAATTTTAGAGCTTGTTCTTTTTTTTTTTCTGGCTTGTGAATTTACAAATCAAAGAGGACTAAAACAATTAAAAAGAAAAAAAAAATATTTGAAAGCAAATTTGAAAATGTGCATTTATTAATACGCACTGTCATCTTTCTTTGATTAAAATTTTGAGGTGTGCTAATTGTATTTCAAATAAAATATAATGTAAGATGTTTATAGGTATTTATACGTACATTATGAGTTGTTCAAATCTATTCCAACATTTATTTAAGTACGTTAAACTTGCATACAAAAATATGTTTATAGTTTGCCTAGAATCATAAACTGGTGTTTATACTTAAAATCATTAGTATTTATACTTGAAAAAATTACGCTCCTACTTGCACAAATACGTTAAACCTGTCCATATCGGTGTAACAACATTCATGTTCATATTTGGACAAACTGATATTTATACTTGCATAATCATTTGTTCATACTTATATAAATGAATGTTCATACTTGGAAATACTGATGTCGATACTGATTCAGATTCAATATTCATACTTACACTCATGTCCATATTTGCACAAGGTCGTATTTGATGCTTTCACGAGCTGGTGTTTATATTCGCACAAACATGTGTTTATACTTACATGAGTAGATATTTCTACATGCACAATTAGTCATGAAAAAAAAAGTGAGAAAATTGGATCACAAACTAAAAATAAATGAAATTTGTTGAAAGAGGAAAAATAATGAAGACATATATAGTACCCAAAAAGAAAAGGAACGAGAGAGAGAATGAATGAGCATCTTGTCAAAAGTGGAAATGGATGGAACAACATCCTTCCAAAAAAAGAAGATATGAAATCGTAAGATAAATTTTTGGAAATTAAAAGATCTTCTCTAAACTTGTTAACTAGTTGTTGCTGTATTTTTTTGTTTTGGAAATTTCAACGTAATTTCTATAGTAGCCAAGAGACATGAAGCACTATTGAAGTACTGTTGAGAAAAAGAAAGTATTTGCGTGCTTATTAATTGTTGAACTGATAAAAAGACATGATCAATGTTTCAGGTGCCCCCTTCCTGTATAGTGGTATTTTTTGTGGTATTTCTGATTGATGAAATCATGACATCAAGTCGAAATAGTCACTATTAATTTTCATATCGATCGATTAGTTGAAGACAAATTTGGAATTAATGTCCCAAGTTCTATATATGCAACGTTTTGACAGCACTAGTAGTAGCAGTGGTTATCATATATAGTAACCAATTTATTGCAAATTAAAAATATGTTCACCATGTGATTATTAACAAATACAATTTAGTGAACAACAATATGTTTAGTTTCCTCAAAAAATGAAAATGCATTTTAAGATGCTTACTAATTTCTTTTTTGCAGTTTGGAAGCTTTTTCCTGCTAACAAATAACAACTTTAAGAAAAATTGCTCTAACATTATTCTTTTTCAGATAAAATTTTAACTTTTCTTTTAGATAAAATTAGAAATCAAGTCATCCAACCTTTAATATCTACAAGAGATTTTTCAATGGAATGTCAAATGTACAACTACCAAAATTTTGAATTTCACACATCCACAATGAATCCTCCATCTGTAATCTCGAACCAGCGGCCTTATCCAGCATGTCAAAAGTTTGTTCTTTGCTCTAATATTAATTGACGCAATGCTTGGTAAGTAAAAGTTTGTGTAACTATTATATATCTTTTTAAATCATACAAAGAAGACTATATATATATATATATGTTGAAGTAGAGTGTTAATTAGGTATAGTTTAACCTTTGTAGATAAGGAAGAAGGCTAAATAAATAATTTGGAAGTTTTGAAAGGATATATACAAAATCCTATCAATATTTCTTAAAGACAACTTAGATTACTTTAGTTGATATCTAAGCTCCTATACATTAAATTATGTAAAAATGAAAAAAATGAAAAAGTTAATCATAAACCAAAAATACGAATTATTTAGAAAGCAATAAATTTTAATACTTAATCGAGCTCTTATTAAAAAAATAAAAAAATAAAAAGAGCGCAAAACATCGCACCATAAAACAATGATTGATTCAACTCATTAGGCTAGAACTCACAACTCAAAAGAGCTTTGCATTCACAAATTAGGTACCATGATATCTGGGGCCAGAACAGCAGTGCAACAATTGAAGACGGTCCCCATGTTGCCTCCCCAGAAACCCTGCTGGCTGGTCACCAATGCATGAATTCTGGGTCATGCCATGCTTCCATCTCCCAGAGAGCTCCTCATATCAAACAAAAGAGGGGCCTCTGAGGGCTCCGATACGGCGATAGATATGTACCTCCCCCGTAAACCATTTTGTTTCCTGGACTGAGTGTTTGTCCACCGTCACCGAGACCACAACAAAACGGTGCAGTAACTCAAGTAGCCGAGTTAAAACTGAGTAATGAATGGAGTCACATTGGATGGGTCGGGTTGAACTTAAAAAAACAGAATCCGGTTCGACATGGGAGAAGTTCCGGCCTTGCTTGTAACAAAAGCGCCACTTTCATCTCCGTTCGGAAATCGCTCGCTCGCTTATTCGCTGCCAAGCTGGCCAGACATGCACACATGGGGCTGGTCAAATCCTAGTTAATACTTAATAATTAGTTATTGCCTAGTAGTTGTAGAGCTGGCGAACTCATTAAAGCAATTGAACCAGGTTAATGTTAAATAGGTCCAATTTGCGTACTGCATTATTACAATACTCCATTCATGGTTATTTTCTTCTTCTTTTTTTTTTTCTTTTACAGATAGAATGTACGCACAGGTGTTTTTCTTGATTCACCACTATTTTGGTACTGCACTGAATTTTTATTTTTTTAAAGCAACAGGTGCAATTCATTTGCCTTTTTCATTGATGATTCAAAATACGAAATCGAAGTATAAATTATTAACATCGATCTTGCTCTATTTCGAAAGTAATATATTTATGTGAAATGCCATAATGTTAGCATAACTAATTCCAGTTAAGAAATGTGATTATAATAGAAATTGATTATGAAAATTAATGTAACCAAGCAATCAGCTCTTACTTATGCACATTTAAGCTGTAACT
Organism: x Bolboschoenoplectus mariqueter; assembly: GCA_037678475.1. Taxonomy (NCBI): domain Eukaryota; kingdom Viridiplantae; phylum Streptophyta; class Magnoliopsida; order Poales; family Cyperaceae; genus x Bolboschoenoplectus; species x Bolboschoenoplectus mariqueter. The sequence continues at coordinate 3,102,649 of CM075279.1, forward strand.
AATATCAACTGCTACAACATGTACAATTAACTAACATCTAATTGAAGTACATTAATAATTAATATAGTAAACATAATCCAATTAGTATTACAGGAATTTTTTCATTTAATACGAAACTGATTTATGGTTAAAAAAAAGAGGAGTGATAATTGCACCATTTAGCTAGACACCTTATTTGTATCCCAGACTTTTTTATATTTTTTTCAGAAAATATTTATATCTAATGATAAAAATATATATATTTTTATTATTAAGATTAAATGTTATGCAAGCTGTATTTTTATTTGCGCAACAAAGTTTTTAACTTAAAATTTTCTATAATAATTTAGGAAAAAAAACCGATAAACACTTTCTATATTAACTATAAATAGATTATATATTTAATATAAATATTTTTGTTGTGCTGATAAATGATGCAAAATAGGGGGAATAATAATTATAAAAAAAAACATATTCTCTATGTTATAGAAAAGGTGCAGTGAGTGCTCATTGCAAAAGTTATTATTTTGCATTACGTAGCAAGCAAGTGTGCATTGAACAGAAGAAGGTAAGTGTGGATTGGGTGAGCAAGTGCCCATCAATGGAGAAATATCACCATCTAGGAAGAGCAGGTAATTATTTTTTTAGTCAGAAATTATTTTGTTCAAGGTTCTAAATTAAATTAACTTATGTTAAATCAATTTATGACATAAACTTACAAATAAAATTCGAAATATACTTTGTATTATATTATAAACAAAAGATTTAATAGATCCTTGTGATTAATAGTGTATTGAAATTTTTTTTGCTAGCTTTAAATCTTGTACAAAAACAAACTTCAATTACAAACTTATTTATGTGGATCAATTACTCTTGAAGTAGAATAAGATCAACGTTTTCATCTTTTTGTGTGAAATTAAAATGTTAAATTATTAATAAAATAAACCAAACAAAACATTAAATCATTCTTCAAAATTCTTCGCAATAAAAGTAAAAAAATAAAGGGACGTGGAGAACTACTTATATATACACACTACTTATATACACACACACTACTTATACATACACAAAGGAAAGGATGGAACTGTCTAATTAATGAATAGGAGTACTAAAATAGAGCTCGATCTCTGACAAGTGACTTTATCTCCTCCTTCAACATGGACCTCACTGTCATGACGTCTTGATATAACAGGTGCTTGTTCTACACTGGTTGGTTCGGTCTGAAACTTGTGTTGTGGGGTTCGCCTCCGATCCTTGCCCATGCCAGCCCATGTGGGTTGATAGGTCTGGTCTCACCTCTGAAGAGATCCATGGACCCAATTTGATGGTGCACGCATGACGGATCCGTTGTGGCTAGTTCCTAGTGCATAAGGTGATAAGGTCACGGTGAGTGATCAATTTTGAGAAGATGAATGAATTGAGAATTTTGAAATTGCAAATTTCTTGTTTTCCTAGTGCTTATATATTTTGTATTAAAAAAATGTAAATGACATGTAAGATAATTGATGTGACTATATATGTATATGTACTAAAAAGTATAAAGTTGACTTGCAAATTCTGGACGTGGTTTTTGTAAAGAGTTTTGAAGAATGATCTTGAATAGAAAAACTATTCAATTAATCTAAGAGACTAACGCTATTTTTACTTAACAATAGTAAAAAAAAAAAGCTAAAAATGGTGTTCTAGAGAGCTACATTTATTGCATGGAAAGCGACTATTCACACTCGTGCACTGAAATCTACTGTCTCAAGAATAAAGGATGGAGGAAGATAATTCAAGTTCAAGCTGCAAATTACAACTTGCAATATGCGTTTGTTTGTGCAATCTCTGAAGGACAAGTCATGTGACCATTTGTGCAATGGCTGAACCATTGATGCGTTCGCAATATATGGTGTGCATTAGTTTGCACCTGCTAATATATATATATAGAGAAATGTCTTTTCTCTGTAATGAAGTAGCTTTCTTTCATCTGATTTGTGGTTCATATATCAGATATAGATAACTGATTGGATTAATGATGAAGGTGTAATTCACGACTTAATTTACATCCGCTGTTATAATTTCTTTACTGTAGAAATTATAAAATACACAATTCGAATCGTCCATAATAAATTTTAACGAATCACTAAAAAAAAAGATATTTCGAAAAGTCAAAATAAATCAGGTGTGTTGAATCTGAATCGAACGATTAAAATCGTGTGTTATAAAATCCCAATCATCACACTTATATTAACAGATTGGACTCATTCACAACTAATTATCTCATGCAACGTCCTTATCTAACATCTTCCTTTTTGACCTGTCTGTCTGGAAGCTTCTCCTTTGACCCCTTTTTTAAATGAATCGGAACAGAATGTGGGAACTACACTTTGATTTACGCCAACAAATGAATAAGCTCCAGTTTTCTGAAGTTGCGAGCTAGGAGCCTAGGACTTTAACTGCCACCATAATTTAGGCGATATTTGTTGGTTATCAATTTCTAGAGTATATGGAAAAGAAAAATGGTGCTTTAATGTGCATCATATATAATTTTTTTTGTATATTTCATTCTCTCTGATGTTCACCCTGAAACCATAAATGAAGAAAGCATTATTCTGGCATAAATATGGATAGGAGACAAGCACCACTTTCCTCTGTGTGAAACAGAGATATGTGGCGTCTGATCAGCATCCATGCACAGTGCAGCTGGTAAATTATTAATTAAACAGTTCCAGATTGCATTATTGTAGGGGGAAGGTGGTTTACATGCCACGATCCATCATGTGCTCCTTGCAATTCTTTCACCAGCAATGAGAAGGTTCTTAATTTCGATGCTTGATGGCTAAGTCTGACTTAGCATGGAATCAATTATCAAAGCAGGGACCAATTAATGGACCATGCTTATATAAATGCTATGTTGGATTTGATTTGGTTTCTTTGGTTCTTTTTGTATTTTTTTTATTTCTATCTTTTCTTTTCTGTATCAAATTAGAAAATCTGACAAAAATTAAGAAACAAAGATAATAAAATAAAATAAAAAACAAGATTTGCTGGCATTGTACCATGAGATCAACAGTACCAAACTCTCAAAGCACAAATCAGAAGGTTTGTTTCTATGTTATTTGTTCATGCACCACGTTGATAAATTTTGCATTAGAGTTTACTTAAGCCAATTTTAATTTGTTCCTATGAAACAGTCAAAAGCACAAAATTAATGAATCTTGCGAGGACCATTCATGCTTTTGCAAGTTTACTTCAACTAGGTCTGGTCTAGTTTCAAATAATGCGGCCCAATGTTTGTGACCACTGTCTTTGCATGTGTGCATAAAACCTTTTTTTCATACCTTGCTTTCAATCAAGAACTGAACAGCTGTTTTCTTGCAAGTATATTTTTTTAAAATTATATCTAATATTTTTTATCAGATCCGCCCACACTTTGAAGTCTTTTGCGGCTAGAATTACAATAGCCACAAAATGAGTTATTAATAATTTTATTATATAATTTATTTTATACGGTATTTATATTATTTAACTTATGTATTATTAATCTGAATAATAATTCACATAAATTAAATAAAAAATATTATATAAAATAAATTACATAATAAAATCATTAACATGAATAAACTTATTTAATCTGAATAAATATAATCAGTATCGATGACGGTATATGTATCTCAGGTCCCAAAGTATAAGTATATTTTCGCTAATAATTTACAATTAGATATTTGCAAGTGTTTTTTTTTAAAAAAACATAGGATAAATTAATGGAGGAATTAGAAAAAAAAACGCTAGTAGTATAGATAGAAAAATGTGGAAAGGAGAAACACATCAAACAATGGGCAGAGTACATAATCCTACTATAGCCAAATAGGTATGGGACCAAAACTAGATTACTTACCAACCAAACTGTATCAATCTTTTTTAGATGCCTTTTATCAGTTTAACGCTTCAAACTCACCTTTTTCCCTTTCAAGAAGTACGTTTTGGACTAGGACTCTCAATATTTGACAATTCTTTTTCATTTGGATCTAATCAAAGAATGCATTCCAAATTCAAGTGTCAGTAGATTCGGAAATGATATTAAAAATTCATGCTCATTTCGAATATTGTATTTACGAATTAGAAGTGTTGGTAGTTTTAGAAAAAAATTCAAAGGGATTAATTTAAGAAGATACCATAGTTGGGTCTTTAATTTCTTGGGAAGATGAATTACATGCTTAGCATAATGATGATAGGTTTTATCTTTTTATAAATAGATGTAGATTTAAATTTCGTAAAAAACATTTGAAAAGAAATAAATGCCGGGTTAATGAAAGGCGTTATATTGAAAAAAAAGTTACTAGAGAAGATCGCCAAAATTTTATTTAATTTTTTTTTCCAAACAAAAGTTACAAAATACTTATGATAATGTCTAGGGTAGGACCGGATATCTGTCAAATCCTAGACTTGATATATCCTTCAAAATCTTGTCCCAGCCCGCTACATACATTGATTGCCACACAGATGAGCCACGTTTTATTACAAATTTTTGCCCGTAAAAATTGTTAAGAAAAATGTAGGGAATGAGAGATGAGCCACGTTTTATCACAAATTTTTGCCTGTAAAAATTGTTAAGAAAAATGTAGGGAATGAGATTTGAACTAGAGAAAACATATTACCATCCAAGAGCATGACTGCTAAACCAAAGCTTATTTTGTGAATATTATAGCATTTCATTTTTTATATCATATATATAAATATAATAACTCCTCGGGGTTGGATGGGCGGGCCTACCCCCCATACCCATATCTAACCCGGTCCGTCTAATGGTATGGCCTAGCCCTGCCTATTCGTTGTTCGGGTCAGTTATGTTGGTCATCAGACCGGACGAGCATAATAGGCCACATGCTACATTGATATCCCTATGAGAGAGGCTCGCTTTGTTGTGTCATTCTCCTGAATGATAAACTCCACAAATTGGAATAACTTTTAATATAACTTTGAAGATAAGGAAAATTATTCCTAAATTAGTCACCAAAAATATTAATTTATTAAATCAATTAACTTGTGTTATTAATTGATAAGCAAGGCATGTCTCAATTCAATTTATTTTTAGTTTAGCTTACAACAAGCTTCTAAATAAGAATTGTGATGAACTTCTTTATATATATACAAAAATATGGTAAATATTTTTAGAAATATTATACAAATTGTAAGAAATAAATTTTTTAAATAAAAATATAAAAAAAATTAGAGCGTCTAATGGGTATATTTTTTACTAGTGTAGTTTTTTTTGCATTTAAACCATTTTACACTTTTTTCTTATAACCACAATCTATAAGTCCTTCCAATTTGTTTAAAGAATTTGTCTTTATGTGTCAGACCAAGTCTTAATAAAACTAAATTTGCTCCGACTATCTTTGCTAATGTTGCATTAAAATAAATAACAATCAGATTGAATTTATTCAAATTTAATCCCACAATACATTTATTATACTGGATTTCTTATAAAGTTAAATTTATGGATGGATATTTAATTTCAATATATATACATGCATATGTATTAGAAATTTAGAATTAACATTTTATTTTCTAAATAATTATTTCATTATTAGAAAGCACTAGCTTATTAGTTTTCGACACTTTCTTCCAGCATCGTCAATTTACTAACAAAGTAAAATCTAGATAATTTAATAAAAAAATGTTACATATCATAACAATCAAAATCTTGTCATTTAAACCTTCTTGTATAAGCCCAAAATATAAAACACAAAAACAATATGACTTACAATAAGTCAATAACGATGGAACTCATTATATTATTAAATCCTAATAGCACACGCATGTCATGACATTCACATAAAGCGAATGATTAGTTAGCATCTCTTGGAATGATTTTATATCCACAGCCTTGTTCAATGTGACCATGACCTGGCAAATTTATACGACAGTTTTTATTAGCTAGTTGCAATAAAAGCATGGTGTGACACATTGGAGTGAATCGACATGTACATGTCGCAACAATCTTCTCTTTAGAATAAAATAAAAAACGTGTAAAAATCTCCTGAAGTAACCCAATATATTAAACTTCAAACTTATAATATTCGAAAGATATCAAAATTTTTATTGATATTAATTATTTTATTATATAATTTATTTTTAACCGCATTTTTATTATTCAACTCAAATACCACTAATATGAATAATAATTTATTTAAATTAAATAACAAAAAAATTATATAAAAAAATTACATAATAAAATCGTTCATATAAATAATAAGTCATATAATATAAATAATAAAATCGATATGATTTTGATACGTAGATATCAGCTTCCTATATATAAACATAGGGGAGATGTAAAGCCCAGATTGGCCCACTGAGTCTGGTCTGATTACGCATCAGACCAAATTGGTAGAGTCCGGATCAAACAGGCCGGGTCACATTTTCTCATTTCTCTGAAAATAAGAAACCAATGTCACACTATCCATTTGCAAAGAAAACATATGGATTTTTTTAAATTGAAGTAGAGAGCGCATGCTAATTTTCATTTTTTTTCTTCGTTTTGTTTTACAAAAAACTAAAAGTAGAAGATATATGGATTAATTTGTACAGGCTGATATTAAGCCGATCATATAAGAGCCTATCTATCAAGTGAGAAGCAGGTACAATTATAATTTATAACTGGAATATAAAACCAGTGGAGCTAAACTACCTAATTCAGGCGCAAAACCTAAGGTGTGCCCTGGCAACCCATTTAGGTCCAAAATACACACCATATAGAACCGGCAGCCGGCAGCCCAACGAACCTCCGCTCCGTTCCACCCTATACTGGTAAATTTTATTCGTTACCACCCCGTACTGGTAAATTTTGCATGATTGTCATTTGTCCAGCTTGAAGTCTATTTTGATTGAAAAGATTATGTTAAGTTAAAAACAATAATCAATCACTAGAATATGAAAAATAATCAATTTTTAATTTAATGATAAAGATAATTTTTTTCAAGGAGTCGTCAGTTTAAAGTTCTGATGATTTTTTTATAAATAGTTAAATATAAATAATTATGAATCTCATTTTTATCTCAAAATAACTCACTAGAATATGATGCTTCCCTGAAATCTAAGACTGTAATCCGCAAATCTAAAATTGTTCCTGAGAAGCCGTCAAAAGCATAAAATTAATGTACTTTAGGATCGCAATTATGCTTTTGCCCGTTTAATTCATCTAGGTAAGAATTAATGAGGTCTACTTTGTGATCACTGGTCGTTGTCGAAATAAGTGCATTAATTCTTATCATCAAACAATATAAAATTGGCTATTATCTCACTTTGTCGCTGTCGAAATAACACGTGGATTATAACGGATCGGATGCAATTCCGAAAATGTACTTCCATTATATTAGATTTCGATCCATCACATGTGGGTTATGCTATTTTTAATGCTTGTCATACAAAACATTAAAAAATATGCAAATCGGGCTCGGATGACGAATACATCACATGGGGATTATATTAGATATTTTTATTAAAAATGGCATAATCCACATGTGATATACCATTCTATGACAAAACATTAAAAATATCCCCTTCATTATAAAAGAATATGCAAATATTACATGCAAAACATTAAAGATGGCATATCACATTTATTTATTTTTTGTCATAGAAATGAGATAACAAAGATGTGTGAAACATCTATTGAAATTTACTCAGTATACTAAAATTCTAAAATTACTTGGTACAACCATAGACGAGACCCAAGCCCACTTGGCCCACTAAGCCTGGTTGAATTACACATTAGCCCCAAATAAAGTAATCCATTTTCCCAAAAGCTATTTACAAATATATCAATCCGATTAATTGTATGTGAGACATTGACCCGGTCATATAACCAGGCCTGAGACATGCCTCGATAAGCCATTTCAGCCCAAAATACGCACCATATAAAACCAGCAGCTCAATGAACCTCAGTATCTTTTTTTTCTAAATTAACAAGTAGAGCTTAACCGGAGTTCACTGTCCAGAGAACTTCTTTTCTAATTAAAAAAAAAAGGCAACAACCAAATTTTAAACATCAGAGTTTTCCTTCCCTCACAAAGTAAACTTTCAGCATTCTAGCCTCCTTTTTTTCTTCTTCGTCTTCTCAATTTACAAGGATTTTCTCCATTAACAATGGCAACTAAAATCCAGTTAGTTACTTCTGATTTAAAATGCAGCCGAGGGGCGGCGAGGATTAAATGGTGAGAAAGTGGGAGGATGCTGCCTGGTCCCAGCAGTAGTGCGAATAGAAGGTGCAGCGGCAGTGACACGCTCGCACCGAGGGCACATTGTGAGAGAGGAGGCAGGAAGGGGCTGACGGGTGTGAGGAGAGAGAACAGTAGGTGGGGCCACACGTAGGGCCCGCAGCTCCTCAACCTCACGCTGTAGGCGCCTGTTCTCCTCCGTGAGAGAGCCGAAGCACCTCTTCAAATATTCGCACTCCATCTCAGTTTGCTTTAGCTTTGTCCTGTTTGATTGATAAATGGAGATGTCATTTACACTTGTTATAATTAAGGGTGAAATTGATAAATGATACCCAAAATTTGCATAGTTAGTTGTCCTGATGATTCTTTAATGAGGAATTTAAAAAATAAATCCAACCATATGTCAAGCAACTAATTACTAATTGATCAAATGGCTTGAAAATATTATATATATATTTTATTTCTGTAATAAAGGCCCCATATTAAGGGCAGTCAAAGTAGCTGCTTGTACCCATAATTTCTAGCTTAGAATGGCTCTTAATTGCATTAATAGAGGCTAGCGCCTACAAGCGTGATCTTCACATGAGTTCCCTGTGGCATTTTTAGGTTACTTTATAATATTGTTGGCACAGAATTGAGGACACCTAATCAGTCAAGACCATATTTAAAGTATACCATATTATTTGCCCATATTTAATAAAGGATACCAAATTATTGGAACTATATGAAAAATAATAAAATCATAATGAAGCAGATCCTTAAGCTCCCAATTATGGGAGCTAATATGAAATCTCCACAGATTCCAATAGGTCATTCTTTGACCTAATGCACTAAACACTAAGCCACCTAACTTCATTCAATACAAGATGGGAAAGTTTGTTGAAACCATATCAATCCCATCACCGCCAGTTGCTTGAATGATACTAAAATTTGCTAGTCTATATGTTGTATATATGAAACGTTCAACAAATTATGTATATATTGATGCAATATCCCTTCTATAGCGTGTAGGTATCCTTAGCACGTGCATTGGGATTTGGGAGTATTTAATTAATTAAAAGTAATAGATTGGACCCTATAGAACTTAATCAATGCCTTAACGTGAGACTAGGTAGACTAAAATAAAACAAGTGCATGTCTACTGCTACGTGGTTGTTTTCTTACCTTTGGTAGTCCGTGTTTCATGGAAATTTGGTTTAATTAAATCTTCAAAATGAAACCAGTTTCTCTTTTGTTGCACCAACGATAACTTGCAGTGTAGTACAAGTGCCTTTGAACTACATTATATCTTAGCAGTTAATTTTGTATTAACCTTTTTCAGTAACTTACCATGTTTCTTTTCCTTTTTCATTAAGAAAAAGCAATTAAGAACGTTACCAAAAAGACAGGATAGTTAAAGTTAAGAAATATAAAAACCTATTACAAAGCAAATTAGCCTAATTAACAAGAACGTTAAACAGTACATGCCATGGGATGTTTGTAACAAATTCTATGAAATATTCATGCTTATATATACCTTGCACGGCGGTTCTGAAACCAGACCTCAACCTGCCTAGGCCGCAGCTTCAGTTTCATCGCTAACACCTCCTTCTGTTTCTGCAATTCATTTTCACAATACAAATTTAAGTCAATTAGATAACATATGTGGTTATTTCTCCAGCCTTCAATGAATTTGTAACTCCTATATAGAAAATTTTCACTCTTTTTTTTTCTTTTTTAAATGTGCGCCTGCAAAAGTTTCTCATTACTTTGACTTTAGAAAAAAGCCATTCTACGACCGTTTCACCACTTTTCTTCAATACTCATTAAAAGCCATACAGACTTTAAGTTGATAAAGACAAAATTCTAATTGATTAAACTCTGACAACGTAACTTTGCAGTTAGCAATGAAATTTGTAACTCCACCAGGAGCATTTTGCACATATGCCCAAGAAAAACCTAGGTTCTTACAAAGACCCTATGATGTCTCATTTACATGGGACATATTTCTGCATCCCTCCTATTGTCTACTAAAATAGACCTCTATGAAAATAATAACAGGTTGCACGGATGCCTGTGGGACATAAATAGCATATCTCAAAATGATCTTACTCATCAGGCTTTTAATTAACCTCATAAAAAAAAGTATATTCTAAATGTTCTGTGCTAATGGTAAAAATTTTGAAATGGCTACTATAGCGTATGCAATGGTGCAGATGTACATATCGATTCTGAAATAAAGGAAACCGACATACCGGATTTAACGTGTGATTTTGCCGGAAACTCTCTTCCAGCAACCGAGATTGCTCCTTGGAAAGCCGAAGTTTCTTTGGCCGTTGTGCCTCTCTCCCTTCTTCTATTTCATCCTCTATACTCCCCATTGGAAATTCAATCTCATCTTCTCCAAATGCTGGCTGGTTTATATCCAGCTCCAGCATGTTATAGTTATTTCCATTGTTGTTGCATCCTCCACCCTCTACATGTTCCATTTTATATGTCAACCATTTTTTTCATATGATTGTTTCTTACAGAAATTTATGAACTTTTCCTATTTACTTTCATTATTTTGCACATATCCCCTTGAATACTTTTCATGTCACCAACTCAGCCAAAAGAAGGAAATGTGGTGTTAAAATAAAGTAAACAAAAACAAAAATAAAAAAACATCGAAGAGGAGGAGGTGTGCCGCTTTCTCTTAAGAGTAAAATTAAGGTTATGTTTATTTCATGCGCCACTATTACGCAACAAAGAAAACGAAAGAGAGAAAAAATTACTTCCAAACCTCCTCCTCAGTCTCCAATGATTACGTCTTGAGATGCTGATAAGGTAAATAGAATTCTCAAATTTTGGTGCGCCATTTTACTTCAGCAGAAATTTGTTTATGCACCGTTTTCTCACATAATTGACCTTCCAGTGTAATTAAACAAAAAAAAAAACAAGAAACAGAAGAAGAGAATTTGGAGAAAAAAAGAGATATGTACCGGAGCCAGATGAGGAGTTAAATCCAGGTACAGCGATGGTGAGTTCAAGGCCATGGTCCCCCATTAGCAGAAATAGCTAGAAAAAGCGAAAAATGGTGAGAGAGAGAGAGAGAGACGGAGAGAGAAGGAAGCAGTGAATTTATGAGAGGGGCAAGGAGAAGGTAAAAACTTGACTTACAACCGGGCCTAGGAGATTTATATAGCAGACCAACAGGGTTACTGTTTGCACTGTAAATAATTGAATGAAGTTTCTTTAATGTCAATTTAATGTGTGTTGTTTTTTCTCTTATACCCTTAAAATTTAGAGATGCATGAACAGGCCCATTTAAAGATTTGTGAGTTGCGACTAACAAAATGTACTTGTCAAATTTTTTGAGTGTCAACTGAACCCAAAAATCTTTCAAAATTATCTTCTAATTATTTTTACTAAATGATAAATAGTTAGTATATCAAAAATGAAAAAAAAATATATATTTAAAATTGTCCTAATATAAAGGTATTTATATCTTATTATATGAGTGTTTATATTTGATTACAGTAAATATTTATATTTTGTCATATATGTGTTAATATTATTGATCAAAAGATATTTGAATATGATCATGAGGTATATTTATTTCTGATTAAAAGAGTGTTTATATTTAGTTGAGGAGTATTTATATTAGTCACAAGAAATATTTATATTTAATTATTGAGATCACATTATTATGAATTGTAACATATTATCGCGGATCGTAGCACACTACCAAGAGCCGTAGCACTAATCACTAAGATTAAATATGAAATACTCTCGGTATTTGAAGGATGGACTTTAGGGAACAAAAAAAATTATCTTCCTCTTTCCTAAACTAAAGAACAACAAATATTTGTAAGTTTGATAGAGCTGCATACAAAATAGGCAAGGAACAGGTCGTATACTAGAAAGAGGTGAGTTGCCCGAGAGAGAGCGATTGGGGTTTGACCGATGTGTGGTCATGTCAAACAAGAGAAGGGAAGCAACGAGAAAAAAAAGAAAGAGAGAGGGTTTGTGGTGACACGTGTGGGAGCTACGCATGAAGGAGATGCAGGAGAATCCCCGGCAAGTCTCCTTGTTTGACGTTGCCTCGTCGCCTTGTCGGGTTCCGCTCCTCTCCAGTGGCACCGAATTCCATCCTCCTACTATCAAGTACATCTTAACCGTTTGTATTTGATCCGACAGTTTGTATCAGCCATAACCAGTCGAAGACCCCGGTGCCTGGCTTTTAGCGGCAGAGGATCTTAGCTTACCCTGACCGTGTAAACGAAATTAGACGGTGAAGATCTGTCAGAACCAATTTGATAAGATGTAAACGTTGGAGAGGATCTAACGTTTCTCATTTCCTCCCTCCCTTTGTCAACATTTTTCCTCTACTTTCATGATTCTTTCCCCTCATTGCCCTTCCCAAATTCACACACTTTTTGTCAGCAGCAAGAATGCTGGCCACAACAGGGCAAGTTCTCCAATAGCTGATTTTTCAAAATTTGGACTTACTACATTTGAAATTCTTGGCTCGCCGAAATTTTTAGAAGACAAATGATTTCCAAAATAATAATAATAATAATCTCCTGACTGAAACAAAATGATGACAAGGTATTATTTTTTTTTCCCAATTACATCTCTTTTAACATCTATATCAATTTTGTTTGTTTTTATTTAATATGTTGCTCTACATTCTGAAATCTAGTAAACCTTTTCTTCTGTAAGAGTACAGATGTCTTTTCTTATGGCGACACAGAGAGTTCACGAAAAGGACCTCGTTAACTTAATGCTCATTGTTGCAATACTATATGCTAATTAATTCGCATAGTGACGGAATTAATGAACCCAAATTTCGATGACATATAAGGTGATCTGCAACTGCAAGACTGCAACTTTACAAGAGCTACTGCTGCTAGCTGAAGCAGAGGGGCATTCTGGTAAAAGCGACCCAGCGCGGGAGAAAAACTACTGGTGGTGGTGGCTGGGGTTCTTCTGCTGTCACGCAGGAATGGAATGACAAGTGCAAGGGATGGGGACAAGAGATCGAATCGAATTGTCGCTGTTCTATGCTGCCTATCATATCATATCACTTGTCATTTACATTTACATTTACACTTATCCATCCTCCTCTGATCCTCCCCTCTCCTCTTCCAACAAGCCAAAGTTTGCGCTCCGGTTGGTCTCACTACTAGACCCTCCAGTCCCAGTCTTTGATATATCAATTGTTTTGCTGTTTATAATAATGTATGAAAAGTTATTATATACTATCTCGTGCTTTTGTCTCTTTCGTTTCTCCACGAACTGTGTATGGCAGGTGGGGCCCTAACTATGTGGAGGTCGGCAGCAGCAGCACAGACGGTGAAGGAAATAAGAGACAAAATAGGGAGCATTGTGAAAAGTGGTCTTGCTTTTTGTGCGAGTTGAGATGGAGATTATGGAACTAGTTGGTATTTTTGTTTCCTCGCTGAAAAGCTACTTTTTGCAATTCGTGTGCATCCTGTTGCTCTATTGTGACTTGTATGGTCAATGGAGCACATAATTTGAATCCTGATATTGGTTTAAAATTATGGAAGGGTGCTTTAACTGTCTGCTCTTATCAATACTTAATTGGTGCATCCATTAATTAGGACCAAAAAACTTTATAAAACAATCATGATAAAAGATAAGATTCTATAATCTGGATTAACTCCCTTTTTAGTGTCATAACTCACTTTTTAATTTAGATTTTAAAATTTAACACTCAAATTTTAAATCATCTTATTAATTTTTATGAAAGATACACGCACGAAAAATTTCATGATTTTTAGAATTTTCTTTATATTAAATCAAATTAATAGCAAATACAAACTCCTTTTTCCTCCCTATTTTTTTCCTTTTGAATTGTGATGTTGCATTTTACGAAGAAAGATCTTTGTTTTTATGCAACTACTTGATAAAATGAAAATGCTAATTAAAAATTCTTGATGGACAAATTATTATATTTTTTTTGAGTGAGTTGATGGACCAATTAAATATGAAAATTATTGTGACTGAGAACATCTCTATCTTTAAAATTGCAGAAATTAAATTCATTTATCATATCATCAATTCAACAATCTTTTATATATTGATTTGAAAATATTTTTATTCCTGCAATTGCTAATTGGTTGGTATGATAATTTTTAATCAGTAAAAAAAAATTAATTCTTTACAATTGAAGAGATGAAGATGTTCATACCATTTGCAATAGACTTGTAAATATTAACACGACATTTTAGAAAATTTTGCTATATAATTTAGCAAGATTACTAAATTAGTAAATGCTCCACATGAAATTATAATTTTAATATTAGATTTAAAAAGCAATCTGAAAGTGAGTGAGATAAAGATGCTCCAAACTTCTCTATTTATATATTAGTCAATTAATTTTTATCAATTTGTGGATAAGAGTTGGATATTCTATAACTTTGGTGCAAAAGGGAAAGAAAATATAAAGAACTTGCAAATATTCATTTATACTTGCAACGAAATTTAAAATTTAGTTGTAGGGCACCCACCAATATAAATGCGCCGCATGGAAAGCTTAAATCCCATCAACTGAAGTTAGTAAAAAAGAAAGCGTCAATTCTAACTAATTTGAGTACCATTTTAACTAATATTAATGGCGAAATTGATTTCCGCAATAGTTCCCTCACAAAAAACTTACCTAAATTTTAAATTTTTCTTTTTTTAAGTTTAAAAAGTTTTGTCAGCCTATAAATGCACATGCATGTACGTCACATTTGGAACTTTGCGTAATTGTGATGGAATTATATATTTATCCAATTTGCATATGCATCCCTTGGAACTTCGGAAATTATAAATCGTCGAGCTTGCACCGAATTTGATGGAATCCTCTAGTGATAAGTTCACAAGTTGAAGTGCGGATCCAACGACCCATCATGCATTGAGAATTGGAGATCCATTTGCAATTTTCTATCTGCTTCAACCACATGCACAAGTCACAAAATCCCATGGTTGCCATACTGCGTGTAGCATGTAAAAATATCTAATTAATAAACTCCAAACAGGATCACGTCCCAAAGATGATATTGCTATTTAAACTTTTTGATGTTGTCAAAATAGGAGTAAAATTAGCGTGCTTATAGAGTATAGAATTTTTCGGTGTTTTTAATTCAAGATTTTAATATGAAAAATGTATTGAGCTATTTGGATTGACGTTTCAGACATGAAATTTTGAAATTTAATCTATAAGCGTTTCAAGCCGAAAAAGTTATGGAAGCACACTGATTTTACTATATATATATATATATATAATAAAGCTAGCGTGATATTAAGTTTATCAAGATGTTAGTGAGTTTAATTAAAAAACCTATCAAAATGGTTCCTAACAACAAATCTGAGTAGCTTAATAAGTTCTTCATATTAAAATTTTGTAAAATATTAACTTTTTCTATTTTTATAATTTTGTAACTTTTTTTTTCAGATTTTTTTTGAAAATGCCCTATTCTCTTATAAAAAATTTCATTAATTTATTATTATTTTAGAATCACATTCAAAAATTCCAAAAAAATAGTTAGAAAACTCTAAAAATAGAAAATTTTGGTATCCCATGAGATTTTAATATGAAGAATTTATTGAGTTATTCAGATTTATCATTTGAAATCGTTTCAATTATTTTTTGAGTTAAACTAATCAAAGGATTTGATAAACTTAATCTCACGCTAGCTTTATACTAAATACTAAATACTATAATGGAATTAGGAACTCGGAAAAATTATAGGCTGCACCCAAAAATTTTTTAATATAAAAAAATATTAATATGAAATTAAATATGTAAGAAAATCACAGAATAATTTTTAGATCTAAGCATCACGAGATTGTTACTTGCCAACTCCGTTTTTAGAAATGATATCAGGGGCCTCTCAGTTTTGTTCTTAGTTCTTGGGCTCGTTATAGCCAATTCTATTTTCAAATTTTCTATCATGAGAACGTTACAACCAATCTTGTTTTCGTGGGAACATAAGTGGCGGTTGTGTTCCCATGCTGAAAATATGAGTGTCAAGTTTGCTCTCAATACTCATGGGATCAAAATTTAGTCCGATAAATAAAATAATTATTCGTTGGCATTAAGATTCACATGAAAATTTCGTTTTTACGCTTTAATAATCATACGAATTATTAAATTTAATTATTTAATAATGATTTTATCCATTAAACCAAACTATGGTGCAATGACATTGGAACGCTACCGTTCCATTTTGTATGGGCTTCAACCATTGATCTGGTTCCAACGGTGGCGCCTACATTGAAAAGTAAGACCAAAAGTTAATTAAAATATGAACAAATTAATGTAATCATAAGACACGAGTGAAAGCTGGGAGGAAAACCAGAGAAAGTGCACCTGTTGCTGGGGACCAATCGACAAAGTGGGGCCCACCTGTCAAAGCTTTAGTTGCAAGCCGATCCTATTTGGATGGATTTGTGATCACCCACACTGCCTACCTGGACTCACACGTGTACAGCCTTTGCCTCTTTAGTGGCAGACAGGTGGGACCCAGCATGCATTAATCACAGTTCTACCTTCGTCCTTGTACCCGCACTTACCGCAAAAAGCAAGAATTCGATTGGATAAGATAAAAGCTTCCGGATTCTTTCGAATAATTTTGCTTTCGGAAATTAATAAAATAAGAACGATAATAAAATATCACTTTTCTTTTCTTGCTGATGGTAATAAAATATTATCAATAGCCTTTGTGTAACAAATTAGAAGTATTGTAGTCTAAATAAAACGTCGGTAACATCGACAAGTGTCAATATTATGGTACCACACATGTAATTAACTTGATACGGGGCTTAATGAAGATTCTTAGGATGCCTTTGATCGCCAAATAAAAAACAAGTGGCATATTGACATTTAATTATGTCTAAACAGGCTAGGTGTGATTGATAATTGTTCGGCTTTACGTTGATTATTAGTCTGCCTAGTGCTTTTTATAGATTTCCAAGGAATGAAGCAAGTAGAAGATCACATCCTCCTCTCTCCTCTTTAATTTTAACAATTAGAAATCGTCCCTGTACTCGTCAATCATTTGTTTTGTTTAGTTTTATTTACGATATACTTTCGATAAACTATTTTTTAGCATGGGATAAGAGCTAACAACATCCTCAACTCATATGCTTAGAAATATTTTTGATGGTGCTTCATGTAATTATTTTTTTGTGTGATAAAATTTGTAAATTGAGAAAAGCTCACCACCTATGTTAGTTCACCTACCAGAGGCACCATAGACCCAGAGACTTGTAGTGGCGCAGTGGTGCTCTGTTATTTTATGGTTCTTTTTCATCCTATTATATATTTGTATCTCCTGTTGCAGCTCCTCTATCAAAAAACGCCTTGCCCAAACATTTTAAAACTTGCACAGTAACACTTAACTTTTATTGTTTGGATACTATCAGATTTCATGGGTATAGTTTAAAGAAATTTGGACCAGAAGCCAGGGTTAGTGCTTCTTTTCTTTTCTTCTCTTCTCTTGTTTGTTTGTTTGTTTGTTTTTTAGCTTTTTCAGGGCTGAAAACTTAGTTTGGACTATAGATGGGCCAATAGCAATACTGGGCTAATCACAAATTCCAAACCGAATACATGAGCTCCAAATCAACCAATAAACTCTTAATGTATGTCTCTATGTTTTTGATATTATTCATTCAAAATCGAGAAGATTCCTCGTATATTAGTATGACACATAAAAGTCATTTAGAATATATTTAAAGTGCGTTTGTGTGCCTTTGTTCTTATTTTTAATCAATATTTATCATATTTATGATCTTTAAATCACCATAACTTACTGACACTTATCTTTGCGTCCTATACAAACTTAAATATTTATTGACGCGCGTGTAACGGGAGTTTTCATTTTCTCAAAACTTCTCTTTTTATTTTTCATTCTTTAGCAGTGAAGAAATTTTACTTTTGCTCAAAACATTCATCCATGATATAGACTCGTGAAATCTAGTATTACCTCTAATAATATGATGGATCGACATATATCTTTTCCATACTTTTATCAAATTTAACTAATTATTTTAGATAATAATTTATGCAACTTTTAATATCAGAAACTGATGAGCATATATTTGTGTGTGTTTCATTTAGTTGTCAGCCACCTCTTGATGTAATTACTAATGTACCGAACTCTTGCAGTAGAATTAATAGCTCAACTCTGTTATTAAGACAATATAATGGTTCCAAAAATTGACCCCCTTTAAATTAAACTGTAGTTAAAACTCCTCAGCTATTAAAAAAATTTAATGCTCCTATAATATATCAAAAACACATTTTCATTTTGAATTCAATAGTGTCAATACTAAAAATAATATTATCATTCGAACATGACAAATTTATTACGTGTATACATTTTTAATGTTGTTGTAAAAACATTTATTAAACTAAGGACAATAATAATTGTGCTAATTAAAATTGTTGTTAGTATTTACAGCATATAAGAGATTGTTATGAAGTACAAATCAACGAGAGTGATGGAAACTTGTTCACACACAATCCATTTTGGTCATGGGAAAAGTATTTTTGTTAGTGGAGTTATTTTGGACTTCAAATAGTGGTTTGGGCCTGTCTACCCTCCTGATTATAATTGGACTTCTCGTAAATAGGAATAAATAAGACTCGTAAAACAAGAAATAGGTCATTTTTTAGAGGGTTGAGCTGACTTCAATCATCCTATTTTTTATTCTCTTTATTGTCTTGGGTCAACGGGAACTTTTTGACATCATTATAATAATAACTTATCACTCCAACTATTAGTTCTTTTAATTTCTCAAGGTTATTCAGTTGTAAGTTAAGTACTAATTACGAAAACACTTTCACTGACGCTAAGTAACGGTTTTGATGATGTTTCAAGCAGCTATTTTAAATCTAAATCGACAATAATCGGAAAAACCCAAAGAAAAGTTGCATATTGCTTGATTTAAACCTCAAGATGTGAGGAAATTCCTCTGTTCTAGGATAAGGATTGGATATCTTTGAAGTAATAAAATGGAAGAAAATTGATCAATGGAAGGCTAATTTTTAGGATAAACATCATAACAAAAGCTTTTTTAGATTTTCCTCAATCTCAGAATCTCAATTACAAAATTCCAAGCAATTACAATTTGTTCAGTATATATGTATTTATATAAAGGATACCTCTGTGTATTACATGCTCTCCCAGTTTCTATCAGTTTGCATAAAAACAATTTATAAAAAAAAAATTATACAAAACAATAAGTTCAAGAAGAAAAAGGGAAAAAATTTCTCAAAAGGGGTGCGATTTTAGGCTGTCTCCCCATCCCGTTGAAGACAACTATCTCAAAGGTTCTTGGTTCAAAGATTAAACAGATCAAATTACAATAAAAGAACAAAGAGTGATAGCAGTTTATTATAGCAAATCACATCCTTGTACAATTTTCTTATTCTCTCCTAGCGCTTTTCAACGACACCTGTTCGAATATATTAACACTTTGTTGCATTGAGTTCGGCTACTTGGCGTGAGATACCATCAATCGCGTCTTCATCCTATGACAAAAGAAAGAACAACAACAACTCATATAATATGTCCATCAAATAAAAGTGCTCACATGGCGAACATGCTAACACAAATGACAGACATATCAGTTTGCAATAAATCAATTCAGTGTTAGACGCATAGGATCCCCATAGCAGTCATACAATTACATGTGAAAGACCTGACAGATATACACTACCATGGTAATTTGTGCAAAATAAAACATAAATCATGTAAGTGAACTTACGTCTAAGGCCTTGTTTGTTTTCATCACCACGCAAGTAGAAGCGCTGATGCTATCGCTCTTGATCAGGCAGCGGGCACTGAAGTTGGCCTTGCTCAGACCGTCAGTTACTGATGCATGGTCTGACCCTTCCCCCTGCATAAGTAGACTCTCTGCCTGGGCTCGCATTACCAGATCTCCATTCATTTCCCCAGATTCATCTTTTGTTGTCAGTATCCTTTCCCTACAGATAGAAAAAACAACAATAAAATTAACAACAAAAAAGAAGTGTTTCTTTTCGCCTTTGCTTTTCCAAGGGAAGAGCATA
Source organism: x Bolboschoenoplectus mariqueter (assembly GCA_037678475.1). NCBI lineage: Eukaryota > Viridiplantae > Streptophyta > Magnoliopsida > Poales > Cyperaceae > x Bolboschoenoplectus > x Bolboschoenoplectus mariqueter. Next base: position 3,122,878 of record CM075279.1, read on the forward strand.
TAACATACTGGAAATGTTGAGGAAATCTAGATAGCCTTGTAAAATAGGAATATTAAATGAGTCCCAGTAAACCCTTTCAGAAGGCGTTTTTGTCACAGGTTCTGCAAGAGCACATATGAAATTTCTTTCCAGTAGAGCATATCACTTACTTAGGTTGTTGCAAAATCTTGAAATTACCTAGGCAAGGAGGCATGCTGTCGCAGAACTGGAGTTGTCTTTTCACCTCCCTTTCCATAGTGTTCTTCAAGATGTGCAAACTGTCTCTTGAAACGATCCACACCACTGTGCAAAATAACTTCAAATCAGATACATTTCTACATACTTCTTTTCGTAATGTCTTTTAGTGCAAGGATTTAACATGAAGCTGACATAGAGTATGATAATACCATACGTACATGACCTTGAACAGTAGTGTTTATGGATGAAAATTCAAGGTAAGGCATAATTTGTCAATTACTTTGGAAAAAGGTCATAGTATTACATTTTTTTTTTGAGATAAATATAGTATTACAATTTTTATTACAGGTATACTTCTACAGGCATATTTTCACAATTGTTTTGGGTTCCGAGAGAGATCCTTACAGAAGCTGTTTATTCATTTATTTCTTTACCAATTTTGCATGAACAATAATCATCTGATCACAAAATTAGTTCACATAGAATACAATATTTGTGGGCAGTAACCTTGGGTACATGAAGCTCATTTGTTCTCCACCACGAAGATACTCTTGTAGCATCTGAGGATGATACTCTAGTATCTGTTCAAAGAGTGTGTGAGATTTTGCATCCATAACCAAAAGAATTTTACTATTTGCATCCAACATCAATGTATGATGATGGAAGCAAATAAACGACCTCAGAGCAAAGAGCAAATTTTCAAGGGTAAAGACTAAAGCAAGAACAATGATTTTAGGAACATACCTCTCGGTAAATAAGCTCTCTGACATCATCTTTGGTCAGCTTCTTTCTTTCGAAGTCAAATTCAAGTTTAGAAATTGGCTGAGTTGTTGGTTCACGGTCAGCATTTCCCAACCCATGGAAGTATGGATCACATAGAGCCTAAATATAAAAAGAAGTTCATTCACCAAGTTTTCATTTTCCTCTAGAACAATAAATAAAATTTGTTAATGATGGTAGCACACAATTGCACTGCATTACTTTCACATATCTTGAAAGCAATGAATATCACTTATTTTCTAACAATCTTAATATCACATGTCCTTTAAGCAATTAATATATTTACCTCCCAATGAAACACAAACTGCCATAATACCTTTATGAAGCATGGAAACAGAGTCTGATAACTACCTACCACATATTCTTCGAAAGAAACTAGAAGAGACATGTTGATATTCCCATTTTGCAGGGATATATGTAACTTCTTCATGGACATTGGGTAAAAAAATATAATGCAACTTTGTAACATTAACAGATGCATGTATGAAATTTGTCAAAAGTATCAAAAGGTATCTGGTTCTCACCTCTTCAGCACTAGGCCGGTCTTTTGGGTCGAAAGCAAGTAACCGTTCCAGCAGCTTAAGTGCAAGTGGTTCTGCCTTTGGAAACTTCTGAGTGAGAGGCACTGCTGGCTTTTTTCTCATGCCCATCAGATATCTTCTTGCCTTCTCATTTCGAATCTATTACAAAAAAGAAGATTAGTCGAATGACATACACATACATATGCACAGAGAGAGAGAGAGAGAGAGACCCTAGATATAGACTCAGCAGCAGGAGTGCCAAGAAGGTCGGTCATGAGGTCAAGCTGGTGGACCACATTCTTGCCAGGAAACAGTGGTTTCCCATTAAGCATCTCCGCAAATATGCAGCCAATACTCCATATATCAATTGCCGGTGTATACTGTTAAAAGAAAGAAATAAATTATGCAAAATTTACTTTAAATAGTGAAGAAGTTTTAAATCCACAGTCTAAAATTTGTGTACCTTGGAAAAGAAAGAACCACAGAGTTCTGGGGCACGGTACCACCTTGTAGCAACATAATCCTGATTACAATACGAGAAAGATTCAATCAATCACATCCAATTTCAAACAATATGGCACAATTAAATTTTCTGATGAACCACAAAAGAAAATTACATACTGTCCAGAAAATGGCAGAGGGGGTGTCATTGAATGAAACGCGGGCCAATCCAAAGTCACAAATCTTCAGTTTGCAATCAGCATTAGCAAGAATGTTTTTTGGCTTCAGATCTCGGTGAAAAACATTTGCTAGAGTACAAAAATTCAGTCAGAGTCCAAAAATAGTACCAAAGCAGTTACTGGACAGTATTGGTGTTGATGCAGTTAGATGGTAGTGTGTTGCTAAATATTGTTGTTCAAGGATTATTTAAGCCAAGGGGGAAAAAAGATGATGCATAACTCTGGAAATTAAGTACCAGACTGGACTGGTATCCTACTGAGATCTTCAACAATGCACAGCTTAGTTACAGGGAAGCAGCTATAGATACCAGAAAACATGATTGAAAAAAAAAAGAAATAAGAAGGTAAAGAAAACTGACCAGAATGGATGTATTTGAGGCCACGTAAGAGCTGGTATAGGAAGAACTGATGGTGCTCAGGGGATAAATCATCATTTGCTTTGATCACCTATACATGATTCACTCCATTAGCTCAAACACAATAATTTTTTTAATGTTTCCTCTTGAGTGCCTAAGTACACACTGTTTTGCAATTTGGTCCATAAATGTCAGTTCATGGTCTGACCCATAAGTTGATAATTTGTAAGCTTCGATACAGTATGGGTGTATGACTGTAAGCAATCCCAAGTCATTCCAAATTAGCATAGATACAACATTGCTTAGAACAAAATTAGGTACTACAAAACTGAAAAAGAATTAAATGAGGAAAAAAAGGTGGTCAGACATCATGAAATAATGACGACAAAAAGTACCAGTATACTGTTTCGAAAAATTTATTTTTTTTGCCCTAAACAGTATAGATGAGGATTATATCCATCCAGGCCATGCTCATTGTAATAGAAAAGAAGAAGCCAAAAAGAATATATATATATATATATATAATAAAAAAAATATATAAACCTGGTGCAAATCTGATTCCATTAGCTCGAACACCACAAAAATATCTCTGAACTCCCTGCGGGAAGGGGGTAGCATGATGTGCTTGATCTCGACTATGTCAGGGTGGCGTAGCAGCCTGAGCAGCTTGATCTCACGCAATATGCGGGTTGCATCTGACACATGCTCGAACACATCATTTATCTTCTTTATCGCCACACGCTCTCCTGTGTGTGCATCTGTGGCAGCTGCCACCACCCCGTAGCTCCCCTTCCCAATCACCTCATGGATCTGGTACCGGCTTGCCTCGCCATATTCTGTAAAGAATTCTGATTCGGATGTCTGCAAGGATAATTTGGGGACAGTTAGCAGAGGTGCAATGGAGAGTGTAATTGATTGCATCTCCATTTGATGTCTTTAGCATGAAGGAGTATATCAAAATGAGGGGTCAATATATAAATAAAGAACTAAAAAATTTCCCAAGGGAAATTTGGTGCCAAAGTAACTACCACAAAAGACTAGCAAGATACTGGCAGTACCCTTTTTCTTTATCTAAATCATTCTTTATATATTTTTTTTCTTTTTCCTCTCAACAGGTGTCCTTTGAACTCTGTATATTCTTCTTTAGCTATTTTTTTTTGATCAAATTAATTCATTTTTACATTCATGAATATTACAATAGTTTTGCCTTTAGAAGTGTTGGAAAGATATATATTGTTATTTACTAATTGCATAATTTTTGCTTTTACTAGAAAAAGGGGCTGTGATATAATATGATACTTATGAGGGTCTCATTGTAAATGTACCAAAAGAACTGAGATATGAATCATTTTGGGGCTGTAGAAAGAAAAAAAGAACAGCCACCATGTTTATTTTACTCTCTGTCTTGTTTCTTCCTTCTAGTTTCTCTTCTAAATTCTAATTAAGCATTCCAATTGTTCATTTCAACAAGAAGCAAATTACTCAGTTATACCTATAATATCAGGGCTGAATTAGTAATGATTCAATATAGGGTAACAATTTTTGCCTATGTCGATGAAGAATTCTGTTGGAGTGCTAATCTGTGGGGATGACTAGGGGATTGTTAGGAAACGGCAACTTTTGTGGGAATAATTATAGTTTAGTCCCTCTTCTGCAATTGTTTGTTACGGATTAAACCAAACCAGAATATTATTTCAGGAAGTTGATGAGGATAAGTGAATCCAGATTTGCATGTAACCAGCACTGACAATTTGAAGGTGGCTGAGAAAATTTTGAGAGGAACAGGTATTATCTGTTGTAAAAATTGAATTAGTTTGACAGACTTACTGGAACACAAATTCAAAGTAAATAAACTAAAATATTAATTGCATATATTACTTAATAAACAATAAAAAAGTGCATGCAGGTGGAGTGGTAGAAGATTTGAATAAAAGGCCATGAAACAGAGAAAGTGAGGACGTGTTGATCTATTTGAATTTTTTAACATTTTGAGCTTATGATCATAACTTCTAAAAATAAAAAAAACTCAACAAAAAGAAGTATTCATGAAATTTTATTGGAGATGGACAATGATGATGACAATCTTTAAACATTTGATAGGATATAGAGTACTACAGAGTACCGTATATTAGCTCTGTCATTTCATCGAACATAAGAAATTCACCTAAGAAGCAAACTTTGATCCACAAATAGAAATAGCATTGGCTTATCAAAAAAAAAAATGAAAAAAAAATAGTTCAAAGATTTTCAGACAAAACCTTCCTGTAACGATCTAATGCATTAAATCTCCTCCTCTGAGGAACTCTCAAGTATCGAAGCCCTGCCATCTCAAACCTCTCGCTTTTTGGTTTACAAAGCGGAAGCCCATTTCATTTATTATTTATTGTAATTGTTAACTAACTAAACCAGAAAGCAAACAAAAACAAACCAACCAACAAACAGAGAGGCTCCATCAAAAGCAGGACAATCAAAGCCAACCGACGTAAACCATAAAGATCCAGATATTACGAACAAAAAGGCATCATTGCATATATAGTTAGAAAGAAGGAATGAGAATAATAAATACCAAACCTTTTTGTAAGGATCGAGTCCTGCCATATTCCACCCAAGGGGAACTCGTATCAGCTTCAATCGAAGAATGCCTGATTCCTCGATTTCAACAACCTGTTTGCTCTCTTCCTCTTGTTCTTCTTCTTCGTCTTCGATCTCCGCCTCAACAATCTCCTTCTCTCTCTTGGGTTTCTCTCTCTTCTGAGAAAACTCGCTCTGTTTACTAGAATTAGAAATGGAACAGGAATTAGAAATAGAATTGCAACGGGAACGGGTCTCCTGGCTCAGAGCGCTGCGGACGCGTTGGGAGCGGCGACGAAACCAGCGGCGCGCGCGACCGATGAAGTGGGCCCCAGTGTGAGCTGGAGCACCCATAAAAAGGGAAGAGCAGAGCGGTGGCCCGGGGCTCTCATTCTTTTTGGACTAGCTCGAATTAGTAGTAGCCCCTCCTATATTGACTCTCCGCCTCTCTGCGCCTCTCGTCTCTCTTTTTTCTTTCTCCGTCTCTCGTCTCTCTTGGTGACTCTCTCCAATGCGCGCGACGTTTAAGACAGGGATGTCGTCGTTCGCGAGTCGTGACTCCGGTTGCATCATTTAATGCACGTTCAAGTGGATCGTGGTTGACTTTTGTCCATCGCTTCGATCTTCGATCTTCGATCTTCGATCTTCGATGCGCAGTAAATTCCGAATTTGCCTGAGGTAACAATGCAACGCGGTGATTTGCCTCTTCGTAAGGAGTTCTTTCATCTCTGTTGTTTTGTCAAATAAATAGCAGTAAATATTGCATTTTTCTAAAGATTTGACGGTGATTTATGTGTATATTTTGAAAGCATGCGATTATATGTAATATCTAGCTAGTCATCTACACGCAAACTTTTAGTTTTGTTGTCCATCAAATTATCATATTAATAATTGTTTGATTGAGTGTAGACTTGTAACCGTTTCAACGCATACCTCCAGATAGTACTTGTAGTTACAAATCAAGAACCAGTTTGTGTATTCAAAACAATTACTTCTGAAAGCAAAGACTGCTTTCTGGCTTGTACTTAATCTTAAATGTATTTTTTTAATGAATGTGTTAAGACAATAAGGTTTTATAACTTAAGTAATGAGAATACTTAGTAATATAGTGACAAAAATAGTAATTTTTATATAAAAATTACATATTCGAAACTCAAATAGAAATTTTTTATGGATATTTAAATTGAGAGACTTAATTTTCATTTTTATTTCAAAAAAATAATGAGAATGCTTGAAAAATTAGCAGACTCCAATGTGTGAGTTCAAATATTATTTATAAATTCACGTGTATAGAAATTATTATTATTATTATTATTAATTAAAAAAGTTGGATTGACATAAAAAGTTTCTCTTTGTAGATTCTTTATCTTTTTCTGGGTTGTTATCTAATGAAAATTAATTGATTTGACAATCTTTCTCAATAAAATTTAAAATTTAAAATCTAATAATTTAATCATGGGCTACATCAATATATATTATGCATGTGAAAACTGATTTTGATGCATTTTTAGTAGTTGTCAAAACTTTTTAAAATTTTACTCATATAAATTAAATAATTCATAATGTAATATCAAATCATATTATTGAAACATTAGACTTAAAAAAATCGTTGAAACATTAAAATAACATTCTTGTTAAAGAACTTCTTTGCTTTTTGTAAGAAAAATGAGACGAGTCTTAACATCGCCGTCACTCGGTAAAATCAAAATAAGTCATAAAAATGCCAACCATTCCATTCTATTTATTCTAACAATAAGCAATCTGATTATTTTTAAAGAATCAAATTTATTTTTCAAAATAAAAAATTTAAAAATTCTAGCAATGAAATTTCGGAAACAAAAAAATGGACCTTAAAATCCCATACATAATACATAGTGTTTTGTCATAATAAATCAAGAAAAGAAAAAGGATTCTTAAGGGACCTTAAAATTCCATACTAATTCCTTAGAAAGAATTTTCAAACAACGCCCTTTAATAGAGATAGGGGCAGATGTAGAAATTTTACAAACGGGGGTCAGCTTTTTACTGGTTGAAAATTACATAATTATTAACTTAATAATACTTCTCACTTTATAAGACGGGGTCAAAGTGGAGATTTTTCAACAAAAGTATGAAGGTGAATTTATATATACCTAGTAAATTTTTTGTAAAAAGCACTAAAAAACCAACCAAACTCATTAATTTAAAAATATTTTAGGCAAGAAATTGACCAAAAAGTTTTTTTTTCCTTTTCTACATATATTGTTGTTAGGCACAGATGAAATTAAATCTCTTTATTTGTAATTGTAAGTACGCGCAAAAAACAAAACCAGCCTCTGAAAAAAAAATATGGTTTTTGAAATAGTTTGTTGAACTTGCATCATTCCTACATATCCAAAAGAAAATTTTGTTCGGTTTCTAGTTTTGATCGCTACAATTGTAACAAAAATGAGAAAAAGAAAAGATGAAATGAGCTATGATGTGCTATCATGATTCTATACTTTAAGTGGTATGATTTTAATATGGTTTTAAATAATAAGCGATGTGAGGCCCAGTTAGTCACTCAAAGAATGTGATGATCCCTCGTAAATGTTTCATATCTCCGATCTTCTTTCCCCTTAATATTTGCTCTGACAATTTGTGACATTTTTCAAACATGATTTATGGTGTTTTTGTATCAAATATACAAAACATGTTATTTAGGGATCGCAAATATACAAAAGATGACAAAAATTCTAGTAGTTTTAAGAACAACAATTGTTTCAAAATTATGAATTTTATTTATAAATTAACCAATGCTTCAATGATGTAGGGATGAAACGAAAATTATCCCATAGATGGACATGTGTTCGGTCCAGAAAATTTTTTTAGTAGCAAGGAAGGAGTTGCTGATAGGATGCATTTATCATGCTAGAGGTGTGATAATCCATCAACAATTGATTTATCAACTCTTCGACTGCTGTATCGTTGGATGAAATCATCAACAATTGATTTATCATGTTAGAGGTGTGACAATCCATCAAGGGTTTTGGAGGTAAATAAATGGGAGATCGTTAGCACAACCAAATAGAAAATCGGTCAACTGCTGGATAGGAAGAATAGGTGCAGAGCATGCACTATTGACCAAATTCATTCATTCTTTCTAATAAATAAATAAATAAGTTAATTAATAAATTAAAATTTTAGAAGAGACTCATTCCTGTGTCATGGGCCTCCTGGTTTGAATTTTTTAAAGAAAACTATAATTAGCAGACAAATTCCAAATCAATTTCTGAGTAGCTCTAAATTACAATTCCATCTTAGAATCTAAATAAATGGTGGTCAGAAACATTGTGCAATATCCACTTGGATTAGCAGATATTTTTGAGCAGTCATAGTTTTCACAAAAAACTATGGAAATGTATAACATATTTGCAAAATTATTAATAGTAAAAAATGTAAATGCATGATGATGATACATTTCTTATCCGGCCCCTTAATTGTTTCAATTTATGGGCCTACAAATATGTCGGCCTTCTGGGTTGGCCCATGTTAGGCCCAGAAAATAAATAATTCTTCCAAAATATGTGCATGCCAAGTTTATAAATTATAACAAAAATACAACGAAATAATCTCCTATTGAAGATATCACTCATTGCTTACACCCTTGATCCAGCAAAATGGGATAAACAAATTTTTTGTTTTGATGATGTACAATTTTCTTCTTGACATAGTCGTTGAGAATTGATGATACCATAAATCCAAATTCATCCAGCAAACAATACCGTCATCAGGTATATGTCATAATTCATTTAAATATTTAGGATAAATTTATCTCAGTTGAGATATTTTGATCCTGCATAATAAGATTTTTCTGAAATTCTCCTCATTTTTTTTGTATTTATTGTATTTTTTATACTTCTAATATTGGAATTGTCAGTAAAATTTGACCTCAATACTTCATTGAAGGAGCAGATATACTTTTTTTTTTTTTGTTTTGAAAAAAGGTGCAAAGCACCCGTTTCATTAAATGAAACAAAGTCTGATACGAAGGAGCAGATATACTGATAATCTCCGTTTTTGTAAGTTCTATTTTATCAATGGAAAAGGGAGGCTAGAGCCTCACCTTCAGTCAAAAAAATAAATAATAAAAAAAAATACAACAACGAACAGTCGGGCCCATAGAGCACATCGACCAATTGATAACATTTCAAATACCATTTCCTATATTTGTATGTGTCTGAAAAATGAAAATACATTTGCGCCGAATCGATACACCTTTGTAACTTGTATGATAAGCGAAGTGCTTTTGTAACCTGTAAAATAAAGAAAGCAATTAAAAAACTTGCATGGGGTAAAGAAGAAGAAAGCACGTTGATTGAGCTTACCTTACCTATACACCCATTCTTCTTCAAAACTCTTTCATTTTCCTTCATTAATTAGACTGGTGTTGAAATTAATCTACCTTGATCTTGGATCAAGGCATGGATGGAGTAATGGGAGAAAAACATGCCATAGTCGTAGCCGGCTTCACGGCAGCAGCCTTGGCGGCTGCGTTCGGAATTAACCTATTAGTTCGTCAGCGCACTCGCAAATGTTTAGGTACAAAATCTATTCTTTTGTTCTAGAAAATTGTATAGCAAGAAGAGATCTTTAACTTTTTGATCAAATTTTTTTTTTCTGTGTGTACTTTCCGTAAACTTCTTTGTTTGTATACATCAAAATAGTTCAATAACACAATATCCCCATATCAACATTAGGAAAAGTTTCTTCATTGAATTTCTTATCTAACTCTCAAAACAACATTCCACTAACAAAATGTTTGGATTTGATTGATATTAGTTGATTCAGTGAGCCTGGGTGAAAACAAGGGCTTTGACTATCGTGAATCTGAAGAATTGCCGATCGTCATTTCAGAAACCGAAGATCATCAGGAGGTATTCTATATGTTGACTTTTTTTTCTTTCCTTAATTGAGCTATCCACAGTTTAACTCTTGATGTTTATTTATGTTTGTTGTTTATTTATGTTAAACATTTCCATGATGTCATAAATTAAATGGTGTGCTTATGCAAAGCATAATCTTCTATCTCAACAATTGTTAGACCTTTGTTTAACATTTTTCATAATGTATAATGTATAAATTCTCAGGATGTTTGAAATATTAAAATGTGCAAGTATTTAATCCAGCTAATTGCAAATCTGTTCTTAACTGGTAGTTTGTTCTATATTTTTGTTGATTGATTCAATTGTTTAGATTATAGAACAGAATTCTTTTTTTTTCAAAAAATAATATTTACATTTAACCAATATAACAAAATAGGAGCTTGACCCCTATTTTCTCTTCAGAAAAAAAAAGAAAATCTTTACACGAACTTTGTCGCTTATTTTCTGATATCTAATCCTAATGTAGGAGACATGCAGTGTTATTTCAGAACCTCCTTCAGAGGCACTTTTGATTGGTACAGCCGAATGCGACTATGAGCCAATGGAGGAAAACTTGGTGGAATTGAGAGAGAAAGAGAAAGCCAAGGAAAAGGAGGAATTGGAGAGGTTGAATTCTTGCATGAAAGAGTTGGAGGGACGAGTTATGAAGCTCAGCTTGCAGGTGAATGTGAATTGTGATATAAATTTCATGAGTCTTTTTTTTTTTTTAATTCTGACATTTGAAATTAATCAATTAGATTCATTATGAAGGGTCAACATTAGAGGTATAGTTGGTTATCAATATCATAGCTTGCATTTTGTTTCAAGAATCCGTGGTATGAAGTTTGAGCTCTGCTCGAACGAATTTTAGACCGTCTGATCAGAAAGATGAGATGGTTCATTATTTTGGACTTCAAAATAAACATCAAATTATATATAATGTTGACGTATTTCTTGATTGTCAGATCATTCTCTTATAGATTTTAATCATAATCGCAGGAAGCAGAGATTATTGAACTCAAGAAGAGGGTCAAAGTAGATGAGGAGAAGATAGAGAAACTCAATTTACAGGAAGTAGAGATCACTGAACTGAAGAAGAAAATTGAAAATGATGAAAATCAGATACAACAGCTGCAAGAAGAAATTGCCCTGCTAAGAGATAAGAGGAGCAAGAAAAAGAGCTGGTGGAACAGAGACGCCTCGGTACATGATGCGGTAGCGCCAGCATACGGCAGTAAAAGGAATAAGCTGAACTAAAATCATGGTGTTTTTATTCTACTATGAGAGTGAGAGGTTAATTAATTTATAAGATCCATTTGTAAATTAATGTAATTTATTGATATATAATACCCCTCTGGAAACTGCTCCCTTAAAACAAAATCATGACAAATATACCTCAAACTTTATGAATTTAAAAATGAACCTTCTCGTTGGAATCAATTATCTGGTTTAGTTTGAGGAGGGTCCATTGATGGCAGAGTTAGCTGGGAGAAGATGAAAAGGGGGCTAATTTTGTTTGCAATTGTATGATTGTACAAATTTTGCTCTGTTTGAATGTATTTCTAGATGGACAGTTGTAGTTTGTTTACAATGTATTATAATATGAATATTACCACAGAAATTAGATGAGTGTAATTTCTAGAGTGCTTAATGTGAGAACATTACCCGTGATCCTCTAGTTAACTCTAAATTAACATAAAATTACCTTGATCCATGCTGTCGGTCTTCTGGAGAGACACAACCCCGTTGATCACCGGATTCCTTAAGTCTTCGCGGTGATCCTTCTCTTCTCCGATGAAGAGACGAAGAGAATCGGCCGGCGGTTTTCTTCTCTTTTCAGAAAACCCGAATTTGATTTTAGAGAGGAAGTCTGTTGGTTAATGCCTTATGACGGTAATCAGAAAGGACGGTTCTTGATCCCTTTATAATGGGTGTCAATAACCGAAAGGTTGGCAAACCACTGGTTATGCCTTAGCGGATCCATACCAGATCCAATTTCTCTCTAAACTGGTTTACTTTCAAAATCAGAAAACTGCCTATTAGTTGTATTCTCCAGGGACCAATAACATAATTGTATTATTACTAAACTTTATATAATTTAGACCATCACTAAATCATAAAGTTATTAATACGTATTCTACACATTAAGGGCCACACTTCTCATGACACATATTGAAACCCGATAAATAATACTTAATTTGATCACTTCATAACGGGTCTAATTAGATATTTGACAGTCTATTATTCAATATATATTTATATTACATATAAGCCCATATAATTTTGTAATTAATAGAAATTAATTCCAACACTTAATTTCTGCAATGCACATTTTGTTTAGTTAAAATTTTGGTTCTTTTTTATCAAAAAAAAAATTTGGCTCTTTCATGGCTAAAATAGGCGAATTTACTCATAAACCATGCTACAGAAATTGAGGGCGATAACATTCGCTTGATTAGTGGCATCTCTATATGCTGCTTGTGTTTTAATTCTTGTTTGACCTATTGTAAATATTTGGATATTGCGCTAAATGGTGCTGCCAGCAGCCAGCTACTATAAAAAAGCACAAAAAATAAAAGAAATTCTTATTATCCCTGTTCTTACAGTGATTTTCTGTGAACCATGCTTTCAGAACCGAATCATTCTTCTATGTAGCTTAACTCAATGGTCTCTTACTACTTATATATATGTAAGTGGTTAGTGGTGGCAAAATTTTCAACTGATCTATAAAGACTCAATGTAATTGGTATAGCTGCTAAATTTGTAACATTAATGGTAAGATTAGATATTGATATGATTATAACAAAAAAATGAGCACAAATGAAATTCATGCAAAGATTTTTTTAGTGATAATTTCATATATTCCAACAGCGGTATGGACTTTATGCAATTTTTTTTAAATATTAATTGCACGAGAAAAAACATTACATTTATTGAAAAGATGAAATAATGCTTGGTTCCCCCAAAAGAAAACTTTTGTCAACATTAAATTTTCTTATATTTGTAGCATTATAATCTATATGAATGCTCGTTGTAACAGATTTATTTTTGTTAATGAATTATGTATATTTTTGTGACAGTATCAAGAGACAGAGTAGCAGATGGTGAGTTGGGTAGTGGTAGTGTATTAACAAAAATATATGATATGTGGATACGATACGGATAATATATGTTTGGATACGTTCAAAATACAGCGCGCATATTTAGACATGTCGTGTTTCACATACAATGTGTTATGTCTTTATAAATATTGTATTAAGCGATAAACACACTAAATATTGCACGGTACGGCATCATGATACGTCTAGGCACGTCTCACCTCTCTACACATCTAATCTAATCATTCATTTTTTTTAAAGCTACTATGATACCGATTAAAAAAACCGTTGTAGCTACTGGACGACGAAATGGATTTTGGAATTTATTGACATTTTCCAAAAAAGGTACTATCAGTAATCCCAATGGTACTGAAACCATTAAAAGAACGCCCAATAACTTATTGGGTACTGTACGAAGTATTTGAAACACGGGAAAAAAGTACCATTCAGGTAATATTTCCAAAGGAGTTGCAAAAGGGTCCGCCGGTTCACCAATTATTGATGGTTCTAAAACCGCTAAACCTACATATAGATCCAATCAGCTCAGAGTCTTAGAGATTGGGTCTGTATACCCTACCATATAGATCCAATCAGCTCAGAGTCTTAGGGGATGAGAGCAAGGTCAGTTTTTTTTTAAAATAATTCAAGTTCCAAGATTTTTGTTTGATCCTGAGTTAAAACACGTCTAGACATGTGTAGTGTTATTAAAAGTATCGTTTTTAACATTCTTGTAAAAAAAAATACGGTACGACATGACACGTGTTAATTTTTAGACGTGCTTACACGGCACGATACGTCACGTCCAGCTGACATATACATGCCAGACACGTACAAGTAAGGCACAATACTTTTATAGAATCGTGGAATGGAACAAATGTTTTTTATTTAAATAAAAATTACGAGGTAACAGTTCTACCAATCGATGCTTTAGAGATTGCAACACAGAAAGCTACACCGAGATCAGAAACATAGGAACTCATTCCACCCCATCCCATCCCACTCCAAAGTCCTATCCAATAAGCTAATGGGCTAGAATTAAAAGACATCTTTTTTATTCTGAAAAACCCAAGCTACCACCAATTTCATGTGAAAACTAAGTGGGATTATATAATCACCATTACAAACATAATGGACATGTCCATTAATTAATTCATAAACTTTGTGATATCAACCGAAGAAAAGATTTATCAGCTATATAATAACTTAATTTTCGAAACATAAAAAGCAATCTGGCCGAATCCATCCTTTTGCGAAATTACCAGTTAAATACTTTGTTTACAAAAAAATGTACCTCTCCTTTTGTTATGAAATGGAGTGGAAAAATAATACTTCCCATTTTCCCTTTTCATAGTTCCTCGTCCACAATTGGCAAATAGATTTTTTGTCAGGATTTGGGCTTGTTTCTTGAACAAATGAAATTCCCACATGGAAGTGATACTAGTCAAATTTGCTAAAGACAAGGGATATCTCTTATAATGTATATCCATGGACCATATAGTGAATAAGGCTAGCCACAGAATCTGGTGGTACACTCTGTATCAATAGGAGGAGCTTCAAGTACTCTTTTTATGTGTCAGATATCTCTCTTCTGATAAGATAAAAGACAGCAGTTTCACTCTGCTCCTCTATTTTTCTCTTTGCCCTTTCAACTTTCAAGTCTAGTTCATAAAATTGAATGCTGGAGAGTAGAGGAAGTGATGAGTGAAGGGAGAAAGAAGCATAATTGGATTAATGTTTGTTAGGCTCGGCTTTGTTGTAGCAGCCTCAGTAGCGGCCTATACGGTACGACAAGTCAACTGCTCAAGGCCGCCGGCTGTAAAGCCGTCAGGTAATATTGTATTGTTTCATCATACATGGTTGGTTGACGACATTTAATATTTTTGTCTAGTGCGTAATTTAATTTAGTGTGCTTCCATAACTTGGTGTATTCAATTTCTCAGAAAATGACAGAGGGATATCGGAGAAGGACAATGGAGATTCTGAAAATAAACATGTAAGGAGATTTTACTCTTTCTGAACAAGCAATTGATTTTACATTCATTAATTGAACTTTCATGAAAAACTATATTTACTGAATTTTGTATGACTTTCATTAATTGAACTTTCTAACTGCTGTGAAATTTAATAGAATACTGATTTTTTGGTTGCTGGTATCCAGGACAAGGAAGAAGAAGAGGAAGAGGAGGTAAAAACAATCAGCAATCTAATTACCTCGGCAAACCGTAAAAGCATCACTGCTGATTTAATAGATGAAGAACTCGAGAGCCTCTTTTCTGGCGAAATTGAGCTCCCTTTACCAAATGACAAGTTCGACTTAAAACCCAACACCCAGTATGACATCGAGATGGCAAACAATGCCTCTGAACTAGAACGCCTCCGGAATTTGGTGAAGGAGCTGGAAGAAAGAGAGGTGAAACTCGAGGGGGAGCTCCTCGAGTATTATGGCCTGAAGGAGCAGGAATCAGACATTGTAGAGCTACAAAAACAATTGAAAATCAAGCAAGTCGAGATCGACATGCTGAACATAACAATAAACTCATTGAATGCCGAGAGGAAGAAGCTAAATGAGGAGATTGAAAGGAGCATGCTGACGAAAAAAGAGCTTGAGGCAGCTAGAAAAAAAATTAAGGAGATGCAGAAGCAAATACAAAAGGAAGCGAGCCAGACGAAGGGGCAGCTAATTTTGCTGAAACAGCAGGTGACAGGGCTCCAGACTAAGGAGGTTGAGTTGGCGAACAGAGATGCGGAGATGGACAAAAAGATGAAGAATTTCAAGCAGTTGGAAGTCGAGGTGATGGAGTTACGTCGCAAGAATAAGGAGCTCCAGCATGAGAAACGGGAGCTCATAGTGAAGCTCGATGAGAAGGCCTTCGCTGGTTTGAGTGAGGTATGAAATTATGGTTAATTTTTTTAAAATCTGATCTGAGATGACATGAGTCTGGTTTGCTTATTTGTGTTCTAGGAAGGAGCATGCATTTATCCTAGTTAACACATTTTTTTTCCTTCTTGTCCCTTCCTAGTTCCAATTAAATTTGTTGTTGAATTGTGCCAGGACATAAAGATGACAAGCTGAGCTTGTTACTTCAGAAATTTTCACAAATTACCATTTCTAGAGACTTCAATTGTCAGAAAAAATTAAGTACTTTGTTTGCATAGATCTGTACCATCGATTTATGTTATAAATTGTTTTAAGTATCAGTTATTTTGATTGAATGTACCTTAATCTGGTAATACCATGATGGCCTTAAAGTGTTTTCTGTCTTTTATGGACGGAGATACACATAGCACGAACAAATAATTTGGTTGGTGATTTTGGACCACTTAATACCTCTCTCCAACAGGAGATAATGAACTATTAATTGGAAGTTCCCTTTCTGGTTACTTAACAAAAAAAAAGAAAAAAAAAAAGAGAGGAAATAAACCCCTTTCTTCAGCCATATTTTTCAGTTAAGTTCTCCATTTTATTTGTATTTATTTGATGCGCTCATGGATTGGTTTTTGTGGCGAGAATGGACCCCACTGCGCTGCATTGCTGTGGCTCAACCTCAATCATAGATTTTGGATTGATAATATAGGCCCACCTATTTTGTCCTTACTGTTAAGAAAAACAAATTTGGCATTTGCCAAAATTTTGCAATAAATGTGACACAAAAATGTTGACCTTTGCCATCCATATATCTAAAAAAATGACTGAAGTGTTTTCATAGATCACGTTACAATACATGAGAACTGGTACATAATTTTGATCCAAACTGCTGTTCAGGATTCATACCAGTAGGAAATATCCGCACGGAGACTACTAGGCCCAATTTTCTCCTGGTTACCCGGTTTTTTTACTCTTTAAAATCCATAATTCTCAAAATTCGAATTGAGAATGGTACTTTCACTAGGACGCACAGTTTCTTAAGAAAAGAACAAACACAAAGGAAAACAAAGATGACTTATTGGTATAAATGTCATGTTTGACCAAAACTTAATTTGCAGAAAACAAAGTCGCGTCACATTACTTCTGGTCACATCAATTTGGTTAAACAGTACAAATTCTTAGTTGTGAACAATGATAGTTTTGGGGGAACAAAAATGACAACTAAATCTTCATTAATTGAAATATATATTTTATTCCCTAATGCAGAGTGACATGGCGGCGAATTTAAGAGAGGAGATAAACAAACTACGACATACAAATGAAGATCTTACCAAGCAAGTTGAAGGCCTTCAAATGAATCGTTTCAGTGAAGTGGAAGAACTTGTGTACCTCCGTTGGGTCAATGCATGTCTCCGGTATGAGCTTCGTAACTACCAAAACCCATCCGGTCATATCTCAGCAAGGGATCTAAACAAAAACCTAAGCCCCAAGTCCCGAGAGAGAGCCAAGCAACTCATGTTAGAGTACGCTGGATCCGAGCGCGGCCAGGGAGAAACTGATATAGAGAGTGTCTCATCTATGGATAGCGAAGATTTTGACAATGCATCAATTGATAGTGCTTCAAGTAGATATAGTTCTCTGAGCAAGAGGCCAAGTTTGATCCAAAAGCTCAAAAAATGGGGGAAGAGCAAGGATGACATGAGTTCCTTAGCCTCACCGGCACGATCTATCGGTAGCAGTTCCCCAATGAGAACGAGTTCAATCAACCGACCGAAGGGGCCATTGGAGTCACTTATGTTGAGAAATGCAGGAGATGGCATGGCAATTACAACTTTCGGAAAGCAAGAGAATGAACTGAATGAATTTATGAACCAGGCTAATATGTCGCCTGGGACAGAGCAACTAGTCAATGTGTCATCATCATTTCACCTAATTTCAAAGACAGTGGAAAGGGTGGCAGAGGATAAGTATCCAGCATACAAAGACCGACATAAGCTGGCCGTGGAGAGGGAAAAGGCGATCAAAGCAAAGGCAGACCAAGCTAGAGTAGAAAGGTTTGATTTTAACATGCTTTTAAGTATTATGATATACCTATAAAACTTATTGACCTCAAGAACTATACAGATATGAAAATCTTAGGTAGATGCTATACTGCTTTGGTAACCAAATAACTATTTTTTCAAGTAAAAGTTGATCTAAATTCCTTATTAGCATATTCAATCCACACACAATATTTAATTAAAAATCAATATAAAGCTAACCCAGCATTGTGATTGCAGGTTTGGCGATGGAATCAAGCCGGCCAAAGTTTTGCCACCAAAACTAGCGCTGATAAAGGAGAAGCCCACTGTTGTAAATGCCAGTTCCAATTCTGAAGAGCAATCCAGTGATGGAAAGATGGATAGCCCTGTGGTAAGCAAGATTAAACTAGCTCACCTTGAAAAGAGAGAACCAAGAGTGCCCCGGCCCCCACCAAAGCCATCTAGTGGGAGCAACGGCAATGCGCCTCTCTCAATTAAATCCCCAAGCGGTCTTCCGCCACCGCCACCACGTCCACCTGGTGCTCCTCCACCTCCACCACCACCTGGTGGTCCTGGTGGTCCCCCACCGCCACCCCCACCTCCCGGCACACTCAGAGGTGGTACTGGTGGGGACAAGGTCCACCGCGCACCTGAGTTGGTTGAGTTTTATCAGTCATTGATGAAACGTGAGGCGAAGAAGGATACGTCATCATTAGGTTCATCGAAATCAAGTGCGGCAGATGTGAGGAGTAATATGATTGGAGAAATTGAGAATAGATCAGGGTTTCTATTAGCTGTAAGTATATGCCATCCATTATGCATTCAAATTTTGTTGGTCGCAATTCAGAGATAACATCACTATGTCAAATTAATTAGGTGAAAGCGGATGTGGAGACTCAAGGTGAATTTGTTGAATCTTTAGCAAAAGAAATTCGAACTGCTACTTTCATAAACATAGAAGATGTTGTTTCATTCGTTAATTGGTTGGATGAAGAACTCTCCTTCTTGGTAAGCATCAAACCTGCTGTCTCTAATTTATGAAAAGGATTTCTTTTTTCCAACAATTAACTAATTA
Source organism: x Bolboschoenoplectus mariqueter (assembly GCA_037678475.1). NCBI lineage: Eukaryota > Viridiplantae > Streptophyta > Magnoliopsida > Poales > Cyperaceae > x Bolboschoenoplectus > x Bolboschoenoplectus mariqueter. The sequence goes on from CM075279.1 coordinate 3,141,906, forward strand.
TATATGTCGTTGTTAAATTAATTGAGCATATCAACACACATGAAACTCTAGGTTGACGAGCGTGCAGTTCTCAAGCATTTTGAATGGCCAGAGGGAAAAACTGATGCATTACGAGAGGCAGCTTTCGAGTATCAAGACTTGTTGAAATTAGAAAATAGAGTTTCAACCTTCATTGATGATCCAAACCTCCAATGTGAAGCCGCCTTGAAAAAGATGTACTCGTTACTTGAAAAGTAAGATATTACATAATATGCTTCATTAACTACAAAAAAATAGAAAGTAAGCCTTTATCTCAAAAAAAGAAAAGAGAAAATAAGCAAAACTAATAAACCGGTACTTGTTGTTGTTTTTAGAGTGGAACAGAGTGTGTATGCGCTACTACGAACAAGAGATATGGCCATGTCACGCTACAGGGAATTTGGGATACCAGTTGATTGGTTGTCTGATTCGGGTGTAGTTGGAAAGGTAATCACGACAACAAAGTTATTATTATAGAACTTATTCTCAGCGGTAACTAATTTTCAATGGTCCTCTTTTTGGCAGATAAAATTGTCATCAATTCAACTGGCAAAGAAGTACATGAAAAGAGTGGCAACAGAGCTTGATGCTTTGAATGGTACAGACAAAGAACCAAACCGGGAATTTTTGCTGCTTCAAGGTGTGAGATTTGCATTCAGGGTTCATCAGGTAACAATAAATAAATAAATTGAATGTGAAAAGCCAAAATTCATCTTCCTTCGATATGAGCAAATGATTAAAACATCATAGCACTTTTAATCTTTCCACACTTTTGTTCTATTATTTTAGTTTGCTGGGGGTTTTGATGCCGACACCATGCGCGCATTTGAAGAACTGAGAAACAGAATGAACGCAGCACAGATGCCAGACACTCCAAAATCCTGAATCATGAGTGAACATGAATACCATGTTCAGTGTGTCTAATCAGGTATTTTAGCACACTTAATACAATTCTGTCAGTTCGTTCAGCATAAATTTTGCACGATAAGATCGCTAAACTAAAATAGCAATTCCTCCAAACAGCATGAATACTCGTCGCTTTGTTCTTTACATTTGTCATTTAACAGTTTCAATATTTATTGCAGTTTACATTAAGGTGAGGCTAAAAATTGTACCATTCACATTCTTCCAGCCATAATTCCAGAACCTGAAGAACTTGCTACTTGTTAACAATCCTACTGGTGAGACATCATAATGCAATATGTATATATAGATAATCAGATTAATGTACAGCTTAATTATTTGATAAAATAGTTCAATTATATTAAAGAGAAACAAACTACGTTGTAACTTTTTTGATCTATTTTTGTGATTCAAAAGTGTAAAGCAAAGCGTAACATTTTATGTTTCTGCGTGGTACAGCTGTTTATTAAATCTATCCTGGTATTTATTCCCTTTGCACTTGGATTTATTCTTTTGGAAAAAATGAATAATCTCTGTAAATTTTAAAAGCAGTATAGACAATAGAAACATTTGCTTCCCTTTTATTTGTTAATATAATAGAGAACTGATATACATATACGGTTATTGATATCATCATCGATACAGATTTAATTGTACATATAAAATGAGTTATTATGTATATTAATGACTTTATTATACAAACTCATTTTATATAATATTATTATCATGCAACTTAAATGAATTATTATGTATATTAATGATTTTATTATACAAACTCATTTTGTACAATATTATTATTATGTAATTTAAATGAATTATTATGCATATTAATAACATTTAAGTTAAATAATAAAGAATATTGTACATAATAAAATCATTAATATATATAATACAACATATATCGTTATCAATGGTATATTCATAACATTTTATATTTCTGCGTGGTACAGCTGTTTATGAAATCTATCCTGGCATTTATTCCCTTTGCACTTGGATCTATTCTTTTGGAAAAAAATGAATTAGCTCTAAAAATTTAAAAGCAGTATAGACGATAGAAACATTTGCTTCCCTTTAATTTGTTAATATAATAGAGAGATATGATTGTTAATATCATTATCGATACAAACTTAATTATATATATATATATATATTAATACTATTTAAATTAAATAAATAAAAATATTATACATTATAAATATTATTAATATATATAATAATTCATTTAATAAATATAATACGGCGTTATCTTCATAACATCTTCCAATATAATAATTACGAAGAGTGAGAGCGACTGCACATTTTATTCTTTATTTAGGTCGTTTTGGATTTTATGACCACGGGTCTTCAGTTCTGCTCGCATAACGAATTATATTTTAAGGGAAAAAAAACTCTTGAGAAGCTCAGTTCATTTCTATTTTTTTGTGTTTTTTGCAATTTATTGATCTCTAGATTAAAATAGAGAATTCCAGAGTGACAGTACCTGTCAAAAATCCGACTCGGCATGTATCTCAGCCCCCATCCATCCATATCGCAACAATCGATCCAGTCCGTCCGATCTCCGGCCCCCTTCTTTAGAAAATACAACCCCTGATCCAACGCACACGTGTCCTCCATCCCACACGTGTCTCCTCTCCTCCTCTATATCCCTCCCACCTCTTCCCCCTTCCTCCTCTCAATCCTTCCAAGTTCATAATTTCACCTCGAAAGATCGCATTACCAAATCACGAAATTAGCCATGGCGGATCGTTTCCAGACCCTTAGCCGCCGCCTCCAAGACCACGCTCCAAACTCCACCCAGGTCGTCGGATTCCTAACCCTAGTCGTATCGGGCGCCATTCTCCTCCTCTTGACGGGTGTAACCATAACGGGTGCAGTTATGGGCCTGATCTTTCTCGCTCCTATACTTCTCCTGACGAGCCCGATCTGGGTCCCAGTCGGATTCGTACTCTTTGTGCTAGTCGCTGGGTTTCTCTCCACATGTGGGGTTGGCGTAGCGGCGCTTGCTGGTGCCACGTGGATGTACAAGTACTTTACCGGGCGCCACCCTGTTGGATCGGATCGGGTTGATTACGCCAGGAGCAGGATCACCGATACAGCAAGCCATGTAAAGGATTATGCGAAGGGGTATGGCGGGTACCTCCAGAGCCGGGTCAAGGACGCTGCACCTGGCGCATGAGATTGTGGATCGGGTTTTGTTTTTGGTTTCGGGTTCCGCATGTGTTGTTTATTTGGGTAAAGTTTAGCAAGTTCTATCCTTTTCCATTTTTTTCTTGGTTTTTGGTTCTTGTCTTTTTCCCTCCTTTTCTACGTGAAGCTTCCAGAGGTGTCAGACATCTCTGCGGAGTAGGGTAATGCATTGGACGGTTTTGTCAATTTTAATTTGTTTTTTGTAAGTTTTTGGACCTTTAAATATGATTTTGGATCCGCTTTAGTTAATGTACTTACTATTTGATTGAAAGGGTGTGGAAATTTAAATTATAAGTTACGTCTGACATGGCATCTTAATTGAAGGAAGCAGCCTATTGGCAGTGGGATATCATCATCATACCAGAAACTAAGAAAAAGGAAGGAAGAGAAAGAAGAAAAGGAAGAGATTCATGCGTTTAATTCGAGAATGCTGACTTGCACTATTGTTCGATAGAGAGAGTGAAAGAGTGAACATAACCACTCCTCTAAACAGTTGGTTCATATATAACCACCTCTAACTAACCCTCTATGACCACCTTGATCTTGGTCAAAGAACGCATAATGATTGATTCTGATACGGTGATCGGTGATTGTGCGACTTGTGTCCCAGCTGATGCATAAAAATGGGTTAGTTCTTGTGTCGGATGTACGTGAAATTATCAGAAGAGGGGTGGATACACCCATGAGTGGACATTTTGATTGCCCATTTATCATTTTAAAACTATTGGATTTAAGGCACCTTATGTTTCTTTCTTAAATCCGTACTCTCTCTCCTTATTATTAAATGATTGTTGTCTTTTATGAAGGACTGCATTAATTTCTTTTTCTCTTTGCATTTACTTTACATGCATGAAGAGATCTAATTAAATGTGGCTCAGGGATTAAAAATATTTTCCTTTTATGTTAATTTGTATTATATTACAACTAAAAATATTATAGTTTTAATTAACGTTTTCTTTTATTTAAGAAATATTATGTTTATTCTAATTAAATGGTGGACAAAAATGAATCTTTATAGTTTCGTATAATTATGCTAAAGCAATAATTATTTTTTAATTGTCATGTTCTTAATTTGTCCATATAAAGTGAAAATATTTATAATTTTGTATGATATGCATGTCCATAAAATTACATGTATAGCTATTGAAATTTTATATAAGAGATTCAAAACAATCTATGATTCATGCCTTTCGTGATTGATATCTTTTAATTGATTTATGTCATATCATTTTAACAAACTTAAAGCCTAAAATTTCTAAGAGATAATTTTAGTTCCCAACATTTAAATAATTTTTTTTCAAGAATGCAAATCTCATTTCATCAAAACAAAAAATACAAGCTCCTATTATAATTTCTGGAAGGGATTAAAAATAATTATAAATTAATCTAAATTTACAAGTCAATAAAATAATTTTGATCTTGTTTTGATGAAAACATTTTTTTACTGCTGTCTATGCTCCAGTTGACAACAAATTAAAAAAGCTTTGTTGGCTCGAATTACAAATATTCGAACTCGATGGCAAGATGCTTGGTTACTGTTAAAAATATAAACTTAATTAACATTTTCTTGAAGTTTGTTGTCCAGTCAATAGAATTTAAGGCTGATTTATGAGGAATTTTGACAGACTATCTGAACCTTGTTTTAGGTATATGAGCTATGGATTTAAAGCTCTTTAAGTCTAGTTTTTAATGGTTCAAATTTTAAGTAGAATGGAGTCTTCTAGAGAAAGTTATGATTGTTTTAATAGAGATAGGTCAGATTTGACTGGACTGCTTAGTTTTCTGTTTTTCTATTTATTACGAATTCTAGAGTTTTCTTTTGATGTTTTGTCTCTATAAAAAGAGTTGTAATCTGTTGCTTTGTAAGACAAGATAAGAGAGATAATATAATAGAGAATTATAAAGAGTTTTTACAAAAGAACTTGTTTGTTTCCTTCATCTCTTCTCTCTACCTCTATATAAATTATCAAACCGCCGCCGCCGCCTCAAATACATCCATATCCTATCCGAAAAAAAAAGGCTTTTTAAATTTCTGGAGATAAGTCAGGATCTAGATGTGAACTCTGGAAATCAAAAGAGAACTCATTCAAAGAATACGCATGGCCCCAATTTGGATTAGTTGGTGGATTTGTTTATATTTCTTTTTTGAAAGTTGGATGAGTGGATAACTCTAAGCCCAACAGCCTACTACAATAGGAAGAGGCTTGAAAGATAATCCAATAACGAGGTTACAATATTTTTATATGGATAGACCTGACCTACCAGCCTAAGGGCTATAACGGGCCTAAATTTAGGTCTATGACTCCATTATTAATTTATGATATGATATCTAGTAAGTTGTCAACCAGGCACACAAATTGATGCCAGGAAGTTTGATCACTCATTAGCAAAAAAACAACCATACAATACAAAAGAGGGTAAAGGTAATAATATTAGATTGGACATTGATGTAATTATTTCGGAAATAATATTTCAATATAAATAGCTATCTTTTTATGTTATTGGATGAAAAATATCTATATTTGCTGATTTCAGACGTCTGGAAAAAACATATCGGAAGAAATGTAGGAACTACTATTTCAAATATAAACATAAAGTAAAATAAATATTGTGCTTGTTCATACAGCAGCAACAACTATCAGCACACATTTACACAGTCAATACAACCCACAAAATTTCTTTTGTGGCTTAATTAATTAATTTTATTTCAAGTCCCAAAAAAAAACAATTCCAGCTCTCATCAGATATGGAGTGTTGTGTCACAATTTAGAAGTTTTCAAGGGACGGAGGAGAAAATCAGAAAACGCCAGCCTTTTTAATTAAATTCATAAAGGATCTTTTTTAGATGTAGAGATGGGGCCCGCCCGATGTTTAAACAAAACTGTTGTACAAAAGATTTGGTTTGAATTCTCTTATTTTATCTGCTGGCACATATTTTTATATTTTCCTCGTCAGCTCTTGACGTCTTTATCCAAAAATATTTATTATTTGGATTTCACGGATGTTCCACGGGTGCCGTACACCGAACCTAGTTTCAAATTTCAATCAATGAGAATGGAATCGCCAGGGAATTTACGCTGGTAATGTTTCACATGTACCCCTCCGACTCCCAAAATTTTTAACAAACCCCAGACAATGTAATATGTAAAATGTAAAATGTATCTTGGTAGATAGAATGCTGGCCTTTTGTGATTTGCGAGTCTATCCTTGTTATTGCTACGGTTTTGTTGCGTTCGTAGCCTGTAAATAGAAATCAGACGTCGAGAAATATTGCGTGAATGACGGACTTGACTTTCATCAAGTACAAAAGGAGAGTTTTGGGGCCTCAGACTATTCTTCATGCAAACATATAAATAGCACAAACATATAAATAGCACAATTTGTTTATTTAAGTCCACTAATATGTGTGAGAGGGAACTTGCGGAAAAATAAATCAAGTGGTCTGCAGTACATACAAAATGGAAAAAGAAAACATCATAAATTTTATCTGATCGTTATTTTTTATGAAAAGAATTTAGTGAAATTTGATATTATAATTATACATCTACTACAATATCACATGAGAGTCGAGATTATCTAAACAGAAATATTTCCTTCTTTATTGCCATCAAAAAAGAAGTAATTTAATTTAATTTAATTTTTTCGTTATTATCTTTAATTTATTGGATGTTAATAATTAATCTTAAAATCTTTTTGGGTAAATCTCTATTTAAATTACGTTGTGGGACGGCCTTGCATCAGTAATATCACTTAAATTTTTAATAAAAAGTATAAGAGCATGGACCTTGCTTTAATACTTTATCACTTGAACCCAAGTTAAAATTTATTATATTTATCATGCGATTAATAATAGAAACTTGTGTCCATAGCTCAAAATAAAATAGAAGAACTTAATAGTGTGTTTCTGACGACCATTTGAAGATAATGGTAGGCTTCTTGCAGAGACCTCATTACTGGAATATATATATTAAGTGAATAATTTTATCAAGTGAATTAACTGTAAAATTGCATAAAAATTTAGGTCCGACTACTAGGATTACTTTTAATTCAAGTGATAGATCAACTAGTCTTACAATTAACAACCGACCACAAAAAAATATACCTCAAAGAAACAGTCTTTCAAAGACGGTGCTTAGAAACTCCAATTCTTTTTTTCTTTTTCTTTTTTAATTATACGTGCCTAGATCATTACATTATACAAAACCAGCATCTTACATCATGCTCTGATCCATCTAACAAAAATAGAAGAGAAAATTAATTAAGAAAGTGCCAACCAAAAGCAAAATATTACATGAATATTAAGCCGGATTCGCTTCAACTTTCTCAGAGTACGTATAAGGTAAAGGGCTGCGCATGGGGGACCGTGGCGTCGGAGTCTGCCTCCCATCACTGTCATAATGGATTGCACCTGAGAAATTCAACGGCCGGCATTTCTCACCCATCAAGATCGTGTTGCGCCATATGGCCGCCTCTTGGTCTTCCTTCACGGACACCTTCTTGATCATTGTGCGGCGTCGCTTGTTGCTGTTCGACAATTGTGAGACCTTCTTTGTAAGGCACCGTGCCACGCGAGACACTTGTTCTCGGCAAGTGACCAACATCGCAGAGAAGTTATGTAAAATGTCATCCATCGTCATGGATTGAGGGGGGGAGATGATGGAGAGAGAGAGAGAGAGAGAGAGAGAGAGAGATGTGTATGTTTAGTTCTTAGGTTGAACCCAGGTGCGAGGAGGGAAAAAGGAAAGAGATATATAAAGGCAAAAGGGATCGAGACCTGGATTAAATTAAGCTAATTATTTTGTTATCTTAATTTGGAGTGAAGTGTTTCAATCGCTTTTTATATATATGAAGGAGGCAGTTTTCTGCGGGCCACCATAAAATTTCCGCAAATTAAAACGTGATGGCCAGTTAATAGACCAGAGAAAAATCAAAAATGAGAATTTTCTGGATTTATATCTACCAGTCTAGCATGGTACAAAACCATTTAAGCTTCCAACGGTAACACAATTGATGAGAACACAATTTATGATCCGTTATTCAGTTGCCTACCAGTGGACCGCTTAATTAATTGGCACGAATTTTAATAGATATACACATTGGGCTAGTATATCATATCCTAGCTTATATGTGCAAAGTATCTACTAATTAATTTGTCAACACACGGCAAGAATAAGTATTTGTATTATTGTAAAAATTGAGTTGAAAAATAAACTATAATTATTCCTTTTATTTATTTATTTATTAATCCTTTATTATTATTATTATTATTATTATTATTATTATTATTGTTGTTGTTGTTGTTGTTGTTGTTGTTGTTGTTGTTGTTGTTGTTGTTGTTGTTGTTGTTGTTGTTGTTGTTGTTGTTGTTGTTGTTGTTATTATATTGTGGAGTTGGAAAATGAATTGCTATTGAAATTGCTTTAGTTGTACAAATTCTCAAATTTCGGAAAGCCAGGGCTTTTTACATAATATCATTAGAAAAAACTGACGAACATGAAATTTTACATTGACTCGCAAATACAAAAAATAATTTACTCGACGCCTGATTGGCATGTTCAAGAGCCGTTGCTCCAAACTGGGAAAAATGGCTAAACTGCCAAAGGTCAATTAATACTCCCTAGTTCGGTTGTTTTCTATTTCTTTGGTTTTTATTTTATTTTCAAAAAATATTCATATTTTGTATCCCTCATTTTTACAATAAAAATATTTATCTTAAATATATAAACCGCTTATATTTAAATTTATAAATATATATAGTCAGTATAAAAAGTGTTTATTATTTTTTCATTCTTAAATAATTATAGAAAAATACAAATTAAAATTTTGTCATACAAGTAAAAATATAATTTGCAGAATTTGTAATTATAATACATAAAATATGAATATATTTTGAAAGAAATATAAATATATTTAGATTACAAATAATAAGTGTTGTTAAGAAGTTATCACTCTTTTTTTGACCCCTCTTAAATTCTCCAAAGCGCCATGCATAACATCAATGTTGATATGCTCAGCTTTGCAATATATATATACACACACTGGCATTCAATTATATACGCTCTTCGTATTTATTGTAATTAGAGGATTTATATTTTCTCATGCTCTCTCTCCTATGTTTAAGGGAGAAGAAATGCTTGTATTGATATGTAGGAAATTTCATGCAGTTAATCATATTATCTTTTATTGTATATATTTTTAGAATTCTAAAAAATTTATCTATTTACTGTTTAAACATTATCCGTGATCCTCTAGTGAACTCTAAATTAACATAAAATTACCTTGATCCATGCTGTCGGTCTTCTGGAGAGACACAACCCCGTTGATCACCGGATTCCTTAAGCCTTCGCGATGATCCTCCTCTTCTCCGATGGAGAGACGAATAGAATCGGCCCGGCGGTTTTTTTCTCTTTTCAGAAAATCCGAATTTGTTTTGAGAAAGGAAATCTGTTGGTTGCCTTATGACGGTAATGGAAAAAGGACGGTTCTTGATCCCTTTATAATGAGTGTCAATAACCGAAAGGTTGACAAACCACTGGTTATGCCTTAGCGGATCCATACCAGATTCAATTTCTCTCTTAACGGGTTTACTTTCAAAATCAGAAAACTGCATATTAGTTGTATTCTCCAGAGACCAATAACATAATTGTATTATTACTAAACTTTATATAATTTAGACCACCACTAAATCATAAAGTTATTAATACATATTCTACACATTAAGGGCCCCACTTCTCATGACACATATTGAAACCCGATAAATAATACTTAATTTGATCACTTCATAACGGGTCTAATTAGATATTTGACAGTCTATTATTCAATATATATTCATATTACATATAAGCCCATATAATTTTGTAATTAATAGAAATTAATTCCAACAATCTCCCACTTGGGCTATTTGTATATCCAAATAATATATATATTGATAAAACTGAATTGAGTACTCTAACTGTGCTGTCATAGCCGTTTGTGTCATCAACCAATTCCGTCCATCAATTATACTCTAACTGTGCTGTCATAGTATTTGTTTCATAATGCGAAACCAAACCAACATAAATCACCGTGTAAATATAACTGAATGACATGAATCATGAAGGGGATGTGTAGTTTGAAAATTACATATAATGTGATCCACATGCCTATCTTCAATTTGGTCACCTTAAAATAATTTTGAGAACAATCACAAATTCAGAATGCCAACTGAAAAACTGAATATCTGAAAACTACATGATACATATAAAAGTATATTATATAAAACAACAAACACAAGTACAACAATCTCGCACTAAACCTGTAAATCCTCTGCTACACAGATACCCATATGAGCGACATGCTCATAAAACTACTTGGGCACTAAACCTTTAGTCAGTGGATATGCAACCATGGAAGCTGTTCCAATATGCTCGATATTGATTAGTCCATTCTGAACTCTTTCCTTCACAGCAAGAAACTTTATATCGATATGCTTTGACTTCGATGAGCTCCTATTGTTGTTTGAATACAGTACTGCAAAATTATTGTCACAATACAATTTTAGTGGTAACTTGATAGTATCCACTATGCGCAGCCCCGTGATAAAATTTCACAGCCATATTCCATGATTTGATGTCTCAAAACATGCAATGAACTCTGCTGCCATTGTGGATGGGGCAATAAGCGTCTGCTTTGCATTTCTCCAAGAGATAGCTCCTCCGGCTAACATAAAAATGTAACCGGATGTAGACTTCATGCTATCTTGACAGCCCGCAAAATCGGAATCAGTATACCCAATGATCTCAAGCTTATCTGATCTCCGATAGGTGAGCATATGATTCTTCGTTCTTTGTAAGTACCGTAGTACCCTTTTGGCTGCTCTCCAGTGATCTAGTCCAGGATTACTCAAATATCGGCCCATCATTCCCGTAATGTACGCAATATCCGGACGCGTGCAGACCCGAGCATACATCAAACTCTCAACTGCTGAAGCATATGGAATTTGCTACACTTCTGACCTTTCAAGTTCTGTCTCAGGGCATTGTTTGAGACTAAATTTATCTCCTTTTGCAACCGGGGTATTACCTAGTTTACAACGTTCCATGCCATATCGCTTGAGAATTTTATCGATATATGCTTGTTGTGAAAGGTCCAAAATACCCTCAACGTGATCTCTATGTATTTTTAGACCTAATACATATGATGCTTCTCCAAGATCTTTCATTTCAAAATTTTTGAAAAGAAATTTCTTAGTATCACGCAACATATTTATATCGTTCGTGGCAAGCAATATGTCATCAACATATAAAACCAGGAACATGAATTTACTCCCACTGAACTTGTGATATATACATTCATCCACCAAATTATCCTCAAAACCAAATGAGACAATCACTTGATGAAATCGAAAATACCACTGTCGAGACGCTTGTTTGAGCCCATAGATGGATTTCTTTAATTTGCAAACCGTCTGCTTTTGGTCATCCGACTCAAAATACGGTGGCTGCACCATGTAGATTGTTTCATCAATGCTACTATTGAGAAACGTTGTCTTTACATCCATCTGATGTAACTCAAGATCATAATGTGCCACTAAAGCCATAATAACTCTAAAAGAATCTTTCATCGACACAGGTGAGAAAGTTTCCGTAAAGTCAATGTCTTCCTTTTGTGTAAAGCCCTCAGCAATAAGTCGTGCTTTGTATCTTTCAACATTACCTTTGGAATCCCGTTTGGTTTTAAATATCCATTTGCGACCAATAGGTTTCACACCTTCAGGTAATGAGACGATATCCTAGACTTTATTGTCATGCATCGACTTAATTTCATCATTCATGGATTCGATCCACTTCTGTGAATTTACACTTTCCAAAGCTTGACGGAGGTTGACCGGATCATCTTCCATCATGCCAATGTCAAATTCATTTTCTTGAAGATATACAACATAATCATTAGATATTGCACTTCTTCTCTCTCCTGTGGATCGTCTTAAATGCACTTGTTTTTAAAGTTCTTGAGGTGGTATAGGTCGCTCTTCAACATCAATATTGTCTTGTACCTGATTCTCTTCCATTTCTGGAGGTTCATTCACAGTAGGTTCATTCACTGTAGGATTCTGAACCAATGAGTCTCCAGATATTCTTATTACAATTGGTACCGATGTTGGCGCCCCTTATATAGGAGAATCATGTCTTTCTTCAAAGACAATTTGATTTGCATTTCTCCCTTGAACCATAACATCCTCAAAGAACTTAACTGTATTTGTCTCGAAAATTGTTCTATTAGTGGGATCATAAAATTTATACCCCCGGGACCTATTCGCATAACCGACAAAATAGCAGCTAACTGTCCTTTCGTCCAGCTTTTTCTCTTGTGGCCTGTAAGGCCGAGCTTCAGCCGGACAACCCCAGATTCTAAAATATTAGAGACTGGGCTTCTGCCCAGTCCACAACTCATATGGAGTCTTGTTTGCTGCCTTAGTCAGTACCCGATTCAGAATGTATGCTGCTGTCTTGAGCGCTTCTCCCTAGAGGTTCAATGGAAGCGAGGTATGAGAAATCATACTCCGCACCATCTCCATTAACGTTCGATTGTGCCTTTCAGCCACACCGTTCATTGCGGGCGAACCCGGCATTGTATACTGTGGTACAATTCCACTTTCCTATAGAAATTTAGCAAAAGGCCCTGGACGTTGTTCTCCTGAGCCGTCATATCGACCGTAATATTCATCACCACGATCCGATCTGACGTTTTTAATCCTTTTATTGAGTTGTAACTCAACTTCAGTCTTAAAGGATTTAAATATGTCCAAATCTTGAGCCTTTTCTTTAATTAAAAATATATAGCCATATCTAGAATAATCGTCAATGAAACTGATAAAATATACATGTCCATTCCTAGTAGCTGTAGGGAATGGCCCACATACATCCGTATGTATCAGCTCAAGGACGTCCGTCATACGATTAGCTGTATATTTACGCATGCTTGTTTGTTTGCCCTTTGCACACTCAATGCACGGACCGAGATCCAACATGTCTAAGGGTCGCAAAATTTCACTTTGAATAAGACGTGTAATTCTCTGTTGAGAAATATGACTTAAACACCTATGCCAAAGTGCAGCTGAATCTTGATGTGTTACATTTTGTCTAACGTTTCGAGTTTTGTTGAGATATATTGTATGTTTCTAGGGTTTAGATAATTATAGAGAATTCTAGAGGGTTATTTGTAAGAAGTGTTGTAAGACTTATAAGAGCCCAAAACCATTAATCAAAAATGTCGGTTATTGTTCACGAGTTACTGTTCACGCGTTACTGTTTTATAATATGGTATCAGAGCCTTCTATCACCCTTCGCGCTGCTGTCGTCGTCGCCAGGCCGCCAGCGACTCTGCCCCTGCCCTTGATCGCCACTGCCAGCGCTGTCTCCGCCTCCGCTGTCACCAGCGCCGCCTCCGCCTCCGTCGTCGCCAGCGACTCCGCCCCCGTCCTTGATCGCGCACTGCCAGCACAACCTCCGCCCCGTAGCAGTCTCCGCCCTGTTCTTGTCAGACGCCGCCTTGGCAACCACGGCTTCGCCTCCAACCGAACCGGCGCAGACGTGGCGGATCCGATCGCCGCGAGATCGGAGAGGGGGAGCAGAGAGAGGAGGGTTTAGAGGAGAGCGCCAAGAGACGATTGGATCGTGCGCATGCCTAGGAGAGGGGCTTGTGTTTGATTAGGGAGAAACAGAGACCAGTTTGGAGAAAGAGGAGGTGAAAGAGGTGGCAGCTGCCATGGAAGAAAAGGAGGAAGGTAAGAATCCAATGGAGGGGGTGATGGCGAAGCTGAGCGCCACTGAGCTCCAGATGTTGATGCGAGCATTCAGTATGGCTGCGAGCGAGAGCACAGCTAGACCCGTGCAGAGGATAGATCTTCCACTGCTTGACAGGAAGCTTGATGGACCAGCTTCATACTTGAGCTGGTCGCGTCGGGTGAGGTACACTCTGGAGGGTAAGAATCTGGAGGGGTATTTGACCGGGGACAAAAGGGAGCCAGCTGAGGGATCTCCAGAGAGGGCAGAGTGGAAGTCCACTCACATGACGATATATATGTGGCTTCTGAATTCATTGACTTCCTCTATCGCATCCACAGTAGATGGCATAGATCGGGTCAAGGATGTCTGGGAAAAGCTGAAGCGAACTTACGATGGAGTGGGAAATAATCTGAGAGTGTTCCAGATTGAGAGAGAGATAGAAGCAGTAGTGCAAGGAGATAGATCGATTCAGGAGTATGCCACAGATCTGGAGCGACTGTGGGCAGATTATGATCATTTCTCGCCAGCCGCATGCTGCAAAGATCCTGAGTGCAAGAGAGGGGCGTGTGATACACAGAGGAGGACTATGCACTTCATGAGGGGATTGAACCCGGCATTTGAGCCGAGGTGTGCAGTATTGCTAGCTCAGCCGAAGATTCCCTCCATTGAGGAGACGATCTCGGCTATGGAACAGGAGGAGAGCAGGATTAGGCTCCAGTCTAGTGTAGCAGGACTTCCAGGGGTAAAGTCGGCACTTGCAGTCTCCAAGCTAGGTAACACAAGGTACAGGAGCGAGACTCGGGAGTGTTACAACTGCGGCAAGGTAGGCCACCTGAAGCAGTTTTGCACTAAGCCACCGAAGGAGAGGAACTTGGGTGGAAGAGGCCAGTCTGGAGGTCGTGGTCGAGGCAGAGGTGGTCGGAGGGGTGGCAGAGGAGGCTACCAGGCACATCTGACGGTAGCAGAAGGAGAGAGTGAGGAGACCGTGATATTTACTGAGGAGGATCACAAGTTCCTGGAGATGTTGAAGAGGAAGCAGAAAGCAGCGAGTGAGGGGAAGTGTGTGCTAGATGATGCGTCCACCTCAACTTCAACAAAGGGTAACATTGCTTCCTTTGCTCACTCAGCCACAGGTACTTGTGATACACTCGCTCTTGCATCTATATCTACCTCCAGATCACCAGATTGGATAGTGGACTCTGGTGCGTCCCGACATGTGACTGGTGTTGCTAGAGAGTTTTCGTCTTATACTCACCTAGCAGTCCCAGAGAGCATCCAGACAGCCGATGGTACGGCTCGACCAGTAATTGGTAAGGGTACCGTGCAATGTACCAACACCTTGACTTTGTCCAATGTTTTGCATGCTCCTTCCTTTCCTGTGAACCTTTTATCCATAAGTGCCATTATATCACAACTAAAATGTGTCGTTTTATTTGATATTCCAAAGGTGATCTTCCAGGAGAAGGAGACTGGCAAGAGGCTTGGGACTGGCACATGGCATAGTGGCTTATGGTACCTGGATAGAGAGAGTGTGGACTCGGCTCTTTCATCATTTCTAGAGGGTATAGGGGATGTTGGGAGATGTGTGGAGGACTTACTGCTACTTCATCATAGGCGTTTAGGTCATCCCTCTTTTTCGTTATTGAGTAGGTTATATCCGCCTTTGTTTGAAAAGACTAATAAAGAAAAACTGGTATGTGATGCGTGTGAGTTGGGGAAACACACTAGGAGCTCGTATTCTAGTTCTGGGAGTAGGAGTTCTCTTGCTTTTGACTTAGTGCATTCTGATGTATGGGGACCTTGTCCCACAATTGCTGTGAATGGATATAAATATTTTGTTTCTTTCATTGATTGTTTTTCTCGTGTGACTTGGCTTTATCTGATGAAGAATAAAAGTGATGTGTTTGTTTGCTTCAAAGACTTCCATAAAGGGATTCAGACTCAATACGGTGTAGTTGTGAAGGTATTAAAGTCAGACAATGGGACAAAGTACACCAATAGGGCGTTTGGGGAGTACCTGTCATCCCAGTAAATACAACATCAAACCACCTGTCCATACACACCAGAGCAGAATGGGGTGGCTGAATGAAAGAACAGACATCTCCTTGAGGTTACCCGGAGTATGATGATGTCAATGAATGTACCAAAATGCTTGTGGGGGCAAGCGGTCCTGACAGCGACCTTCTTGATTAATAGGATGCCCTCGCGGGTATTGGATTGGAAGTCTCCGATCGAAATGCTGAAAGGTAAGAATGAAGATGTCTTGCCTCTCAAAACATTTGGCTGTGTGTGCTTTGTACAGGACAACAGACCAAATGTGGGAAAACTAGATCCAAAGGCTGTGAAGTGTGTGTTTGTTGGGTATTCGGCTACCCAGAAGGGGTATGTTTGCTGGAGTCCGATTGAGAGGAGATTATTTGTTAGTATGGATGTCACGTTTCGAGAGCTTGAGCCATACTACTCAACTCAGGTCGCATCGCCCTTTGGTGACTCGCTCGATACAGGAGGTATGAGGCGAGAGGGGGAGGATGATAGTAGCAGTGAGAGGAGGATGGTGAGTGTGGGGGATATACCCTGTCCACTTGTGGAGTCGGCCGAGGTGCCTGACCAGGGGAGGACCGAACCAGAGAATGGTGGGACTCAGGCTCAGGGGGAGCTAAAGGTGTACACGAGAAGAAGAAAGCAGGGTGAGGAAGCAGTGCCTACGGTGCCACTTGTGCCAAGTCCTTTGTCCCTGCCTCCTCTGACTCCTGAGACACCTACACCATCTACCTCCGATCCCGAATACACAGGTGATATGATTCCTCTCTCTCCTCCTCCTACGCCCTTACCGATAAGGAGGACTTCTCGCAGTTGTGCAGGAGTCCCCCCTAATCGGTATGGCTTTCCACATGATATTGCCCAGTTTGTCTCTTACTCTCACATATCACCTGTACATGGAGCATTCATTGTATCTTTGGACATTGTCTCTATCCCTAAGTGTTGGTAGGTTGCTAAGGATGATCCGAAGTGGAAAGCTGTCATGCTAGAGGAACTTGAGGCTCTAGACAAGAACAAAACCTGGGAGCTCGTGTCACTGCCACCAGGCAAGAAGGCAGTTGGTTGCAAGTGGGTCTTCACGGTGAAGCAAAACCCGGAGGGTCGGGTGGAGCGCTACAAAGCCCGTTTGGTAGCAAAGGGATACAGTCAGACTTATGGCATTGACTATGATGAGACCTTTGCACCCGTGGCAAAGATGAGCACGGTACGAACATTGATTTCCTTAGCAGCGAATGGGGGTTGGAAGTTACACCAGCTTGATGTGAAGAATGCCTTTCTCCACGGTGACTTGTTGGAGGAGGTGTACATGGAGGTACCACCAGGTTTTGGCATGAAACAAACATTTGGTAAGGTGTGCAGGCTCAAGAAGTCGCTCTATGGGCTAAAGCAGTCCCCTCGAGCCTGGTTTGACAGGTTTAAGAAAGCTATGGTAGGCATGGGGTATCGGCAAACCAATGCAGACCATACGGTGTTCTTTAGGCGACATGGAGCTCACATTACAGTGCTCACTGTTTATGTGGATGACATGATTATTTCGGGAAATGATGAGGGTGAAATTGCGTTGCTGAAAAAGAAATTGGGAAATGAGTTCGAGGTGAAAGACTTGGGACAATTGAGGTACTTCCTTGGGATTGAGATAGCTCGTGGTGCAGAGGGAATTGTCTTATCCCAGAGGAAGTATGTGCTAGATTTACTTACTGAGACAGGTATGCTGGGGTGCAGACCCGCAGTTGCTCCCATTGACCAGAAGTTCAAGCTGAGTGCTGAGGCAGGAGAGCCAATCGATAGAGAAAGGTACCAGAGGTTGGTTGGTCGCTTGATTTATTTGAGCCACACTCGTCCTGACATATCCTTTGCTGTGAGTGTGGTGAGTCGCTATATGCATGATCCCAGAGAGGGTCACATGGATGCTGTGTACCAGATTCTGAGGTATTTGAAGAATGCACCAGGAAAGGGGTTGATCTTTAGGAAGAATGGACATTTGAACATTGAGGGTTATTGTGATTCAGACTGGGCTAGTTACTCGGATGACAGGAAGTCCACATATGGATATTGCATGTTTATAGGGGGCAATCTGGTCTCCTGGAAGAGCAAGAAATAGACTGTGGTTGCGAGATCCACAGCCGAGGCAGAGTACAGGGCCATGGCCTTAGGCGTGGCAGAGATGTTGTGGTTGAGAGCTCTGTTGGTGGAGCTCAACATAGATCAAAGGGCCCAAATGAAGTTGTGGTGCGATAACAAGTTTGCTATTAGTATTGCCAACAACCCTGTGCAGCATGACAGAACCAAGCATATCGAGATTGATAGGTTCTTCATCAAGGAGAAGTTGAACAGTGGACTCTTGGAGTTAGGTCACGTTTCAACTAGAGATCAAGCAGCAGATTATCTGACGAAAGGACTGAACTCGTTGGACTTAGCTAGAGGGTGTGACAAGATGGGCTTAGTGGATATCTTTTGCCCATCTTGAGGGGGAGTGTTGAGATATATTGTATGTTTCTAGGGTTTAGATAATTATAGAGAATTCTAGGGGGTTATTTGTAAGAAGTGTTGTAAGGCTTATAAGAGCCCAAAACCATTAATCAAAAATGTGGATTACTGTTCACTCGTTACTGTTCACGCGTTACTGTTTTACAATAAGTTTCATTATACAAGGTTTCATTATAGGAAGCAATAGTATCTAAAGCATAAAGATTATCTAAAATAGACAGAAAACCAGAAGCAACCAATTTGGAATTTTGATACAAACTAAACTTTCTATCTCCAAATGAACAAGAAAAAACCTAATTTGTCCAATGCAGAAATAGAAATTAAGTTCCGCCTAAAAGACGGTACAACAAAAGTATCAACCAAATCAAGATACAAACCAATTTTCAAAAGTAATCTAAAATGCCCTATAGCTTCAACTTTTGCCTTGTTGCCATCGTCCACATAGATATATCTTTCACCATCACATGGCTTCTGATAACTTCGGCAACCATGCATAGACACAGATATGTGAGCAGTTGCACCCGAATCTATCCACCATGTGTCTATTGAAACTGAAATCGCATTAACTTCTTCACAAACAAAAGAAAAATCAATACCTTTATTGGCACGCCATGCGTGATAGTTGGTACAATTCTTCTTCACATGCCCTTCAGATCCATAAAAAAAACAATCCTTCTTCTTTTCCTTATTCGGCTCCGATCCGGTAGCCGATTTTTTATCCTTGAAGGGTTTCTTCTGCGAACTTGTAGTTGCAGCATCTGAATTGACCTTATGTTTCTGTTTCCCTTTTCCCTTAGACGTAGAAGCAATGTTTGTGCTTTCGCTCTTGTCTGACTTCAATCTCTCTTCCTCCTGAACACAGTGCGAGATGAGCTCATTAACTGTCCATAATTCCTTCTGACAGTTGTAACTCACCTTGAACTGTCCAAATGAGGCCGGAAGAGAGTTAAGGGCCAAATAGACCAGCATATCATCCGATATGTCTAGCTTATGTCCCTTCAGTTTCGAAGCGGTATGCATCATTTCAAGAATGTGCTCCCTGACATTGCTCTTGCCATTATACTTCATTGTACAGAGTTTGTTTAATTGAATGCCTATTTCAGTTTTCTCATTCCTAACAAACTTGTGCTCAAGTTCCTTAAGGTAATCTTTGGCAAGAGTGGAATCAGAAACCGATCCCCTAAAACTTTCAGGAATGGTCTTCTGCTTGACCCGGAGACACAAGCGATTTGACCTCATCCACCGTGCATGTGCATTTTGTTCTTTGTCAGAACTACTTTCATTAGGCACAGGTGGTTTGGTCTCCTGTAACACTATGTCCATATTAAGGCACTCAAGGATAATCTCCAGATTATCTTTCCAATCCTTGAAATTAGAACCCGTAAGCATCGGAATATTATTGATGCCGGCCGTAAGATCAGTAATTTTTGCTGGAAAAATATTGGTAAAAGAACGAATTAAAAAGTCTGAATTATAATAAAAAATCAAAATAAGACATATTCCATCAACTAAATATCCTCGAACAATAAGTGCTCTTTGGAGTCAATCATTATTCTAGGATAAATAGGTGAAGCAATAGAATATAACAGTCCATTTTGATGTCAATAAGTCAACCTTCCTTTATGCCGATTTAACTAACTACATCAAAAAACATTATTACCCTTACCCATTCATCACTACAAGTATACACATATAATATTTGATCATTGTTTTTCCTTTGGGCTAATCCAATAACCAAACATTATATGTATATTTTCTGTATATAAATTGACAAATCATCAACTCAAGTATGAGAGCTTACTTTGGTAAGTTGATACATTTATCAATCATTTTCCAAAATATATCTAATTCATAAGCCTTAATGATGATTCAATATTATCCAAATAAAATATATCAAGATTTGGCTTAACCGATTTAACCATGATGGGCTCATGAAAGGCAGAAAATAAAATAATAATTAACATGAGCCCAAAACACAACTGAGATAGTATGACCCAAGGCATGATAGTCTCCATTGTAAGAATGTACACGACAATGACCTCCATCCATCTTCTTTAATGTTCTTCATCCTAACTAAATTACTACTCTGATAGTAATAAATGAAAAAATTACATTAAAGTCCTAAGGATGACGGCTCGCAGACCGCATAAATGATACACATAAGCGACATGCAAGTCACCTTTAATTACGAAATTTAATTAATTCAACGGGGCACCTTAGGCCGCATTTACACACATCATTCATGCATTCATTACAATTTTTCACACAAGACAACGAGGTCATACTATCTCATATATCCACCACTGCAAAACAGAGTTAGGCATGCAATACAAAATAGGCTTCCTAACAGCGGCGGTTACAAATCAACAATTCTGGTTCGGAAATAACCGCAATGGAATACAGATCAGAAATTTGTACCTTTGATTTGATTCATAAATTTTCATAACTGATCATAAACAGTTCAGAAACTAGTTTGTTGGCCAATTAATTTCTTAAATTTAACATAGTTTCAAATTTGATTGACAATTTTGAAACGCAGAGATTAAAACTTAACTGAATAATAAACAGAGAATTAATTCCCAAATTGAATAACCAATTAATTGTCAATTTTGAGTTTCGGAATCAATTTTCAAAACTATATTTTGATTTCTGAAACTAAAATACTAACCAACAGATATACTGATTACCAAACTATTTGAAAAATCAGATTTGGTTAAATAATTTGATTTAAACCAACAAATCAAAATTAACTAAACAGATCTTCAAAAGCACAAATATCTTTTCAATTTCCGAATCAAAATCATAATTTGATCGTTCAACTAAAGTTTGTTCTGATACCACTTGTTTAAACATTACCCGTGATCCTCTAGTGAACTCTAAATTAACATAAAATTACCTTGATCCATGTTGTCGGTCTTCTGGAGAGACACAACCCCGTTGATCACCGGATTCCTTAAGCCTTCGCGGTGATCCTTCTCTTCTCCGATGGAGAGACGAAGAGAATCGGCCCGGCGGTTTTCTTCTCTTTTCAGAAAACCCGAATTTGTTTTGAGAGAGGAAATCTGTTGGTTGCCTTATGATGGTAATGGAAAAAGGACGGTTCTTGATCCCTTTATAATGGATGTCAATAACCGAAAGGTTGGCAAACCACTGGTTATGCCTTAGCGGATCCAAACCAGATCCAATTTCTCTCTCAACGGGTTTATTTTCAAAATCAGAAAACTGCCTATTAGTTGTATTCTCCAGGAACCAATAACATAATTGTATTATTACTAAACTTTATATAATTTAGACCATCACTAAATCATAAAATTATTAATACGTATTCTACACATTAAGGGCCCCACTTCTCATGACACATATTAAAACCCGATAAATAATACTTAATTTGATCACTTTATAACGGGTCTAATTAGATATTTGACAATCTATTATTCAATATATATTTATATTACATATAAGCCCATATAATTTTGTAATTAATAGAAATTAATTCCAACATTTACATCCAAAATTCATTTGACTATGAAATCTATAAATGTTCAATTTATTCTAAAGTTGATATTTCTATTTTCGGAGTGTAGCATGAAGAACAATTCTAGTATATTAGAAATAGTAAAAAATTTAATTTAAAAATAGAGTTATTTCACGGTTGTCAAAATATTTAGTTATGAAGAAATCCCCACCACTTAAAATATATTTGGAATTTTAATAACTTATGGAGTCCATGGAATAGGAAAAGTAAAGCACCTTGGAGTTTACGGAGTAGCAGCACATAACACTTGGTAAATTGTGAAGGACACCTCTATAAACTGGAGATTCCTAAAAACCGTTTTAGCACAAATTAACAAAAACTTTCACAATATCACTAATTTTTTTTATTATGAATGGATATATCAGTGACCCTCGTTTCCATAGGTCGACGAAATAAAATATTATTTGAATGAGTGCAATTATAACGGAAGGCCTCGAATCAGCAGAGGAAAAAAAAAAGAGCTAACAGCAATAAAGCGATAATTATTTGCTAAAAGGAATGAAAAGTACATATTGACACTTTCAAAACAGTGATATATGCATGTATGGCTGACTTTGATAATGCTTGTTTGCTGTATAATTCATGTCTTTTTCGGATGGCTGACGTCTGATGTTAACTTAAATTAAACAATAATTCATAACAATACTTCAAATTTAAATTCACAATTTGGGAAGTATTATTTTCTTGTGGAATGAATCATGCCAACAATTTGCTTACGGAACGTTAATTAAATCTTTTTTTTTTATCAATACAAGAATCGTATTTAGTACAGTTGACTAAAACATTATCCTTCATATAAAAGATCACAAACTTACATATGCGCATGCACCATGGGTGATTTGGAAGTTTCAATTCTCATTTCATTCTCAAAAAAATATTTGTTATTTGATAGAATTACAGACCACAACATAATTGAGTAACAATATACTAATTTCATTAAAGGGGAAAACATGTGAGAGTCAAAACTACTAATTTTGAACGTGTGATCTTTAATTTATACACATGACATTATTTTAACTATTACATTAGATGTTGATTCTCTAATTGTAGTTGTTTGTTTAATTATATATAATTATTTGTTGAACTTAGCCAAAGGTAATATCGGAGATATTAAAATATCCGTTAAACATATGTGTATACCTACTAATCGGAAGGTTTTACGGAAGTGGTCGGTGACTTTATTTCAACAAACAGAGACAAATTCTCACTCCAATTTCGAAACGACGACAAAAAGGGGAAGAGAAAACCAAAAACAGATACGCCAATTTGACGAAGAAAAATTAATTCATACTGCCAAGAATTTCTGGTATTTTAATTTGAGCTATGACTGTTAATTCTATCATGATCTGAAATGAAATTCCCACCGTCTCCATTTGGAAAGAGTGAAACTATTGTTTTTCAGGAAGGAACAAACATGAGAAAAGTTGAATTGTAATTAGGAATCAAGGTTGTCAATAGATATCTATAATAAAAAAATCTAATTCGGATCTGAATGAATGAATTCGCATATGAATCTAAAAAAATATATTCAATGTTTTATTAAATTTGTATATGAATTTTAAAATATAATTCATGTTATTTTTTAAATTCACATTTGAATTATACATGATTCAAATCCGAATCCACTATGAATTACATAAAATAAGTTTATTTTAAGTTTTTCTCTAAAGATATTATGATAATTATTCATTTTGAATTATTATAATGATTATAATTGTAATTGTAATCTAATTGTCATCATTTTCTATTTTGTTTATTTTTGTAAAAGAGAATTTATTTTGTAGTTGAATGTTATATTATATGTTTATTATAATAATTAGATTGCATTACTTTTATGAAAAGCATTATTTTTATGCCATGCAAGTTAGTTAAATTAGATTTGTTATGTTAATTTATATTTTTATAATGTAAACTTGTATAAATTTATTAATGTTAAATAAATATTTTATTATTTTAAATATTTGAATACAAAATTGGATATATGATTCAAATCCAATACAATATCCGCTAAAAAAAATAAATATAGATTTACATCTGGATCCTCAACTCAAATAAATCCTTATTAGATATGAATCGGCCTATGTAACAGCGACATTAAAAAATAATACATTCGTCAGCACCATTTCGGATTTAAGAGCGACATTCCAAAGTAATATAAGTTTTCAAGCAAAACCCAATTAGAAAGGACCGGAGGGTGTCTATTGTGCCTAGCCATTAATTGCGATTTACTCGTTTGATTATCTAATTAATAAATTCACATCAACCAAATCTATTAGCTTGATCTAATTGTTTAGTTGAACGACTGAATTGTTTACCAAATTATCGCTTCAAGGGACATGACACCCCATGTGTTTACCAATTACAACACATTGGAATCAAACCAACAATTTAAATTAAGACAATAAAACAGTGCAACGCAACTACACTACAAGCGAGAAAAATCCACACACCTTTTGTTGGAAGACAATTAAGTCCAAACAATGCATATATGCAATCCGAGTTCAATTTCTTCCCCTAATAGATGGATTGTTGCAAAGAACCAATAGTGACCAAATGATCCTACTACAATTTTTTTTATTCATGGAGTATAAAATTAACGTACAATGTGAATTTTCTAATTTTAATTACATACAAGTATAAAATAAGAAAGATGCACATACGATATGAGCAGCTCAAAAACTGATATGGCCTTCGACGTGATTTAGTTATTGGGTTTGAATTAAACCCCCAAAAAAAAAAAGAGAGGAAGCTGAAAGAAAAAAGAGACTCGCTCTTCTATACAAGCTTTATACTCTCCTTTCAAACTAATTATGCAAAATCCATGTTTTCTAAATATTTTTACAACCAATAAACAAGATATGTCAAAAAGTCTTCAACTTTTCTCAAATATCACACTTATGCCCCTAACAGATTCAAATTTATATCTAGGCCCTCAAATTACCAGAAAGTCTGACAGTTGGGCCTGTATGAAGAGAGTTACTGGTAAGTTGCTGCCAGAGTGAAAAGATGACAATAACTTACTGTAAAGCTTTCAAAGAAACTTTCAATGTCTATACTTCAAAGAGATTTTCAAATGTGCATTTTTGGTAAGAATAATAAGGCCTGATTAATATCACTAAAAAACTTTGAAAAATTAAGACAAAGTCATAAAAAAAATAAATCGATTTTGGTGGAATGAATGCAAGAAAGTATTATCTAGTAGCAAGAACTTCAAACGATGATGAAAGCATTAATGGCGAAGGTGTTCTCGCTCATCAGAAGCGCCAACGATCCTTTCTTGGGACACTCGATGCGGAGAAAAGGTTCAAATAAAGAACAGGGAATAGATCTAGGAAGCGAGCAGAGCAGCAGGATAGGGAAACATGTCAAGGTGATTAGAAAATAAAAAAAGCAGCGAAAGAGTCAACGCGCCAGATTACGCTAATCAGACCGAACGGCTGCAGAAAGAAAAATTGTTATTGCAGATCTATAGTAACCTTGGCATTCTACTCTGATATATGTTAATTAATAATTACAATAGCTGTGCATATCAACCTTCTGTTGTTTCATTAACTGCACCAAGTCAGCATGATGACCAGACTTGTCTCCATTTCTTCACGCAACAGCCTAGCTTGTTCTTCCTTTTGTTGGACTTGTTTGTTTCGCGCCATGATTGTTGCTTTGGTACCACTTGTGATGTCCTCGACTGAAGATCTCTAATGATTTTTGTGGAACTTATGTTTTTCTTTAATCTTGGAATTTTTTTATGTTTTTTGTGTGAATTTTTTGGCCATTTTAGCCTTGATGGCTGAGAGGAGAAGTTTTGTAAAGAGATGAAAATTGATTATTCAATAGCATGTATATTATAACCCTTTTTTAACAGCAGGGACCAGTGCGCAGCATAATTGGATCGTCTCCAATATTTTATCAAGGGGAGGGATCACTTGAGTTGACACTGACAATGCTTATTCTCACAGTGGATTGCTACTGGACTGCAGTTTCTCAACTTGAAGCCCAAACTCCTCCAGGCATCAGCCCACATGCATTTGATTTATTCTCCTAAGCCCATCCCACTGCTACTGCTACTTCCTCATTAATCAAACATCTGACACATGCATAGGCCATAGCACAATTGGCGTAAAAATCATCTCTCTTATCAATTTAAACTCCATTTTTCCCGCAACAAGTTCAATAAGAGAAATTTAGCTGCTTTTTTTACATCACTGATATCACACTCTCTTTGGAAATACTACTAGTGATCCCAAAGACAATTCCTATATATAAAATTATTCTTATTGTATAACGTTAAGCCATTTTATTATAGTAATTCAAGATTCTGAAAACTATAAACCTATGCTGCAATTTTTCGAATAACTACAAGTCTTTCTGGAAAAGAAGCGATGATCAGAAAGTTTTTTATATTTTTGGTCCAAAATTTCTCAAGAAAGCGCGACTTGGAACAAGGATAATGAAAGGACAGCACGGAGCACACTGCGCAGTGCAGCTCGGGCAGCTTTTGACATAAATTGCCACCATTATTTAAGTTTAAGCATCTTCAAAGTTCAAACTCATTTTTGTGTTAGCTTTCACCTGTCCCTTCAAATACCAGTTTTCGTATTTCTCTGGGTTATAAGAATTCCAAGAGACAGACGACTAGGACCGGGAGGTCAGTTCTTTTCAATTTTTTTGTGTTCTTCATGGAGTTGCTTTTCAGAAATTTCTATTTCTTTGTTTAGATCATCATAATTTCCTGTATGTCTAGCCAATTTTAGAATTGGGAGACAAAAATTTATGTTCTTGCTTCATATAAGAACCTCTTTTAATGAACTGTGCTAGCTCTCATCGCTACAGATATGATATGACCTTGCAAAAATAAGTCTTTAAGAATATAATTTCTTTTCAGCAAGGTAAATTCTTTGCATCATTTGGTACCGAACTTTTACAAGACAAATACAAGGATCATGTAATGTAAATTAAGCAAAATGCCATAAGAACTAACAACTCAATATACAGATTACAGGGCAGTAGTAAACTGCTAGTTAAGCTGAGATGTTTAGAAGTTGTTACTAAACTTTTTTATTATTACTGCAATGATGTGTGTTTTCCTTTTGTTTTTTTTTATTATTTTGTATCGTCATTACTGGGATCAATGTTTAATTAATTAATTTCATGATCTAAATACTTCCTTTGTAACACATAATAGATGTCTACCCAAGAAGAAAAAGAATGCTATTCTTGAAGCAAAAGTAGCTACCGTCATGGAACCATACCAGAAGGCCGGCATACATATTGAGAATTGCACAGTCCAAGGCATAAATGGATGCTTCATTCTTGTTCAACAATTTGAGAAGATTAATAAATTCTTACATCACCTGATCAGGCAGGAAATAAAACTAATGTCCTGGGCCAATGAGAAAGGGATTATTTCCAATGCCAATAGCCTTACTCCAGATGATATTTTGAACATTAACACTTGGCTCTGGATCAGGCAGGAAATATTTCCTCAACTAATATCCCGGGCCAATGAGAAAGGGATTATTTCCAATGCCGATAGCCTTACTCCAGATGTGTGTCAGTTGTGCATTTTGTTTCCATCTTTTAGCTTTTACTCTTTCATTTTTTTCCAGATTTTATTTCCACTTTTGTAAAATATGATCACTACCTGTGATCAACATAAATGAAATTTGGGGGCTTGACCCTCATCTTTTACTCAAAAAAATAAAAACACTTGGCTCAGGATCAAGGAAGGGCAAGCTGTGATACAAGAGGAGTCTCATATAAGGAAGTTAAAAAGGAAGGCCAATAAGCGGTTGCACAAAGAAATAAGTTGCGGTGGTGTTGGAATGGAGATAAAGGTCAATGATGCGTCTCAGAATGCTGTTAAGCGTGCTAGGATGCTCGAAATGGACGGTGCAGTTGGTACTAGCTCTTGATGCTCATGTCAAGCCGTTGTGTTTACAATATTGTGTTGTTATGTTGCATTTATTTAGTAACTTTTTGAGTTTAGATCGGTTTTGATATGTGCATGCAGCTTGCTGTTGGAATGTTTGATGCTATTAAGTAATGTATTAACATTGAACAATGAATCTGATTAAGAATCATGTTACATTTATCCCGATTGCCTATTTTGAGTTGTTAATTACCACGCTTATTTGCTCTGCTATTTCAAAAGTTGCTGCCATATATATATATCAAGTCTCTGTAACTGTGCTACTGTACTGATTACTCTGTAGTTCTAGTTTAGTATTTGTAGAATGCCAACATGGGCCTTATTAAATGGTAAATGCTCGGCCTTTGACCCTTTTGGGAGAGTTGGGCTTTTAATTGGGCCGGAGTTGAGACTTTGGGCCTGGATGTAAAAACATTCCGTCATCCATCTATTGGAGCAGGCGGTGAATATATTCAAATTTTAGTACCTTTCAAGAACGACAATGATGATATGCCCAATAATAGCAAAGTTAAACGGGTATAGTCTAGAATGATTTTGGTTGATTCGGTTGAAAGTGATAGAAAATGCGCATTAATTGGCTATCATATATAGGGTTTGCCTATGATATGTTTTGACGACACTATTAACTTGAATGGAATGACATAAAGCCATGAACTGATGCTAAATGATGCTGTGATGCAGCTGAAGACGTACGGTCATAGCAGAGGTAAGTCCGTACTGGAACGGGTGACTGGACATCCGCAGGTACAGTCAAACTGGAGAAGACACCACCCGATGATCATGATTCATGCATAATATAAGAGCACGCGAATCACGAGTCAGTCGAGTCGGTGAGGGCCGTGAGAAAGAAAACAACACATGGGCAGCCGCGGCTGAAACGTGGCCCAATCTGATGGGGCCTACAGGATCCATAGTGACTTGGAGATGCTTCCTATCTGTATCTTTTTCGCAACTTGTTTCTGCTTCCAGGCACAAGCAATAAGCAACACCGAGTAGTCAGTCAGTAGTGTGAGCTCCGCCGATCCACTTCTCCACTTCTCCACTTCTCCTCTAGAGAAAGTCAACGGTCAATCCGAGACCATGGCGCTTCCTTCTCTCAAGCTAAACACCATTCCTTCAGTACCTCGCCTCGCAACCAGGGAAGACTCTTCGCTCAAAACTCAAGCTTCCCTCCGGGTACCCGACCAGATCTGTTTTCCTTCAATCGATTCCCTTTTTACTCTATTTTGTCATAATGTTGCAATGTCTTTATTTTTTAAGTGACTACTTAGTATTAATGGGCAGGGGAGAGATATTTTTCACTTTTTACAACTGTTTGAGGGGATCTCTGTCCTGATTCAATCGGAGTCCATTGGTAAATGTTAGTTAGTTGTGATTTACAAGGTCGGGTTAATCTGCGTCATCTCCTTTTTGTAGAAACAAGTGGGCTTTGATTTGAGATTTCCCTGGATTTGCGTCTACAAACTGTTAGTAAAGCACCTTTTTCTAACTTTTATTACTAATGATACCCAGCACTTCCAAAAATACCCAATGCATATTTACAATGTGTCCAGCTAATACAAAGCGAGACTAAATGCACATTATGCTACATTCTGGTAAACCTAACTGTAGTATTTTTTTCAATTCAAGTTGATAAAAAGTTACGTCTGATGGATATGCATTTGGGGTTTGATTTGTAAACTAGTAATTGAGGAAAAGATCATCTTTTTCTTGATTGATGGCATTTTAACGTCACCTAGATGTATTTTGCTAGTAGTACAAAATGATATTAGTCTTAATTTGAATAAAAAGAATGTCAGGTGCTATTTGCAGCAAGATTCAATTATTAGACTGTTCTGCAAATGCTGCCGATATGGTTCTTGTTATATACTTGAGAAAGTCTTTGATTAAGGACTATTTTATGTTTAGACTCAAGGTACCCCTTTCCAATAAATTTTTGTTTTTTTCAAAAAGATGCTTTCTTTTATAATCAAGAAGACACTTTTGCACGTTTACTGTTAGCTGAGGAGAAAAATTTTACAATTCTTTAAAACTAGCACCAGAGCATTTTTGCTGTCTTCATTGTCTTAAAAAAATATGTAAAATGTTATGATTGCTTTTGTAAAAGTGAAACTTTTGTGACATTATGTGAAATTTTGTTTTGCAGTTTTTTTTGACAAATAGCAAGTAATCTGAGATTATGTTTCTGCAATGATTTCTCTCGGCAAGTAACCTGAGATTATGTTGTTGTTTTTGGTGAATCCATCCATTAATATTAATAATCCACTTCACATAATGGAATTAACGTTAAGGTTCTAAATGGAAAGTAAAACAATTTTACCATTATGCACAAGAGGAACTGTTTATAAATTTTGATCTTTTAGGATCTTATGAAAATAATATTCCATGCTTTATGAAGTAAAATTCAAAGCTTTTAATGTCAATTGTTTTAAAATTGTGAATTTTAGTCTTTTGGAGGGAATTCGTGCAAAAGTCACTATTATGCCCTTTACATCTGGGCTGACAACTAACTTCATTACTCTAGCTAGCTGGTGCCAGAAAGGAGAGAAAATAAGAGGGAAAAGAGTAGGTAATGAGCACTGGAGAAATAAGATCAGAGATGTTATTGTTAGTGGTCCTATAGAGAGATTATTATGTAGATGGATCTAATCCCAATTTGGGTCATAATGCTTTATTTCCATTTGATTTTTCTTTTTCTGCTTGGCAGTTTGAAAGGAGTACACCAAAAGTTTGTCTAAATGGTGCAAGCAATATATCACGCAGAGATGCCTTGTCATGTGTGACGGGTACACTTCTTCTTACATCCTTCATTCAAACTGAACCGGCGGGCGCACGAATTGCAAGACCAGAAATGAAAAGAAAAATTATGGAGAAACTTGAACAACTTAGAGAGAAGGCTGGTCTGAAAAGGAAAGAGAAGACTGCTCCAAAAGAAGAGAAAAAACTACCGAAATTGGAGAACAAAGATGGGGGTAGATTGCCAAAAGAGGAGAAAAAGGAGCCAGGCTCAGACAGCAAAGAGCAACCGAAGTTAGTTGAGCCTCTTCACAAGATTGCATTGTAATGTGAATTTCCAGAGAGTTGCAGTCAATTACTTATTCTAGATCTACAATATATATTTGTTCTAGTTGGTTTTGTTCAGACTTTTTGAATTCAAGGTAGCTATGATCTAGTTGCAAGAATTGGGACTTGCAGCAAGGCTATCTGTTCTAGAATTGGTACCAGTACCACCGCCAATTTCTTGTATTTCAATCAATACTTCTATGGCATTTCAGTTGAGATGAAATAATAGCTCATGTTTTCCAAACAATTCTATGTTATTTAAGATGCTTGGAAAAAGTAAATTACAAGATCAAATTTGACAGGTTGAATTTTCTTTGATCTCAAGAAAGTAGTAGCTGCATACATTGCCATACGCCTCATGCAACAGCCATGGTTAGAAAGGAAGGGTTATTTGGGTAATACTAATACTTATCATTAATTATAAGGAAACTCCCGA
Source organism: x Bolboschoenoplectus mariqueter (assembly GCA_037678475.1). Taxonomy (NCBI): domain Eukaryota; kingdom Viridiplantae; phylum Streptophyta; class Magnoliopsida; order Poales; family Cyperaceae; genus x Bolboschoenoplectus; species x Bolboschoenoplectus mariqueter. The sequence goes on from CM075279.1 coordinate 3,173,270, forward strand.
GTTAAATTTGTTAAGACAACCTAATAAATTTGCATTTCATTTTTCAGCTAACATTGTGTTTTCTTTTCCCTCCTAATATTGCTTGCCATTTTTCAAGTTTTTCAGATTTCGCCTTTACTTGAACACATGGAACTTTTGAGTTGGAAGAATAGGTTCTTTACTGAGTAAACATTATTTACTTGAAGTTGAGACTGGGTCCAACATAATTTAGCAGCGGCTAAAGATCTCAAGGAAGCTTAATTTGGCAGGGATTTATGCTAAGAAAACACAACAGATTTAATTTCCTGAATTCTCGGTGTGTATCGGAGTTGAGACTCAAAATTGTCATGCTAAATCCATCCATTCTAGCTGAAAATTATATTGCTTAAATTGAGAAATTGAAACTTGTAATGCCAATTTAGTATCAGGTCAAATCCTTCCATGTTCTGTCAAAATGGGCAAAATCATGATGGACTCTAAAAAGTTCTAATTGTGTAACCTTGCTGTTTCGGCCGAAAGGCATCAAGTGCTGAAAAAAAATGTTACAAGTTGAATCAGGACAATTTTCCTATAATAAAATTAGCAAGCTATATTCGAAAAAAAAAAAATCTTGTCTTGAGCTATACATGCAAGATTGATTCACTCGTCAGCACAATGTTTGCATAAATATTTTATAAATAATGCATTTTAAAGTGTCTTATTTATCATCTCCAGGAGTAGAGTTCAGTTCGAGCTCGACAGGCGTGAAATTTGCCATTCCTTTTTTTTTTCTTTTTCCTCTTGTAACAGTCATACTTGCACATTGTAAAACTACAGTTCGAAATTGTAAAAGATCGGATTGAAAATATTTCTAACAGTATGAATGGTTATTTGGATTCAGAAATAGAGATTTTTGCTTTTTAAGTTATTCTAATTCAGGCGTACATCTACACATTGTTATTCTCTCTTATTTTTGAAGATAAGAGATGACCATGAAGATAATTCAGATTGCCCAAATTCTTTTAAACTACAATTGAGACTTTAGAATGTTTAAAATATGCTTGTACTCTATGATTCAGTGTGTAGCTGAAGAAGTCAGAATCTGGTCGCCAAATTTTTTTTTTCAATCTCCAAACCATGACTCAGTCCTTCAATATTTCTAGCTAGCCTAAGAATTAAACCCAATCTTACCAGTGGTTAACAACAGAAACTGAGAACACCTGCTAATCTGCACTTTTCCTCATTTCTTCTTTTCAAAAATTACATCCTAAATATTGTATGGATCACTTAAATTAGTTATACAAGAAGAGATCTCTCTGAATGTATAGATGATACAACAAATCAGTGAAATCCATTGAACAACATCTTCCTTTAAGCTCATGATATGATATTTTGCACGGAATAATAAAACATCCACAATAACTCTTTGTCCATAAATAAAAGCAGACCCAAAATTGCATTACTTTCATAGCAAAATTTTACACCTAGATGAAGCAATTAACCAGATCTTCTACCCCGGTTGCGCTTATTCGCGACAACTGTCCAACCATCAGGGTCTGGTACGGGTTTGGTACCTGTCCTGGATGAATCCACATCCATCTCTTGTGTTGCCTCAACTGACATTGAATCTGACTCTGAGCCCTCTTCATCAGAGCTATCGTCATCGTCGTTGTTGGCCACCTATGCACCATGAAAGAAATAGCCTGTTTTACATTTTGAACCCTGTATATCTCTCCTAATCTCAATATTACTGTTGAGTGGAACCAGATTTTGTAACTTGGTACAACATGAGAACTGAATGCAAAGTTTACTAAGGCCTATTACCAGACCTTTTGAGTTCTATCCAATTACAAAATAAGGTCTTACCATTTTCACAAGGGGATGCTTATATTGAGTATACTACTACTAGGCAGTGGTTTCAGAATTCAAATGACCCCCTAATGGAAAATAATTTATTACTTAGAAAACCTCCTCAAATAAAGAATTCACTTTGAAAAAGAAATATATATATGCCTCCTGAAATATCACACATAAGACCCTGTATTTTCTTCAAACACGCCAAAACAAACTCTCATCTGTTTTTCAACATAATTGGAAGAGAAAATTAGCCTTGAAACTATATTTCAGTACATATTTGGGGGTAGAATATAAAGGCAAACTATGTATGCAGTATATAGTGGCCCATTAAAACTTCTACGGGTTTACCAATAAGATTTTTTTTTTATTAAAAGGTTTACCAATAAGATAAACTCAATGCAATCAATGACATAATTAGAAAGCTTGAAAAAAAAAAGCATCTTACCTGTTTGCTTTGAGAAACAGCATTAGTTTGTGGAGCTAATTGTTTCAGCTTCTGAATTGATTCACATTCACCTTTTAAACATTCTTCATGCATTATCATCAATTGCTCAGCAATCTACACAAAGTTTTATCATTGTAAACAAAAATTTTTTGAATCAACTTTAAATTTTAGTTCAAACATGTTTAGTATTTCTTCTTTTGCTTCTATTTCAAATTCTTTAACTGGGACCATGCTAAGGAAAAAGTATTTTTCACATCATCCCTTTTTCTGTATTCTTTTCCTTTTATTTTCTTTGGAAAATCCTGCACACAGCACATAGCTGGCACTAAACTAATATAAAATTTTAGCCAGGATACAATCATCAAGTCAGACTTATATGATATAAAGAGGGGAAAAATAATTACCTCCTCAACGCTACCGTCCTCAATTTCAGCATTGAAGGAAACAAGCATGTTTTCATCTATTAATGCCTCCAAGTCATCAATGTAAAGAGGAGCTGAAACAACAGAAATCAGCTCAAAAACTACAATGTCTTACTTTGGATTTTGTTATTGTACAGAAAGCATCAGCAATTTCACTTTCTCTTTCCTAACTAATCTGCAACCCAACTCAAATCCCAATTTATATTAATCACACCATCACTATATGAATCACTTATATCTTTCTTAATTTTGTAATTGATTTATTCATTTGTTCTGATGGTGAATCCTCAGTATACAGATAGAATATGGATCACATATATTTTGAGAAATACTAACGCTTGGTCTGAGTGAACCAGGATTGGATGGAGGCGACGAGCTGATCGGCCTTGCCTCGAGATTCGCGGCCGCCCCACTGGTTTTCGACGGCCATCTGGAGCGCCGTCCATCGCGAGAACACGAGGGAGATTCCTTCATCGAGCATGGCCGCCGCCTCGCCGGAGATCACCTGAGACGCCTCCCCGCCGTTGCTGGAAGCCATGGTTCAGATGCTGAAAGCGAGGTGCTAGGGTTTTATCAAGACGAAGGGACGAAGGGGGTTTTCAAGCGATAGCAAAGCGAAGCGGCGCTGCTTCAGGCAGCTCCTTTTTTCTTTCTACGAACAAAACCCTTTTAATTTTATAATAACGAATCTATCCTTATTTCTTTAGTCCGAACAATTCTGAAAGTATAAATTTATATGCGTGTTATTAATTATAAATACGTCACTATACTTATGTTTTTTTATTTTTTTATTTTACAAGGTTTGTATATGAACTATAATTAAACTTCACAACCCTCACAGTGAATCTTTTTGGACACTGCAGCTTTATTTGTCTTATATAGACCTTAACTTTAATTACTTTCTTATTTTTCATTTTCCTCGCAAATCTTTTTATTTTTATTTTTTGACTTTGCCCATCAAGCTAGCAGTATAAAATTAGCTCTGGTTTCTAAAACACTCATTTCAAATAAACTAAAATTAGAACGGATTCATTGAATCAATTTTTGATACTTTAATATGATTTTTTAAATTAAGTTATCTTCAGAAGTAGATAAATTGCAGGTACTTTGCATATGCTAGTCTTAAAAATTAGTTGTGTATTGAATTTAATGCAATTGGTGTGCTATTTTATTTTCCGTTAAAATCATTATGTGCAGATCATTATAACTTTCAAGTTTCAAGCAACTTGATAAACCGTAAAAATTGAATCAAATTGTATTAATGAATAGAGTACATATTATATTTCAAATATTGAATCTTGAATTATAAATTATTTTTTATGATCGTCAAAAGTATTAATTTAATTATTAACTCATAATTAAAATGATTTCAAACAATAAATCCGAGAAGCTCAATCAACTATTCATATTAAAATCTGTTATGATATCAAAATTTTCTATTTTTTGAGTTTTCTAATTATTTTTTAAAATTTTAAAATGATTCTAAAATAATAATAATAAAATAATTAATGTTTTATTATTAGAATAAGCCATTTTCACAAAATTTTGAAAAAAAAATTAGAAAATTATAGAAATAGAAATATATGAAGAATTTATTAAGCAACTTAAATTTATTGTTTGAAATCGATTTGATAGATTTTTTAAGTTAAACAGTCCTTGATAAACTTAAACTCACCTTAACTTTACTCTTTTTATTACAATATATCCTAATTTTTATTTTGCACATGAAAAAGCTACCCGCTGTCAAGTTTAATTAGGCAAACAGGATTTAGACATAATTTTGTGCATTATATCGACTCCGGGAAAAATTACTCAAACAATGCAAGTTCTCTCATCTAATTAGATCGGTGCCTTCGTAGTAGAGATTTTTGTTGACTTCCCCACACTTGGAAAATGAAATCTGGAGCCTTCTAACTTTACTGGAAGAAGAAACCATATATAACCTTTGAAGCAGAGTATCATGATCCACTATGCAATTATTAAAAGTCAATTCTGACTAAAATCGGCAAAGTGACATGAAACTTATATATCTTTTTCTTCCAAGATCCTGATAAATACTGTAGATGCAAAATAAAATATACCGTATTTTACTTGTAATTACAGAAGACACACAATTTCACAAGCACATCCAACATATCAAACAACCACAAATGTTCTTCATTACTCAAAGACTATGCTCAACCATCAGATCGGAATTGCATTAGACACCGATGGATAAACCACGGTCGCCGGGTGGGCCATGATGCGCCGCCCCTTCATGTGCTTGAACAAATACACCACCGCTCCCACCGGCCATTCCACCACTGCGGTCACGGCGAAAGCCAAGAACCCGAGCGTGGGCCCCACGACCTTGCACCGGCAAGGGTTACTCCTCGTACCGCACTCGACGCACACCGGCACAACCATCGGTCGATCGAAGCTTGCAAATTAAGGAACTCGATTGATTCGCTGCTTGCAAATTGGGGCTGGGAAATAAGAGACTGAGAGCACTTGACGATTGGAGAGGGTCGTCTTATAGATTGAGACAAGGGACACGTGGCGTGAGAAGAGACTTTATATGGGGGCCTAGGAGGAGACGTGTTAGAGGGGTGCCTGTGCATTGTGCCACGACGAATCTCTACAAGACACCTGTAACGTGCTGCTGTTGGGCCTTTTTCTAAGCGAAGCCTATGTATGACTATCGGCCTATTCCCTTTTTAAGTCTAAATTTCAATTACTCGGAGAATGATTCCTACATTTTGCAATGTAATAATACCACATAATAGTTTTTGGCCCATATCTTGCACATTCCAGTTACTGGGCTGTAAGGTTGAAATTTCGCTCCTGACTTGCTAACCATAAAAATGCACCATTTCATTGTACAACATATTAAAAAAAAAAAAATACTGTCCGTCACATAGATGTTCAAATTTTGGATGGAAATTAATTAAGTCAAATCTGAGCCAATTCATTTGGATTAGTACACTAGTGTTGATGCATGTCAATAGCTGAATGCTCAAGCTATTCTTGCCTCTGGTGCCTACCAAGAGGAGAAATTTTTTCTGTCAATTTGTATCACTATTTTCTGTGTATATATTGTTTAACGTATTGGGTCTGTATATATAGCAAAGCAAATAACGATTAGTATAGCCGTAATAAATTTCTTATTTATTGGTCCCAGATGTAGTAAATAAAATGCAGTAAATACTTAGTACTAGCTTTTCAATAATTGAACCATTAATTAAGTATGATAATCAAAATTTTGAACTTGAATAAGCCGGAAAACTACAAAACATAATTGTGAGTATTTCACCAATCAAAAAGGTCCTCCCAGTCCATTCTAGCAAGAAAAACAGGACAACATATGCGTATACGGTATACCACTCGCCATATGATCTATAAGTTATTTACCCAAACAACCCCCCTAACATGTTTTTTTGCTTTTCACCACAACGCACCCACCCTCTGTAAGAAAACAAATATTAGGTAAAAGTGTGAACTGTAAACCCCACTGTCAGAAAACGGCAAAATAGAAAGAAACGAAAACCGTGCGGTCAGAGAAAAGGACGATTCGTTGGCGTAACGAACTAGGCGGGAGCGGGAGCGGGACCATTGGAAAGAGACACGAGCAGTTGCGCCGCCTGCATCGTCTCCCGACTGGACCTCTCCAGTAAGCGCCTGCGCAGCTCCTGGACCCGGCGTTTGGCGATGAATCTGAGAATCCTCTGTTGCTTCGCCTTCTGCAGCGCCTTCATCTCCTCCAGCGTGAGCACATTCTCCGGAGGTGACTCTCCCGGTGAGGTTACCTCCCAACCCGGATTGAAGAAGGTGAGAGGATTCTTACCCGCACCGGCCTCCAGCTGCTTTTTCCTGAATCTGATCCCGCATGCATTGCACAGAGACTGTCAAAAAACAGAGGGGATCAAAAGGGTGCAATATGAGATCAGCAGCTGTACATTTTTATTTTTGAACCAGGATGTGTTTTTCTTTTTGTATCTGTAAAAGAATAAAGCGCAGAAGTCTCATGGAGATCAAGCATAGTTAAAAATTAAATTCGAATCTCATGTAGAAATGGATCAGATTATAGCTAATAAAAGGTTCTGCTAAAGAGTGGTGAAATACTTAATCGCACATTGTATTCACTCGGAGCTGCATCTTAATCTTTGTGATTATTCAATTTATGAATCGATTTTGTTAGAGAGATGGATGTAGTTTATTCTAAAGTTGAGAACAGTGTGAAGTAAAAGAACTATCTAAAAAGTTTATAATCCAACTATATATAGTGAGAAAATGGATCAAATTCTCGCTCAAAACAAAATTCAATGAACAAAAAAGTGTGCAATTGACAGATTGGATGATTTATTTTTTTAAAATGATAAACTATAAGATATATTAAAAACACAAGCTGAATCCAACACAAAACAGCTCGACATGCATATTCAACAATTGACGTGTATATCATATGCTAAAAAGAAACTTTTTATTTCTCTCCTCGTACAGAGCGGAAGCATGACTTGTACTAATAAATTAAGATGTGTTTCAATAACAAACAAAGGTGTTTCCTGTTTCCTGTTAAAAGATAAGGCATAGTCCTCACTAAGATGGTGCAACTTAATACATCCATAGGAAAAAATGTTAATCATATAAAAATTATGAAATATCTAATAAATAATGCTTTAGATTAAGTTCAAGGTTTAGATCTGATCTGATTTTGAAACTTTCAAGTAGACGGAAATCGTTGATCTTAATTATAACTCAACAACATTTTAGGCTAAGCAAACAATGAATTCCTTTCTAAAATAAATATATTTCGAATGTACAACAAGCCTTAAAACTTCAACTGATAAAAGAAGAACAATCAAAATTCAATCTATACTCTAAAGTGATCAGTGAGAATTTTGCAGGGAAAACAACCATCGAGTAAGAACAGAGGAAAAAGCAGCATCCATGAATTACAACGCAATTCAAACAGAAAAATGGAGAAACGAATAGAAGATACCTTGGGTCCAGTGGGTCCCGAGCGCCAGAGAGGAGTCTTGGAAGTGCGACAATTAGCACAGATCCTCGGATGAAGCATCCCAGTGCTTGATCTCCTCATCAAAATTTCTACCTCCTCTCTCTCTGCGTTGGATTCATCCTCTGGCTTCTTCATCAGGATCTCCGAGTGACCCCAGCCGTTGGATGAGATCCGACGAGGGCTTCTCACCTTAGCGTACTCATGAGGAATGGCGAAATTGATCGAAGGAGCCATTGATCAAGGAGGGTTTTGGTTTGGAAATTTGAAAACAGGGTGTATGAGGAAAACAGAGGAGTGTCGATCCACTTAATCTCTACCTTCGCCATTCTATACCCAGCGCGAGTAGGATAAAATTTTCAACTTCTCCAGTGAAACGTTACTGGACACATTTTGAAACCGGGAAATGTGTCTATTTGGAGGAGCTTTCTATTTGTCCATTTCCAACATAATGGAGGAGATTATGATACTCTGGAGATTGTCGCTTTCGATCGAATATAGATGCCACGTGCCGTGTATAGACGGCGAGGGGAAGGGGACCGCACGGAATCTCCTGCACGAGGCGTTTCCTTCCTGAATCCGGTGTACTATGAATGGTGAAAGAAATTTCTAGGAGTTGCGGCGCTTGGTAGCAGTGAAAGAAATTGATGCATGGAACAAGTTCTCCGAATAATTTCCTTCTCTGGCTGATTCTGCATGACTGTCCAAGTGTCCAGTGAGCGTAAACTGAATCAGATAGTGATGCTAATGGATCGGATGTTTTATCTCGTATCGGATGTTAAACTTTTTTCAAAAAATTTGGACTTATTTTTCAGCATGTTTTTATGTTTTAAGAGAGATGAATGAAAACTCGAATTAACATAAACTTAAAATAGACGTTTTTATATTTTTTTGTTTTTGAAATTGATGTTTGTGTATTAAATTGCAACTAAATATATAGTTCCAAATTCATTTTTAAAAATCCATTGGTGGCTCATATTAACCCCCACTTAGGCAACTAAATATATAGTTCTAATTTTCATATGATTTTGTCAGTTTCTGTTTTTCTTTGAATTTCAAATATTGCGATGAGGTTCATCTAATTTGCCTCATTCGAAAATTACTATACAATACACACTTTTTATTTTTTATAAATTTGTCTAAAAGCATTTTGGAAAAGTTTGCGACGATGACCTAATTTCTCGGATATTCCAATCCATTTCAAAATTTAAGCTCGATCTATGAAATTTTCTGAGGAATTAGAACTACTACTACAAATACAACGTAATAAGAAGCATCGCTAAAGACCAAGATACCAAAGGAAATAAATTAGTAATGTGGCCAAAGCCGACAGGAGCAGGTACGGCACTGCGACTTCTGTTGCTTCTTGTAAAAATAATTAAAAAAAATGCGTTGTGGTTTGGTCATTTTGGGAAACACGGTTCCTTTTCTTGAAGGAAATTGCTAATTGTTGTGTGCTAGATAAAGTTCAAAAAAAAAGACCATTGTGGTTGAACCTAGGAAATGTTTGGGTGGAGAGGTCTTGAATTTGTTTATGTAATGATACTTCCATACACAAATAGATAGATTGATCGATAAATAGATAAATAGCTTTGAAATCTGTGAGTAGAAATTCAGATAATTGGGTAGTAATTAAACTAATCAAAATAGTTAAATTGAAATCGAGCTATCTAAATCATAATATCATTGTTTTTAAGCGTATTACGTCTTAATCGTACAACAACTTGGAATTTTAGTACTCATGATTATTCAAAACTTTTGTTTTTTAGGACATAACTATAAAAGTGGCTAAGCATAACTTTGTAATATTTAGCAACTGAATTTTTTATTTAGTCAATTGAGTACTTCTAACATACATCTGACTTCTATGATATATCCAATTCTCAGGATATATATATATATATTTGAGAAATATTATTTCAATTAAAAAAATAAAATTATAGATATGTTCATAAATATTTAGATAGAAATGTATTAGATTTGAGCCAGTTTGCAAGTTCATTGATCATTTATTATAAAATCATGAAAATTCCACAATTAAAAATTTTAAATTACTTGATGGAATGTTAAACATCTTTTAAATTGAACTATATATGATACATTTCATATTTAAATAATTAGGAATACATCTAAAATTTAAATATAAATAGTATTTCTCAAATATATTTATCCTACAAATATGATGTAGGTTAAAAATACTCTAAATGACTAAAGCAAAATAAAAAAAAAAAGAAAGATTACATGATGCCAATCAATGTCTCATGACTCAGTGACCTTTGAAATTTGATGTACCAAAGTAGTAAAAGATTACAACTAAAATCAAAGCAATTCGCCTCATTTGCACAGCAGACGTTTTATTTTTTTAATAGACGTGTTGTAAACAAAACACGTAAAAAGGAGTTAATTGAACAGAAAATCATTTTCATAAGATCTGAAGAGCATGAAATTTTTAAACATAATTATTAAACAATTCAAAAAATATGAAAATGGGTCATGAAAATTAATTGACGTCATTTATTGCAATTAAGTACAGCTGGAGAACGCCGCTTCATATCATCTCTCTCTCTCTGGGCTTCCAGTTAAGGAGCGGAGCAATTAAAATTTTAAGAGAACTCCGGATTAATGTTGCGGTTCGGGAAGATTAGTCCCACAACGAGGAGAAATGTTGATGTATAGAGAGTGTCCGTGATATTTTAAAACAAAGAAAATATTTATTTTTATTTTCTTTACAGCTTTTATACAAATTAATAATATTTGTATGTAAATGGTTTCTAAATTATCAGTTTTTTATCATTTTAGTTTTTAAATTTAAAAATTATCAATTTAATCTTCAAAATATTATTTAATTATCATTTTGATTCTTAGAAGTTTAAAAATATTACCTTCAAGTCTTTAATTTGTAACAAATTAATCCTATATTTGATATCTTTTTTACTTATCACAGTCTTTTTTTAGTATTAAAACTAATTTAAACATAATTATTAAACAATACAAAAAGAGTAATTATTACCGATATCAAAAATCAATTAAATCAAGATTAACATTCATATATTGAAATAAAGTTTACATATATTTTTTCACAAATATAAATGTAGGACCAATTTGATACAAATTAAAAATTTAGTATGTATAATTATCATTTTTTTCACGGTAAGTATAATTATTATTTTTCAATAAATATTAAATGTTGGACCAATTTGATATAAATTAATAATTTGAAGGACTTAATAAATATCTTTACAATTTTAAGAAACAAAATGATAACTAAATAATACTTTAAGGATCAAATTGATGTTTTTAAAACTGTAATAAAAAAAATAATACTTTAGAGTTCATTTATATATTTTACACTACTATTTGTTATGCTTTTCTCATCTAAATACCGTTGGCATGATTTGCTTTTATATTTTGCAAACTAATGAAATCAATTTCTATATTCTTTGCAAACGATATTCCTGTAATTCTTATTGATAAAATCTGCCTCCCCCCCTCTCGTGAGAAATAGCAAGCACAAGAAAGGAAGACAAAACTACTTGCAAGAAACTGTTGGTTTATGATACAGAGGACGACCCGGCAACTACAAGAGCATAACACAACATTGAAAAACTAAATTAAAATGCTTGAATATAGGTCTATCAAACTATAGACAGTTTGTTAACCAGTCACTCGTTACCTCATGGCCTGGACTGGCATCCTACTTTATTCTTCCTTCTCTGTAACTATTCTATCCTGTAATTGGAAACAAAGACATTAAATACACCAAGAAGATACATTCTCAAGTCATTTGGATGGATTGGATGTACACATAAGAGCCCTCTGTTGCATGTGTCGCAGGCTCTGCTCCATGCTAACCTTCACCATCTCAGCTAGCATCTTCTTCGCTTTCCCAGCTCGGTCTCTGCCATCCACACGCAACACAATATCACTAACAATGTTTTCCAAAGCTACTGGTTCCAGTTCAGGCCGAGGATGTGGCGAGTCTCTGAGCAATTGCAGCAAGGCGCGTGCCTTCGACCTGGACTTGGCTGTGGTGCCCTTAACTGACAACTCCAACAAACCCGGTATCACCCCTTCTTTCAAAATGACCTCTCTATACCTCTCTCGGTCACTCTCACACATTGTTAGAAGTGCACAAACTGCAAATTCCTTAATAGCTGGTGATCCTTCTTCTAGAAGCTCAACCACAGAAAAGACACCGCCTGGCTCAGCTGTCAGAGCAACTCGACCATCCTCAAAACCAAGCAATGGTTCTAACAATGCCATACATTTTTCAGCAGTTTTGGAGGATTTTCTCAGAGTTTTTAGAAAAGAAACTAAAGAAGGGATTGGATTTGATGATACGATAACTGGAAGAGAGTCGGGTAGGGTGGAGAGGTTGTAGAGTGCCATGAGGGAGTCTATCTTAGTCTGGGGATTTGTCGCATGGGAGAGGATGGAGACGAGTAGTGGGATTGCACCAGAGAAGCAGATTGTTGGTTTGTTGGCAGCGCACGCCGTTAGGGTTAGGATGGCAGCTGTGGCGTTTTCTTGGAGGTTTTGGTTCTGGGATTGTAGGAGGTCGATGATTGGGTCAAGTCCGCCGGCTTTTACTATGTTGATCTTGTTCCTGAAATTGGAAGGTACAAAAATGAAGGCTTCAGAATTTAGATTCTGGTAAAATCCAAAACACATAAAAATAACTTGTTAAATAAGATGAGATGCTTTCTTCTCTTTCTCTTCTGGGGTTGCTAGCTTGTTCAGCATTTTACACATTTAGAGGCCAGATAGACATAATTGGTTGTGAGTGACAACAACAGCCCAGAAAATTCTGTAATTAGGCACATTAGTATCATAATGCTCGAGTTCAGCCCAAAAATTGGTGTTCTAATCTTTGGTTAAGACTTAGGCTGGAGAGGCCATGCAACAAAAATTTTCATCTATCAAGCTTTTTCTTTCAACTAAACAGTTTTGTCTGGCTTAACAAAAAGACATTTTTCAGTAAGGAGACTTAATTCACCAATAAATACTTTTACAGAACTTGGGAGTTGGCAAAACCAAATGAATAATAAGAGTTCAATGAGAGGAAGAGACAATTATCTAGTATTGACCAAATTCAAGTAGAAAGGTACAGGTTCCAAAAAGATGCATATAGAAGAAGTAGAATAATAAGCCCTCTGAGAGGAAGAGACGACAAACTTTTACATTAGTTATCTAGTATGACCAAGTTCAAGTAGAAAGGTACAGGTTCCAAAAAGATGCATATAGAAGAAGTAGACACCAAATTTAGTTTTTGCACAAGGACCCACTTGACTTGATTAGCTTTGAAAATGAACTGTATGGTTGAATGAGATCCACCAGAAAAAGTTGAAATATAAACTACTTTTTCAAAATTAACAGCCCTAATCTTGCCTAAACTTTGACGCTGTGGCACGATTATTCAACAACTGAGAAATTCAATTTGTTCTTTCCTTTAAATTGCCAAAGACCCAGAGTAGTAAACATCTCATGTTATAACAGGTAGACTGTGCAAGGTTTTCAATTTACCAGTATCAATAATTCAGATTTCATTTCATTTTTTTTTCTATTATTGAGTGCCCCCCACCCCCCTCCAAAAAAAAAAGAAGGAATGTATGATTCCTTTAGGATGATGGATCTACTGCAATCAGGTAATCCACTATACAGATCGCAACACCAAGATAACCATATCAATTTCCAGTTCTTGCTCTGAACCTTTTTCTCTAATTAAGTGATGTAAATCCATCTCAATATATTTTCTTTCTATAAAAAGAACATTAATTAAATACTTTATGAAGATAAGTTAGGCACAGTCAGGCTGCTTGTAGATGTGCATGTTTTTCTACAAAACATTATGATTTGATTATTATTTTTCAAGTTTGGGTCATCATTCCATTCAGAAGTTAAAATTAAAATTATAGTGGATAGGGGCTTTACTTTGATAGCCTAAAAAGGACACTTTTTTATTTAACCACCAATTAACTCTGAACATTATGTAGTTTTTGAATCAAAGGGTTCAAGCAAATTGCAATTTGACACAAAGTTTAACCAGATTCCATATTAGTTCCTCAGGTTTTTGTTAAAATTTGTTTCTGTGTGTGTTGTGTGTACTTTCTAAAGCCAATATAGTTCTAAGTGTATGTAAACTTTACTCCTGTAGGTTCACCAAGTACACTTCTTTCATGGTGGAAATCTAAATGCATGACCAAATTTACCTAAATAAATAAGTAAATATTTCTCACAAACAGTAAGTGCTTAAGGATAAACATCTCAATTTACGATTTCATATTCACTGAACTGGTAGAATAAAAGAACTACATGGTAAAGCCTAAAAGTAAGAGAACATTTTTACCAAATATAAACCGAAAAAAAAATATCTGCCTATGTAGTAATCCTGACACATTGATTTGAAAAAAAAACAAATAAATAAAAAAATAAAATATTCCTTTCAAACTTTTACTTGATTGCGTAGGTATTATAAGTCAGATAAGCATGCCAAATTTAGTGCAGTAAAGGATCCATGTTTCATCACTATGAAACAAGTGTCATTTAACTTTCAATACATAATTGCCTCAATTTAGATTGAAAGGGACATTTAGGCAAGTGACATAAAAAGAACCATGTTTAAGCACTAAGGAAACTCTGCCTTTCTAATTATTTTAATCTATGTACTACTGCTCATATATTTGATGGATAAGGATGTAGCCACAACTAAATTTTCACAGATCTGGGAAGTGATTCATTTCTCAAAGCATTATCCTATGTACAACATAACTCGGTATATGTGATTAAAAAAAAGGGATATTAATTAATATGCATTATTACTATTTATTTCAGCGAGAACTCAACTACTGTGCAAATATGCAAAATTTTACTAATTTTACTTACAAATGATTGAAATTGTTAATTCGCTAGAATTAGAAAAGGTTTTTAAGACAGTGTTAAATAAACATTAATCTAATTCACTAAAAGGCAAAGTAGTCTTTTATCAGGATATTGCAAGGATAGACTAATTCAAACTGAACATATACCAGACCTGAATAATTATTCACAAATTTATGAAAACAACTAAGACTACATTATTTGCTTCCACTACAATTTGAAGATACGCACATGTGCGCCAAAAAAAAATAAAGAAAAAAAGATAAGAAAACAACAAGCAAACGAAACAAAAAATAAAAAGGGTCCAGGACCAGAGTAAATTAAAGGCCTAAAAAGCACAATCACGTTCTTTATAAGTTATAACCTGATAAAAGTAGCAAATCAAGCTCTTATATTTAGCAACAATCCTTGTAAAGTTATAGTACCTCTATTTTACTGAAAATCTTCTTTCTGACAATTTAATTTCAAGTGAATCCCAAATATTGTCATCTTAATTGCAATCAAGTTTACGAATCAAAACAAGTAGAAAATACCAATTTTCTGTTATTCAATTGTATAAATTGAAAATTTCCAAAAATTACTCTCACACTAAGAATAATAATATGTTGAAAAACAAAAAAGCACATATGTGCCTACTTTTGCAAACCAATTAACCTCCCAATTTGTAAAAGATACCGAATTTGAAGCAAGCTCACCAAAGAATTACTCCAAAAACAAATAGTAAAAGAAGGCAAGAGACAATACCTCTCATCCTTGACTCCTAGATTCAACAAGGCGAGAATCGCAGCCTCAGCACACTGGTCTCTCCCAGACCTAAGCATCTCCACGAGCGGCTCTATCGCGTTCGACAATAGGCGTCGATTTGTGGAGCATGTCTTGGTGAGCCTTCGAATCTCCTTTGCAGCCTTGATCCTTCTCTCTCCATCGTCGCATCGGACCTGGTCCATGATGGAGTCGACCGCAAGTTCCAGCTCGTCGCCGTTGCTTGCGTTGTCAATAAACTCGCTTCTCGGTGATTCCATGGCAGCGGTTCTCGCTTCTTCTCCTCCTCTCTCTCTCTCTCTCTCTCTCTCTCTAGTTTTTCTCGCTCGCGTGTGTTTTCTGTGTTGGAGCTTTCCTCTGCTGTCTAGTTCTAGTTCGGTGAACGGAAATAAGAGGGATTTTCACGGTTAGAATGCTCTCTGTTTGTGCACAACAGGACGTTT
This sequence comes from x Bolboschoenoplectus mariqueter, assembly GCA_037678475.1. NCBI lineage: Eukaryota > Viridiplantae > Streptophyta > Magnoliopsida > Poales > Cyperaceae > x Bolboschoenoplectus > x Bolboschoenoplectus mariqueter. The sequence continues at coordinate 3,189,026 of CM075279.1, forward strand.
CCATTTCCTGTACTAAGGTTCTTACTGGTTAGCTGAAACCTGAAAGCAAATACTGCGTTAATGACGGAAATTAGATTGTATAAGAGTCAAATGTTCATTTGAACTAAAAGCTCTTGAATACATTATGCTAGTGATAAAGCATTGTTAAAATAAGAAATTATCCTGCATAACATAACAGGAGAAATTCCAACTTAGAGAGCACTGGAGGCGTGGTGAGCAGAATTAATTCGCACCAACGGTCGGAGAAGTACAATAAAGACTATGTAACGACAACGCGAGGAAACGTAACGGGAACTTAACGGCTTGTGTCGGCTAGCTCATGCTGTTAACGGCGTGAAGTGGGGGTGGGGCCCACAGGTATCAACTGGGTGAGGTACTGAGATCCAGTACCCACGAGCCACGAGGCCTATAATAATAATAATAATATGTTCATTGCTCTCTCTCTCTCTCTCTCTCTCTCTCTCTCTCTCTCTGAATCGTGGGGCCCCGACTCTGCCCCGAAACATCTCTGCCGAGAGAGAGGTAGAGGATGGGTGCCGTGCACTGTGGGAATGATTGCGAGGTCATGGGGTTTGGGTGGGTCGGGTAGGGACGGGAAGTTAATATCAGATCCGGACGTGTGGATGCGTGAATTGTTGGGTACCCGGTCTAGTTCCCGGTTCACGGTGCCATTCCCTGCTGGGACCCGCCTGCAAGTATCCCTGTCCATGCTGTTGGGGCGTCTCTTCCTGACCTTGATCGTCATACATCCCCTATGCATGCGAGCATGGGCGTCCTTTTAATTTCATGATTTGTTCATCTGTCAGGAAGACATGGGACTTCTATTTTTGATGTTTAGGAATTAGGATGGATATTTTTGGGGGAAAAAATACCAAAAGGGAAATTAGTGACAGATCTCATATTGACGGTTTTAGAATATGAATGTTCTTTTTAACTGTTCTATGTTAAGTTCATAGAGCATGTAAACATTTTGTGAATTCAAATGAGTAAGTTTGTCAAAAGTATTATCATATCAGACTCTCAAACTTTCTAGTAGCTAAGAAACTTTTATATATAAAGCGACCTTCTTAAAGATAATGATCAAACTCTGACGTGTAACCAACGAATGCGCCTCTTAATTTTTTTTTTACCTAAAAATGGACTAACTCTTTCATCTTCCCATGAAAGCAACCTGTGGCGACGTAACGCTAAAGACAAACAAAGTTAAATTTAAATTTTCAGGGACTATTTTCTTCTGTTTTTTTATACTTTTATACTTATAAAATTTGATTATTTAACTTCAAATAATGTTAAGAACTAACATTTGATCTAATAACAAAAATAAACTCTCAATGTAAAAGTTTATAGGTTCAAAATTTAAATAAAAAGTATTGAATAACTTGATTTCATCTTTATTTCAATACACACTTCAAGCTGTGGGATATTTTTTAATAGTCCTCTTGATGTAACTAGTAAAAATATTGTGTTTCTCCTAAAGTAATCACTTATTATAATGATATGTGTTCACTTGTCATTAGCATGCCCAAAACAAGAGGGATACTTTTTCTATCAGTTTGATGAAATGCCTTTATGGTCCCTGAAGTAACTCCTAAGGTTTAATTTATTTAACTTCAAGTAATGACATCTTTTAATTGGACACCTTAATGCAATTTGTAATATTTTTTTTCATAATGGTATGTGTTCACTTTTCACTTTTCAGGAGCATGCCAAACACAAAAAAGAGATGCTTTAATTTTATCTATCACTTTGATAAGATGCCATATGATCCCTAATTGCTAATTATCAATTTTAATTCTTTTTTTCACAGAAGACTTGATGATGAGAACATGACTATTAGAGTACTATTAATTCTATGGTGACATCAGAGAAATATAACTATTTGCTCTAGTATGAACTTTGCAAATGGTGAGACATGATTTCTTTAATAATTTTATTATTTACTTGATTTATTTTTTATTTCATTTTTCTAAAAGTTCCTCGTTACTGACAGATGATCCTATTCCTCCTTCAAAGAATTATTGTTTTTAATCAATTACAAATTTCGAGAGATATTAAATTTTAAAATATTGTCACTGTTTATTTTTTGCGAACTTTATATTTTTAAGCAAGGGCTCTCTCAAATTTAGAATCAAAAGTGAGTTGCCTAGATATCAAAATACGGTCAATGAGAACTCGTTCAAAACTGTATTTTGTTTCTCATTAAAAACAAATGTATTTTGTTTTTTTAGATGCTAAGATAAAGCAATGGTGCTTTTTTTATGCTTGAAATCAATATATCTGAATAACGCAAAAAAAAAAAAATAGTTACGAAGTTACAAATGCTGCCAGAAATGAAAATTGATGTTGCAATTGATCTAATTTCAGTAAGAAATGTAAAAGAAAAACATATTGTTTCTCGGATGTACAACGCTAGCCAAACCCAAATGAAGAAAAAAAAGACAAATATTATCCTCTGTGGATATTTAATGGAAAATTAGTTTAAGATTACTTTAAAATTCTTTTGCCTCAGGGCTTTAATAGTGTACAATATTGGGTATCTAAAACATGTCCTTTATTAATGTTAAGAGCATATGTTAGACACGTTAAACATGTCCTCTATTAATGTTAAGAGCATATGTTAGACACCTTAAACATGTCCTCTATTAATGTTAAGAGCATATATTAGACACCTTAAACATGTCCTCTATTAATGTTAAGAACATATATTAGACACCTTAAACATGTCCTCTATTAATGTTAAGAGCATATGTTAGACACCCTTAAACATATCCTCTAAGAGCACGTGTTAGACACCTTAGTGTTGGAGAGGATCCCAGTTACATCCTCCTGCACGCCTCATCCTGGCAGTTAAACTCATCATTACGCTTTCTTTTAAAGTGAACCAAAAAGTAAGACAAACTAAAAAATAATTTATCTCCAGTCATATAAAAATGAAATCCATCCTCTCTCGTCGGTGCCGTCACAAATTACAAAACAACGGAAAGAATGTCAAATTGGTAATCAATTCACCAAAAGAACTGAAGCAAATGTCAAATCGGCTTTCGATAGCTGCTTATAACTAATTAATAAATGTTTCCGTGCGATGGAATTATATGTAACTGTTAGTGAATTTTCACGATCATCTTTAATCAATCGATGAGTTTGGTAGAAGAAAGTGACCTGATCATATTATATTCTATGCGAATTTCATAGAATTGTAACTGATTTGCACATAGGAGATATAATTATATATGTTAATTGTTAGTGAAATTCAAGATTTTTAACCAGCAAATGAAATTCCAGAGGAGGTATCTTGATGAAATTCTTTCAGTATTACTTGGATTTGACACAACTAATTATATATGCCTGGTAAAGTCCTTTATTCCCTTTTCCTTATAAAGGTGCTGAGAGCAATGGAGACTTGAGTAACCATCAGCATTCTCTCTTTTTCTTGTTAATGTTTCTCTCTCATTCTTTATTTCTTTACTTTGTAAGATCCTACATTCTTTCTTTTTTTCATAAATTGTAGGACATTATACTGCCTTTTGGGAATTTAGTGAAACAAAGTTTATATTTTACAATATTTAAATTACATCCTGGTATCGACATATATCCTACTGCATACAAAAAAATTAAGATTTTACTTATACACGGGTAAAAGATCTATCCAATACAATTATTTTTTTATTAAAAAAAATATATATTATATTAATTTGAAATAAATTGAAACATTGAACTCCAATCAAAATCATCCAGAATTCCACATAAAGTGAATCCCTCGCATAGATTAAACAGCACCCCAATAAGAACGGGACATCTCCGTTTCTGTCTCACTGGAGAGTGGAAGCGTGTCAAGGAGGAATTCCGTTACGTCTTGACGCCGTCACAATCATCCGTCTATTCTCCTCAGGAACAGAGAGTCGAGACCTCGCTTCATCGCTTGTGTATTGCGTGAGCCTTACACGTGGCGGTTTGTCTGTGGCTCACGCGAGGCTGCCCCGTCTCTGTGGGCCCCGCTCTGACCCGCTAGCCGACAGAGATGACGTGGCGGCATCGGATGCTCTCACCAGCTCCCAGCGGGCGGATAAGGATTGACTTGAGAAATGAGAATTCAACCGCCAGTTAAAGTGCGCCGCTCCTTTTTTTATCCGGTCAAGATAAAAGAAAATGGAAAAGAAGACACAATAAACGGGTTCAGCTCCTCATTTGGAATCGTCATGTATAAGAACAATATTATTCTCCACGCGCGGCTCTACGAACCATCGTATATAATTTGAATTGAGCTTTTAGAAGAAGGAATATCATCAGCATCTTGCATGTTTTTCATTATTGAACATCACATACAGAGGGGGGACCATTTCACAGTGGTTATTTTAACCATCATAATAATAAGATTTCATGTTATAATTATAATTTAAGTATTATTTGATAATCCATTGAAAATCATTAAATCAGTACAGTTAATTGTAAATTACATATATTTTTTAAATGATTTATCATAGATTATTAAATAATATTTAAATTAAATAATATTTAAAATGCAATCAATTTATAAACTCAACAATGTATCTATAATTCTTTTTTTGTATTCTTCAAATTTATTTAAAATCCGTTATTAATATTTTGAAAATAACTATTGTGAAATAATCTCTCCCCTTACACACATGCATGCATATCCTCGTATGAGTCAGTATGAGCTATCTATAGACAGGTGCCCACATTGGATTAGCATCAGAACCTCTTCTTTTTCACATGTAATAGAAAGCTTTAAGCATAAGATACTACTTCGTACGTGGTGCAGTGCATTTACAACTGCTATAAATAATTAATATACAAAATGCATGCGCATGATTCCGCTTGTTTGGTCGAGAAGCCAATAGGTAGCATGTGGATATAGAAAATAATGCTACGCCTTTGCAGAGACAGAGATGCTACGTACGCAGTGACCAGTGACGAACACTGAACAAGAAGAACTCAAAAGACTATTTCATTCGCAAATTGAATTTGGTTTCATCAAACGAAAGAAAAAGTTACATTCCATTCATATTCCAAACAACAACTAAACTCTAATTGGTAGCTGCTATGTATTCTACGAATTTGTAACGAGGAGCCCACAAGAGAGAGAACACCTGATGATGATAAGATAAAGACTCAAAATGAGGCCCCGTCTACTTTACAAAAGCAAAGGGAGAGAGGAGACACCTGGGGAAGTGTATGTGAGCAAGCTCCAACACAAACCAAACTGGTAAAGGTCCCATTCATGCACTAAGCCATGTCATGTACATATATTCTCCCTCGTCACCAAACAACCTCATTAAATTTAAATCCACACTATCAAGGCCCAGTAGGAATTAATTTCTATTAATTATAAAATATATAGATATATATATAATATAAATATATATTAAATAATAGATTATCAAATATCTAATTAAACTCATTATGAAATGATCAAATTAAGTATTATTTATCGGGTTTCAATATATGTCATGAGAAGTTATGTCTTTAATTTATATAATGCGTATTAATAACTTTATGATTTAGGTGATAATTTAAATTATATAAAATTTAGTAATAATATAATTATGTTATTGGTTTATGGAGAATACAACTAATAGACAATTTTCTGATTATGAAAGTAAAACCATTAAGAAAGAAATTGGATCTGGTATGAACCCGCTAAGGCATAACAGTTGGTTTGCCAACCTTTCGGTTATTGGCACCCATTATATATTTCAGAACCGTCCTCTCTCTCACGGTCTCTCTCCATTATTTTCTAAATAAGAAACCAACAGAAATCTTCTCTCTCAATATTCAGAATTTTCTGAAAAGAGAAGAAAACCATCGGTGCCGATTAGATAAGAGAAACATCACTGCGAAGGCTTAAGGAATCCGGTGATCAACGGAGTTATGTCTCTCCAGAAGACCGACAATATGAATTAAGATAATTTTAAAATTAAGGGTTCACTAGAGGATCATGGTCAAAATTCTATCAAGTGGTATCAGAACCAACTCTAGTTGAACTATTAAATTGTGATTTTGGCTCGAAAATTTGTCAGACATTTGTGTTTTCAAGATCGTTTTTTAATTTGATTTGTTGTTTTAAATCAAATTATTTAATCAAATCTGGTTTTCCTAAAGTTCAGAAATCAGTAGATCTATTAATTAGAATTTTGGTTTCAGAAATCAAAATAAAGTTTTGCAAATTGGTTTTGAAAATCAAGTTTGACAATTAACTGGTTATTCAATTTTTGAATTAATTCTCTGTTTATTATTAAGTTAAGTTTTAAATTCTGCATTTCAAAATTGACAATCAAGTTTGAAAATTATGTTAAATTTAAGAAATTAATTGGCCAATAAATTAGTTTCTGAACTATTTCTGATCAGTTATGAAAATTTCTGGATCAAGTCAAAGGTACAAATTTCTGATTCGTATTCCGTTGCGGTTATTATCGAACCAGAATTGTTCAGAAAATTTTGATCCATAACCAATTGAAAGGATTGTAACCACACAAATTTATGTTTCAAGACCGTCGCTGTTAGAAAGCCTATTTTGTATTGCATGCCTAACTTTATTTTGCTGATATGAAATAAGAAATAGTATGACCTCGTTGTCTTATGTGAAAAACTATAATTAATGCATGAATGATGTGTGTAAATGCGGCTTAAATATCCTGTTGAATTAATTAATTTTATAATTAAAGATGACTTGCATGTCACTTATGTGTATCATTTATGCGGTATGCGAGCCGTTATCCTTAGGACTTTAATGTAATTTTTCATTTATTACTATTAGAGTAGTAATTTAGTTAGATTGAAGAATATTACAGAAGATGAATGAATGTCATTGTCGGGTGGATTCTTAAAATGGAGACTATCGTGTCTTGGGTTATACTATCTCACTTATGATTTGGACTCATGTTATTTATTGTTTTGTATTATTTTTAGCCTTTCATGAGCTCATTGTGGTTAAATCGGTTAAGCCAAACTTTGATATAGTTTTTTATTCGGATAATATTGAATCATATTGAAAGATTTAGATTAAGATATATTTTGAAAAATGATTGATAAATATATCATCTTACCAAAGTAAGCTCTTATACTTGCGTCGATCATTTGTCAATTTATACATAGAAGATATACATATGATGTTTGGTCATTGGGTTAGCTCAAAGGAAAGACAATGATCAAATATTTATGTATATACTTATAGTGAAGAATGAGTAATAATCATTATGTTTTTTATGTAATTAGTTAATCGGCCCAAGGTTGACTTATTGACATCAAATGAACTATTATATTCTATTGCCATACATATATTTATCTTAGAATAATGATTGACTCTAAAAATCACTTATTGTTCGAGGATATTTAGTTGATGGAATATGCCTTATTTAGACTTTTAATTCATTCTTTTGTAAATATTTTTCAACAAAAATTACTGATCTTATGACCGGTATCAATAATATTTTGATGCTAACGGGTTCTAATTACAAGGATTGGAAAGATAATCTAGAAATTATCCTCGGGTGCCTTGATCTTGACATAACGTTACATAAGGCCAAATCACCTGTGCCTAATGAAAATAGTTCTGAAAAAAAAACAAAATTCACATGCATGGCGGATGAGGTCAAATCGTTTGTGTCTCCAGGTCATGTAGAAGATAATTTCTGAAAGTTTTAAGGGGTCAGTTTCTAATTCCACTCTTGCTAAAGATTATCTTAAGGAACTTGAGAAGAGGTTTGTTAAGAATGAGAAAACTGAAATATGTATTCAATTAAATAAACTATGTACAATAAAGTATAATGACAAGAACAATGTTAGGAAACATATTATTAAAATGATGCATATCGCTTCAAAACTAAAAGAACATAAACTAGATATATCGGATGATATGCTAGTTTATTTGACCCTTAACACTCTTTCTACCTCATTTGAACAGTTTAAGATGAGCTACAACTGTTAGAATGAATCATGCACAATTAATGAACTCATCTCGCACTGTGTTCAGGAGGAAGAGAGTTTAAAGTCGGACAAGAGCGAAAGCGCAAATATTGCTTCTACATTTAAGGGAAAAAAGAAACATAAACGTAAGGCCAATTCATATGCTGCAACTATAAATTCGCAGAAGAAGCCCTTTAAGGATAAAAAATCGATTACCGGATCGGAGCCGAATAAGGAAAAGAAGAAGTGTTGTTTCTTTTTGTTATTTATAGGGCATGTGAAGAAAAATTGTATCAACTATCACGCATGGTGAGTCAAGAAAAGTATTAATTTTTTTTTGTTTGTGAAAAAGGTTAATGCGATTTCAGTTTCAATAGACACATGGTGGATAGATTCGGTTGCAACTACTCACATATCTGTATCTATGCAGGGTTGTCGAAATTACCGGAAGCCAAGTGACGGTGAAAGATATATCTATATGGGCGATGGCAAAAAGGCAGAAGTTGAATCTATAGGGCATTTTAGATTATTTTTGAAAACTGGTTTGTATTTTGATTTATTTGATACTTTTGTTGTATCGTCTTTTAGACGGAACTTAGTTTCTATTTCTGCATTAGGTTTTATTTATTTATTTGGAGATAGAAAGTTTGATTTGTATCAAAATTTCAATTTGGCTGCTTCTGATTTTCTATCTCTTTTGGACAATTTTTATGCTTTACATAATATTGTTTCCTATAATGAGATCTTGAAAAATGAAACTCGAATCGTTAGACAAAATTAACACATCAGGATTCAGCTGTACTTTGACACAAACGTTTAGGTCATATTTCTCAACAGAGAATTACACGTCTTATTCAAAGTGAAATTCTACGGCCCTTAGACATATCGGATGTAGGTCCGTACATTGAGTGTGTAAAAGGCAAACAAACAAACATGCGTAAATATACAGCTAATTGTATGACGGACGTCCTTGAACTGATACATACGGATGTATGTGAGCCATTCTCTACAGCTACTAGGAATGAACATGTATTTTTAATTAAAGAAAAAACTCAAGATTTGGACACATCTAAATCCTTTAAGATTGAAGTTGAGTTACAACTCAACAAAAGGATTAAAAGTATCAGATCTGATTGTGGTGGTGAATAATATGGCCGATATGACGGTTCAAGAGAATAACGTCTAGGACCTTTTGCTAAATTTTTAGAGGAAAGTGGAATTATGCCACGGTATATAATGCCGAGTTCGTCCGCAATGAACGGTGTGGCTGAAAGACGCGATGGAACATTAATAGAGATTGTGCGGAGTATGATTTCTCATACCTCATTTTCATTGAACCTCTAGGGAGAACCACTAAAGACAGCAACATACATTCTGAATCGGGTACCGACTAAGGCAACAAACAAAACTCCATATGAATTGTGGACTGGGCGGAAGTCTAGTCTCCAACATTTTAGAATCTGGGGTTATCCGGCTGAAGCTCGGTCTTACAGGCCACAAGAGAAAAAGCTGGACAAAATGACAGTTAGCTGTTATTTTGTCGGATATGCGGATAGGTCCCGGGGGTATAAATTTTATGATCCCAATAATAGAACATTTTTCGAGACAAATACAGTTATGTTTTTTGAGAATGTTATGGTTCAAGAAGAAAAATGCAAATCAAATTGTCTTTGAAGAAAAACATGATTCTCCTATACCAGGGGTGCCAACAACGGTACCAATTGTAATAAGAATGTCTAAAGACTCATTGATTCAGGATCATATACTAAATGAACCTCTTATGAATGAACCTCCATAAATGAAAGAGAATCCGGTATAAGACAATGTTGATGTTAAAGATGAACCTATACCACCTCAAGAACTTCAAGAACTTCAAGAACAAGTGTCTTTAAAACGATCTATAAGAGAGAGAAGAAATGTAATATCTAATGATTATGTTGTATATCTTCAAGAAAATGAATTTTACATTGAAATGAATGGAATAATCACGTCAATTTCCGTCAAGCATTGGAAAATGCAAATTCACAGAAGTAGAGTGAAGCTATGAATGATGAAATTAAGTTAATGCATGACAATAAAGTATGAGATATTGTTTCATTACCTAAAATTGTGAAACATGTTGATTGTAAATGGATATTTAAAATCAAACTGGATTCAAAAGGTAATGTTGAAAGATACAAAACATGACTTATTGTTAAGGGCTTTACACAAAAAGAAAGTATTGACTTTACAGATACTTTCTCGCCTGTGTCGATGAAAGATTTTTTTAGAGTTATTATGGCTTTAATGGCACATTATAATCTTGAGTTACATCAGATAGATGTAAAGACAACGTTTTTCAATTGTGGCATTGATGAAACAATCTATATAGTGCATCCACCGTATTTTGAGTCCGATGACCCAAAAAAGATGGTTTGCAATTAAAGAAATCTATCTATGGGCTCAAACAAGTATCTCGACAGTGGTATTTTAAATTTCATCAAGTGATTATCTCATTTAGTTTTGAGGCAAAATTGGTGGATGAATGTATATATCACAAGTTCAGTGGGGTAAATTCATATTCTTGGTATTATATATTGATGATATATTGCTTGCCATGAATGATACAAATATGTTGCATGATACTAACAAAATTTTTTTTAAGAATTTTGAAATGAAAGATCTTGGAGCAGCATCATATGTGTTAGGTCTAAAAATACATAGAGATCGCACTAAGAGTATTTTGGATATTTCACAACAAACATATATCAACAAAGTTCTTAAGCAATATGACATAAAACTTTATAAACCAGGTAATATCCCGATTGTAAAAGGAGACAATTTAGTCTCAAAAAATGTCTAAAGACAGAACTTGAAAAGTCAGAAATGCAGCAAATTTCATATGCTTCAGCAGTTGGGAGTTTGATGTATGCTCAGGTCTGTACGCATTCAGATATTGCGTACATTACGGGTATGTTGGACCGATATTTGAGTAATCCTGGATTGGATCACTGGAGAGCAGCCAAAAAGGTACTACGGTACTTACAAAGAACGAAGAATCACATGCTCACTTATCGGAGATTAGATAAGCTTGAGATTATTGGGTATACTGATTCTGATTTTGCGGGTTGTCAAGATAGCATGAAGCCTACATCCGATTATATTTTCATGTTAGCCGGTGGATCTATCTTTTGAAGAAGTGCAAAACAGATGCTTATTGCCTCATCCACCATGGAAGCAAAATTCATTGCATGTTTTGAGGCATCGAATCATACAATTATGTTATTGGTCCGTGGAGAATACAAACAATAGACAGTTTTTTTATTATGAAAATAAACCCATTAAGAGAGAAATTGGATCTGGTATGGATCCGCTGAGGCATAACCGTTGGTTTGCCAACCTTTCAGTTATTAGCACCCATTATATATTTCAGAACCATCATCTCTCTCGTCGTCTCTCTCCATTATCTTCTAAAGAAGAAATCAACAGAAATCTTCTCTCAATATTTTGGTTTTTTTTTGAAAAGAGAAGAAAATCGCCAATACCAATGCTCTTCATCTCTCTATCGGATAAGAGAAAAATCACCGCGAAAGCTTAAGGAATCCGGTGATCAACGGAGTTGTGTTTGTCCATAAGACTGACAATATAGATCAAGATAATTTTAATTCAAATCAAAAATTTACTAAACGATTATGGTCAAAATTCTATCAGGCCTCCCTCCGGACTGTGGGGGTGGGGGGGTGGGGGGGTTGCAAAAAGAAAGTTTAGTTTGTTTTGCATTTGTCAACATTACTGATGCTTGCTTAAGATGGCGACTAATTATGTTTTGTCGCGTGCAGACAATTTTGCTTTCTTTTTTATTGTATTTTTGGGTTTTAATTAATGAGGAAGTCATAATCAGGTAAACTCTCAACAAGAGAAGATATGATATGATACAACCATAGTTTTAAATTTCACCTTGCATTTTCACTAAGAGTTAAAATTCTATTTGTAAGTCTCGGAGTAAATTAAAATATATAGAATGAGTGGGGAGGGAAAGTTTGTTGGATGCGTTCCTTATCAGGTCGGGCCCACTGGGCTTGAAAAAATTTGGGCTGACATGGTTACAACTTACAAACAAGTGATGAGAAAGGAAGAGCGTCAGTTGTAAAACACCAATTTCTGAGTTGCTCTCTCTGTTTTCTCTTCAATTTACACACGTACTGGTAGCACTTAGTTTGCTCTCTCATAAAAATCACAATCACACTTTTTATAACATGTCTTTAGTTTCTCTTCAATTTATTCCTCCTCTCCATTTCTATAGCAGCTCCAAGTCGGATAGACATATACCAGAAAGCATCTGTTTCCATCCCACACCTAAACCATGAGTCCAAGATACTGTTAGTGAAATTTCCCAAGCTGTCAGAAAGATCTAACAGGTTTAGGTGTCTGTTCCTCAAAACAAACCCTATTAATTCCTTTCAAGCCACACTGGTCACATAATGGCACAAAACACAATCTGCACACATTTCCCAAATTGTCCTTTCAAAGCACGTACTGGGAGCACTTAGTTTGCTCTCTCATGTTCTGTTGCATTTACACACACCCCAATTACCAAAAGAAATAAAAGACCAGACAGGAGAAAAACAAGAAGAGTGCAATGCCAATTGGTACAGCTCTTGTCTCCTTCTAGATTTAACTCTCTACTTGGTGAAATTCTTCTATGAACTGTATTAGTTTGTGTTGATCTGTCGTGTAGGTAATTAAGAGTGGTGTCAGTAAGATGTACTTGTAAACTCTATTTGGTATTAGTAAACTGTTTCCACTGTCAGCACGCATTTACCCTCATAGTTTGATGCCACCGTTGAGTTCATCAATTAGAAATGAGTCGGTGTCAGCCTGTCGGGTTTTCACCGAATGATACTGCTCTGGAGCAATTTCTTCAGGCACTTTCATCTTCCTTCAATGGGGAGTAGATGGGGGCTGAGCTTACAAGTGTAAAGTTCTTTCATGTTTCATATAGGCTGAAAATGAAATTGGTGGAGAGAGAGAGAGAGAGAGAGAGAGAGACTTTAGCATTTGTGAAGAGATTGCAAGAGAGGACCCAGCTGATGTGCATGTGATCCATATATTGCTTCAGTTACAATGAAATTTGCTTTTGTCTGTGTTATAATGGACATTCTTGAATGTTGAATTAGTATTTGGGACAAGTACAAAAATATATCTCTTCACATGTTACTCGTATATAATTTCAAATACACTTTTGCATTTGAAAATGAAAAACTCTGCCGTCCACTTTTCTAAAGAGTTGGAATGACATAATGCAAGAGGTTACCGTATTTAAATGTTACGTCATACACAAAAAAAATAAATATTTAAATTAATCAGCACTTATGATTATTTGAACTAAACCGGAGCATTTCCTAAAATTAATTTTTTCCTGGTTATGAGTTGCTACGAAATGGCCAACTTAATTGTACGAAACACCTAGTCCACTCGGCTAAAAGTAGATGAAAAAGTCTAGCACATAATATAAGACTATACATCTTCAAGTTAAATGGTCAATGTCTCAAATCTCAATGATATGATATATGCTATTATAGATTTGGCGTCACTATAATAATATTTATTATAATTCAAAGTTCAAACATTAGATAGCCTTCACTTTTCTATTTTCTTCTAGAAGAACAGGTCCTGGCTAGATTAATTAGAGGCAGAGCGCCAGTAGTCGGCAACATCTGAAAGGGGCTAAATGTGGATTCACTGCGGCACGCACCGATAAACTAACGCGTGTGGCAACTAACTGACAAGTTTTACTGCTCATTTAATTCAGAGATTTGGTTGATTAATTAGTAGGATTCAGTACATATGATATCACACAGGAACAGGAGGTCAGGATTTGAACTTTGACTATTGAAAATTCCAAATACCAGCGGTTGCACAACACAGGCGTTTACTGTTATACATTGTCAAAGAAAATATACAAATATAATGAAATGAAATCTGGCTCTTTTTTTAGTATCTTATTATAAAATTTTGTCTTCTAAAGATCAAAGAAAATTTTCTTACACTGAATATCTTCATAATAAAATATATGTGCATTTTATATATTAATTTTGAAGAGGTTTTGTATTTCTTTATCATTTGTTATCAGACGATCAAAAGCTAGATAAACTATAGTTCAATCAAATATAGATGCTTTCTATTATTATAGAGGTATAAATAAATGAACTGGATTTTTAATTTTGACTGTTAATCATTTTGATGTTGGTAAATGGCAAGTACAGTTTGGCTTTTCAACGTGGAATTAGGAATTTAGGATATAGTTATTTAATCTAACCGCTTTCGTGAAAAACAAAAAAGGAAAAATTGACGTTCAAAATTCTATGTAATTTAGACATGGAACATACCCCAAAATATTTACCCCAAAAATATGGAAGGACGAAATGGTAGCATCTTTGCTAGTCGTCAAACAATTTGAACCTTTCAATTGTTTCATTCAAATTAAGAACCTCCTCAAAATCTCAAAGAATATTTAAACTGCATCAAACGTAACAGATAGACAAAATTTACATGTTCGATCAAATATTGATACACATTGATATGGTCTGTCTTTTCTTTTCTTTTCTTTTTTTTCTTTTCCCTGCTCACATAACCTCGCAATTTCCTATTGCTATATATTATCTACCTAGTCACTGTTTAGTTTTCTTTTTCTCCTTGCTTTAAGAACAACGAGTAGATAATACTTCTGTAAATTTTTTTTATTCTTTTTTGAAATCTAGTAAGGAGGTATACAATAAGTGACCTTTGGAATTTTCTTCGAAACAACGATGGACAGAAGAAGAAAACGCCCAATCTATATAATTTACAAAATATTAAATTTAATCGTGATAAATTATCGCAAATTCGGACAAAAGAAAGGGCCCAATCTCAAGTGATAGATTAGACATTGTACATTTTGTGCATTTTAGGTCAAAAACAACCTATGTACTCATAAGTCGACGTACTCCATAGTCATCAACCCAGGAATGAGGTGCCCATTCGCAAGATTTTTGTGGATTCCAGGACACCTCTTAAGGTTAAGGTCTTTATGTGGATCTTCCTACAGGATAAGCTTCGCACAATACATGGAGTCTTTGCTTCCCCACCAATCCACCCAGTTTTCAGCATATAGACTGAGGTTGAGGAGTTCTGCTTAGCGAATGGGTTTCAACATGTACGGCGACATGTTGAAACATGTAGAAGGACCGCAATCGACGAATCGTCGAATCTAAACATCGACCGCCACGACTACTAGCCCTAGAGGTTTTTACTTCTGTTTTTTTCAATAAAATCACAAAAACAAGCAAACATGTTTCCTCAAAAAAACAATCCAAGATTGACAACAATAATTCTGTAGAGTTAGGATTCATTGACAATAGAACAAATTGAGAATCTCAACAACGTTAAAAAAAATTCCAAATTTTAAAATTAAACAATTAGAATGTGATCCACAAAACAACATCATATGCATGAAAATTGAAAAATAATTAAAATTGACGTAAATTTCATAGTTTATCAAATAATTTGAAATTACAATCGATATGATCTATATTTAACTATATTTAATGACATTGTAAGAAAAGTAATATACAACCAGTGTATAAGACAAACAACATATTTATAGTTAATTTTCTAATTTTGACGTCATTAGAAAAGTGTTGTCAAGTTATGAATTTAAGCCGTTCTAAATAAACCCTTCTGCGATCTCAAATTCTGGTGGCGCATTTAAGTAATAGCAAAATATATTTCGAATTTAATGTGATTTGTATGATTCAAAATAAGATGGTATCGGGAGTCAAAGAAGCGTTCACACTTCAAACAGTATGTGCCTTCGCAACATATATATTACACGTGCAAATTAGCTTCTAGCTTAATTTTTTATTGAGCGCTCACAAGAGTCCATTTCTTACTGTTTATTTATACATTCACCTCTTATTTATTAACGTCAAATATATATCTATTAATTAAAATTATAAAATTTATTTATTAACGTCAAATATATATCTATTAATTAAAATTATAAAATATTATTGTTAACTAATTAAATTTAATCATTTCGTACAAAATATATATAGTTAACATTAACAAAAATATAATTAGTGTTAATAAATAAGAGATGAACAGATAAATAAACGAGCTAGACGTTAAATATTTTCATTTTTTTTATTTTGTACTCCTATTAACGATTCAAACGACCAAATAAACATTCAATACTTTGCTTTTTTTATTCAGAGAAGTCCAAACTTAGTTTCTAGCTAGATGGGCGACCCACTATTTGAAATTGGAATATTGAACTCCAAGGAAGACGTACATACAAATTAAGACAAAGTAGGTGTACATGGGAAAATTCTTTGTAGAACTGTAGATCTAGTGATTGAAGTCTCATGGCCACCAACCCAGTCAAAGGAAAGAACAATACATTTGTATCATACATATATACACACACGCTCCTCATTTTCCAGAGGGAAAAACATACAGAGATTGAGAGAAAGAGAGCAAGAGAGCTAGAGAGCAAGAGAGAACAAAGAACGATGGAGGCTTTTCCATACAAGTTTACCAGAGCAATCAGAGCACACTGGAGGAAAAGAAAGTATCAACGCCTCGAACAGGGTCGTAAGCGTACCACGCTTGTGACCCGCCTCGGCGATGGCCCAAACCGTAGAACGAGAGGCAGGTTCTTCAAGCTCCGGTCCATCTACCGGATTCAAATCCGGATCCTGTCTCCAATCAAGATACTAGCCCGAATTCGGGATGCATATGTCAATGCCATGTTGAGCCTAGCTAGTAAGGGAAGTGCATTTGCTACACAAAATGGGCCGGAGGCTTATTGGACAAAGCGGATACCTCGGAGCGGCTCAACCCGACTCGGATCGACCAAATATGAGAAGAGGTTGGCTGCTGAGATTTACAAGTTACTTGCAGCATCCGGTGAGATTGTTTCCACGTTGAGGAAAAGGGAAGGTTTGGAGTTGCATGCAAGTTGAAAATATATAACAACCAGTATATATTTTTTATATGTTATTATTTTTCTTGTCATATTTGTTTATTTTTTTGTAGTTGGTTAATTATATAAGTTGTGGACCTTGTGAAATATATGGTCCGAATTGTAAGGAGATAAATGTAAAATAGCTACGTTGGGAGACAAAATAAAACATGTTAATTCGAAATAAATCATTGCAATAATGCCTGATATTTTAAAGAATCGTCATAAATCCTAGCTGAGTATTGAGTGAATACTTCTTGGAGGTTTTAATTTTTTTTTTATTGCAAGTTTACTATGATGAAAATGCGGAGTACATATTTTGGTTAATTAAGACATATACCAATGGTATGCATATTAACTAAACATTGCAAATTAATTTGTTGTTCATAGACGTATATTAGGATTGAGAGGATTAATTCTCTGCTACTGTTGTTTAATTATACATGGAAACTTTAGTATTATGGCAATTTTTTCTCTTAATCAAAAGAAAAAACAGTAATTTTTTTTTTCTTGAGGAAAAGATGAGGGTGAGGCCCTAAAAAACAGTAATTAATTAAACATGGCAAATTTGTTGGTATTTCTTACATTTTGCTCATCTGTATCAGCTACCCTAGCCAAAGACATTTAATTTAGTTCCCATTAATTACTGTTTTTCTTTTGATTAAGACAATTAAAACTCACTAGAAGCACCTATAAATAAGAAGCCACCAAATTTTCTTTTACTTCTCCCTTCAAAGCCAAAAAGCGAATGTTTAATTTGTGGCTAATCAACACTAAAAGGTCTAAAGTGGCGTCTTGTTTGACTCCGTTACCATAAAAGAATTCCTTTGTAGACAACAAATGTTATGAGTTGTTTCTTGGCTCTTGATTACTTTAAAGGAGTGTTTGTTAGTAAACTACCAGGAAAAGACGTTCCGTCTAGGCTAGGTAGTTGGCGTCGTCTAGAAATTAGTATGCTTTATTTTCCAAGATATTCTAGATTATTATAGCGCGAATTTTTTGTTGTTCCATGGAACTATGACATTTTGCTTAAAAAGCTCCTGATATTCCCTAGATCGTCAATAAATAAAGTAGTTGATGGAATCACCAATTGTTGAATAATTCTAAGACCTTTAACCCTACGAACAGAGGATTGCCTGGGACTAGGAGTTAGTTTTCTTTTCTTTTCTTTTCTTTTTAAACAAAACTTTGTTTAATTTTTCAATTAAATGAATAGTCCAAACCAAACACGCAATCATTGGTGTTTCGGTGATGGAAAAAAATAAATTAAGGTTATCATGTCTTCTGTGATAGAGAAGCAAACTAAGTTAATGGACTGAAAATAGTCTTTGTTTTAATTACGGCCTCCATTTTTATACTGATGAAAAAATCAATTTAATTTTGGGTTCATTCTAAGCCCAAGTATCGTGTAAAAATTTAATATGGATTTGGTTCTTGAAAACACTTGGATGGACTTTTATTATTGGGCTGGCACTGTTTAGATTGAGATTGACAAACTGTCCAATTCAAATATGGCCCATTACTACAATTCTAAGCTGTTTTCTTATTAAAAAAATATGTTTTCAGTCCTTGAATTATTATATTTGATTCAAATTCGTCCTTCAATTTTTTTTGTTCAATTAACCCCTTAAATTATAGAAATTGATTCAATTCAGTCCCTCCGTTAATTGAATTGAACCAATTTCAACAATTTAAGGGGTTAATTGAACCAGAGAAAAATTTAAAGACTAAATTGAATCAAACACAATAGTTCAAGGAATCTGAAAACAGACTTTTCTCTTTCTTCTATTATTACGAGCCACTTAAAAGCCTTAAAATGACTAGTTCCACTTCTATCAACTGATGTGAAGTATATACAAGTTTTTCCCACCATTTGTATTGATTATCTCCAGTCAATTTTGGATCAAACGTACACCATACGCTCGAGCAGACGCATTTAATATAATAAGAAATAACGCTTGAGACCAGACAAGACAACCAAGCAGTTGTTATTTGACTAAACCAGTTAACCCTTGTCACAATTCATTAATAATTTTCAAATAGTCAACTGTATTCAATAAATTTACACAAACAGATACAAGTACTTATCCTTCCTAATCAACCTTCTAGACTCTCCACCTCCAAATTCCAAACTTCAAATTGTGTACCTTCAATTTCGCTGGGCCAATTAATGGCAGGTATCACCTCTCAAGTTTGTAATACCATCCAGTCATACTGGCGTCGCCGCTACTACCAAAGGTTGGACCCCATCACAAAGTCAGTGAAAATTGCCAAGCTCGGGAGGGCTCGCCGCTCAGGGAAGCCGAGACCCGTACAGCTCATATTCAAAATTCGTGCTAAGGTTTGGTCGCCGCGCAAACTGCTTTCCAAGGCAAGGGATGCATACATGAACCTGATGCTTGCATTGGCTGGAGGCATAGGCCGGCCAGTGGCGACGCTCAAAAACAGTGGGAGTTGCTCGGATGGGCTCTGGGTTAGGCGGATGCCGAAAGCCCGGCAGATGAGTGTTTCGGGACAGAGCGAGTTTGAGAAGAGGATGATGCTTCATATTTACAATTCGTTGGTTGCTAGGCCGGAGTTGCCGGGCACTCCTAAGATGGTGAGCGTCGCTTAATGATTGGACGTATTTTGTGTGTTGTCACTTTTTACTCACCAACATGATTAATGATGGATTAATAAGCTCTAGTGCTTTGTGCTTTCTTTTCTCTGTTTAGGGAATCCTTCAATTGTACCTATTTATGATTGAGTTCTGTTAATTATTTTTTCCCCAATGTTGTGAACAAGTACACAAATTTGTAGGCTTATAGGGCACCAAAATGCCAAAGGGGTGTCTTTTGGATAGTATAATTTCTAAATAGTGTGGAAACAGAGTTAGAACATCTCAATCCCGTTTATAAATAACTTTTTAAATTTAATGTGACATTTATAATTATAATTTTAAAGATAAAGAATACTTATTAATTTAGCAATCTTTCTAAAATATCACGTTAACATTTCCAAGTAGCATGAGAGTATTTCTATTTTTAAAATTGCATAAGTTTGTTTTATTTATCAGTTAGAAAGTATCATATCATCTTCCAAAATTACTTTGTAGGGAAATTGCTAAATTGATTATATGATAATTAGCAATTATACTGACCGAATTAACATTCACAAGTAGTATGGGAGTATCTTCTTTCTTGTTTTTATATATAGAAATCAAGTAAATAAGCAGGTTTTTACAGTTAACGCCGAAAGAAAAGCTTTTGTTTTCGCAATGGCCTAAAGCTTCATTCATGCTGATGAAAAAAGCATCAAATTTTTATTATCGTTTAAAAATTTTATCTGGTTTTCGGTCTGAAACCCCAATTAGATATACAGGCTTCCAAACATATATCTAAAATTGCATGCGCATCAATCGGCACGGGCCCACAATTCACACCCCTCAAGGTCCAATGCAATCAATGGCTTTTTAAATATTATTTTAAAAGGCCAATTGGGCCTTCTTCCTTCTGTGAGGAGCACTTGCATGCTACATATTTATTAATTAAACAAATCATATGAACATGGAACACTCGAAAAACAGACGGACTCTAGTGCTGCATGCAGTTTTCTCTCTCTAAAGAAATTTTTTTAAAATACAGAAAAGATTTCAAGTTTCTGTCAACAGTAGCTATTATATATGCACCTTGTATGTTTTGCATGCACAAATCAACATCGGTCAGATTAAGTCTCTCTCTCTCTCTCTCTCTCTCTCTCTCTCTCTCTTTAAAGATTAAGTGCAACATCTCGTAACAAAACTGATGGCATCTCCTAAACAAATGAAGGCACCTAAAAATTTGTTTAAGGGTCTCATCTCGTAACATGCCTCCAATCTCCATGCATATGATACATATAGCATATCGCCTTAATTTCTTGTTAGCATTTCAAACACACAGCAGCAGCCCCATCCAATCATTGGTCGTTATGTATATGAAATTTCCCATCTCGATCGTGGGATCCAAGCCTTTTCCAGTTCGTAAGATAGAAGGCACCTGATTGGTAGGAGAGGAGTTTGTTAAAGTTTTGTATAGGAAGCAAACATTATGGATATCTCACCATCTGCTTTACAACGTATTAGGGGATTCAAACGCTCTAACAATTTATCATGGCACCCTTGGCGTGGGATACCGTGTAGTGAGTTGGCGCTAAATGGGCCGGAAAGAACAATTTTCCACATAAACATATTTGTTTTCAGTTTATTAAATTAATTTGATTCAATTATTATATATTTTTTTTTGGTGTTGATTTTTTATGAAGTAAATCAACTAAAAAAAACTATGAACTGTTTCTCCATTCAATAAATGGTAATTGTTCCCAACAAAAAAGTTATGGTACTCGTATCAAAAAAAAAAAACGGTGTTACCAGTGAATCGCTACAGAAATGATAATACCACTAGTGCCGCATGGGACCCAAGTGCGTGAAGGAAAACAAATTTTGCTAGTAGTCCGCGAGAGAGTGTTCAGAGACTTGAAAACCAAGGGAACGTAATCATCATGTGGGCCCCACTCACAGATTCCCTTTTCTTTTTCCTTGAGCAAGATGGACGTGTTCCACGACCAAAAAGATTGCGCCATACTATGAAGATATTTCTAATTCAAAGTTTTTAGTTTCGTAATATTTTCAAAAATTATGTACAATAAGATTAACTGTATCATAAAAATTGAGCATACGCTAGAATCATCCAAAATTTCAAAAAGTTATATATTTAAGTATTTTATTTTGTTTCTGATGAATATTTTACCTAAAATTATTCCCAAGTTGGGAACTAACAAGCAACTCTTTTAGTTGCCATATCTGAGAAAGGGAATGGTGCACCGGTTTCTACTGAAACTGCTTCACCAGGGACTCAAGGCCTCAACGAATCAATAAATAAAATAGCTGGTTTCAGAAGCTATGTCATTTTATGGACCAAGGTCTTCACCTTTTTCTTTTTTTTTTTCTTCTCTTTGTTTTGGAATAGACAAGGAGACCTTTGCCATTTTTAAACATTAATCCATCCTAACCTGTGACAGGGGGTTGCTTTTGTTAGAATTAAGACCTCATTAACTACTGGTTGCTAATAATTGGCATGTCAGATAACGTTAACTATCATTCTGACCATTTTAATAGATTCAAATTATAGTCAAGCTGGGTCTGTATCAGTTGTGGAAGTGTTTTCTGTCTCAATTGCTTTCAATGGTGTAAATAAAGACAATGGAAATTCTTCCACTCCATGTTCTTCATTGGAGTTTTATATCAGAGAATATGTGTCGACTGTCGACCAAAATTAGCACCTTATATTGATTGGTAATGGTAATAAGGTGAAAATTAAACGAATTATGGTATAATAAAATGCTTGGTAATTAATTTCTTTTTTCAGAAGTTAACAGTCAGTAAAAAAAGCATTTTTATCTAATATCTACTACAACATTAGAGCATGTTCGTTAGCTGCCCAAAGCATGGGATATCATGGATTTTACAATCCAAAAGTTACTTTTTTTTTCCTAGATATGTTCGGTAAGCATTTTTTAGTGACGTGGGATTGGAGTATAAATGATATAAATCCCATCAGCCATTGTTTTCTTCACATTTCGTTGGGAAAATTTTAATTCGATCAGGCCTATTCTTTTTTCCCTGTGAGAGTGCAATATTAATTGTCGGAATCGCCTCTTTCAAGCTGATGAAACAAGTTATTATTTTTATTGAGTTACTTTCTAATTTGAAGCTCTTATGTTGCTTAACAATTCACAAATTTCGACATTAAATTTTCAAATAAATTAAAAAATTATAAACATATTATTAAATTTGTAGTTGATTGATTGTGTTTTAAATTTCATTTAATTAAAAAATTATTTGATATTTGATCGAAGATCATTAAGTATAAATTATTGGATCGTTGCAAATTTTACGTAATTTCAATGATTTTTGATGAAACGTAAAAAGACACTTAAATTGTATGAAATTTGTAATACAGTTAATTTAAAATTCAATAATATGTATATATTTTATTGTTTTATTTTTTGAATTTATATTAAAATTTATTGTCATAATTGTCGAAGCAATCATTGGCGATCTGTCTTGTTAAATTAATATATATCTCTTAAAATAATTTTTTTATAGTGAATTATGAAATGTATAAATTTAGTGATACAATGCAACATCGTCACCATTAACAAAAACATCAACATTAAAAAAGATTCAAACTTGATATTAAATTTTTGAAAAGAAAAAAAAAGATTCAAACTTGATATTAAATTTTTGAAAAGAAAAAAAAAAGATTTCCATAAATATAAGTTTCCATAATAATACAAACGAATGCTCATTTACAAATATTGCCGCTTATTTCCATACATCTCGTGGACATTGGTTTTCACGAATTGAAAAGTGAGATCTCATTCCATGTCATTCCATGATAACCGAATAAGGCTATACTTGGCGTGGGGTCCACCTATTAGGATGTTACTTTTTCCGGGTTAATTTACAAGATTGTTTAAGCTTCAACTCTGAATATATTTTACATTCAGATATGTCGCATGAAAAATGCTTGATATCATATAACTGAGATGGCACTCCTCTCCGCTCCAACCATTTGCCGTCAAGGCGAAAGTGACAGGACAATCTGTCAGAACCGTTTCTCCCTACTCGCGATTCACACGCTGCTACTAGCTACCGAGTATTCTCTACTACGAGTTTCATGACAAATTTTAATCGTCCGTAAAGAGAGAGCTACCATTCATGGTTTTTCTTCTTTTTATTTTAACCCGTTTAACTGGTTCCACGTCAGACTAACTGTGGTCTCACTGAGGTACTGCTGAGAAAACTGGTGCATGGTTAGATCACTCATAGCATTGGACTCGTAACCTACCTGGTCTGCAACCGCACTTGCAACTTGGCCCGATATTATTTACCGTCTACAACCGTTCTTACAACACCAGTGACGATCTGGTAGCAGCTGCTTAGTGTTGGTGCATTTCCACCGAGTCTGACTAAGACTGTGCTGCTTAGAACGCACGACAGTCGTTACCCTGCAAAACGGCCCCTCTAAATGGCGCTGGCGAGATCGTCTCTCATTTATTCGTTGATTAGGATTGTTCTACGAACACCGAACATGAACGCTCTGATCCTCTTCAGCTCAGGTTCAGCAAAGCCTCGCGTATTGAATAACTCCTTTAGTTTAATTGCCGGAAACGAAATGTTCGTTCTGCGGCGATTTGTTTCAAGAAAGGAGTTGAGAGCGTGTAGCGGGTCTCTGTTTGAAAAAAGTGTTATTCGGTACAACAATTTATTTGTAGCGAGGGACATAGATGGTCAGAAAAATTTGAGTCTAGTAGGCGAGTGGGGACCACATTCTGTTAGAAGCTTTTTGCTTCGAGAAAATTTCTTCGCTCCAGAGAAAAAAAAAGAAGAAGAAAAGAAAAATACACTGGCGGTCTCCTTCAAAATGAGCATGCTTCCTCCTTACTTCCCTATAAAAAACCCCCATTATTTCTTCCCCATTTCTTGTCTCTCATTCTCTCTCTGTTTATCTTGCTCTTTCTCTCTCCGTCTCGATCTTTACATCTCTCTCAGAAGAGCGTTGATACATTCTGTATAAGGTGAGGAAAAAGTGAATCGGAAATTTACACAAAACTAATCGTATTTCAATTCATAGTTGTTGAGGTTTTGCATTTTCAACCTGATCGGGAGTGTGTTCTTTAATTTATCTTCAAAATCAAATGAGATGTTGTGATTTGATTCCCTGTTAGCTCTGGACTAGCTTTTTTATGATTGATTTAATAAAATGATCTTGTGCTCGTGTTATCGTTACTTCTCTGATTTGTGGAGCAAATCCTCTTTTGCACCAAACGATTTTATGATCAATCTCAGCGTGTTTATCCCTTCATTTTCCTGAACTGGAGTCGATCGATGAGTTCAGACATAGCTCGATTTATGGCATTATACTTGCTGATCTTCAAACTGAAGGGATGAGAGAAGGATCTTTTATGATTTTCAATATATTGTCCCATGTTTTCGTAAAATTTCTCTTATTATGATCATAACTTATTTATTTAACTGAGCAAGACTAGCAAGAGCTTAGTTGAATCAACTAATTGTCACTGTATTGACCTTGATTTACTTTAAGCTTAGTAAATTTGTGATTTGTCTGAGACATCCGCAGTAATAGAAGTCCATAAGAGTCTATCCGTGGTTCTTTCGTTTATTTTCAGATTATCTACTCTTTAACTCTTTTCTGACAACTCAATTAACTTCCCTTTTCATCCTTTTCACAGAGAAAACAGAGAAGAAGCTAAACCAGAGTAAAATCGACAATGCAGAACGACTTGTTCAGCTCAGTTAATGGCGACCCCCTGAGATCCACCATGGAATCCCTACCATACCCCTATCTGGAGCAACCACCGCTGTCCTCTCTCTATCTCCCATCTAACGGTGGGGATCTGTTCTACTCCTACAACAGTTCCCCCTTCTCTCCTTCCTCTCTCTCGCTTTCCCCTTCTCCGCTCTCTCCAAATGGTGAAGATGATCCTGCTGCCACAGAAAATCGCCTCTACTTTGCTCGCCTTGCTCTCCAATATCAGGAGATCACTGACAGGTATGAAATCAAATATATTTTTTTCAAGTAGACGAGGAAGTTCCCTTGTAATATGGATATATAGGATTAACTAGTTAGGAAGTGGTGATTAGATTAGCTCCTTATTATTAGTACTTTTCTAAAATCAATGGGGATTTTACCAGATTTTTAAAAGATGGAAACGATTAGAGTACATCAGTGGATCATGGGGCTCGAACTTGTAAAACGTAATTGATATTTTCAATCATAGACAAGCATTGAGTTACCCTTCTTTACAAATCAGGTATGAGCGTTGCCTCTCACACCTCCAAGAGGCGACAGAAGAAGCAGAGGCATTGAGGCATGAGAATGCACGCCTTCGTATGGCAAATGGTGAGCTGACAAACTGTCTAGCCATGGCCTCCAATAAGCAGGTGAGTTTATTGACCAGCGAATTCAACCGTATTGGTATTGGTGCTGAGGCGGTGCCAGAGACCAGCCCGACAAGTGTGCTGCCATTACAGCCTTTGAGTGAGAACCAGCTGTTGCGCCATGCGGCTGAGAGGCGGGCTGTGCTGCCTAAGAGTATATCTATTCGTTCAAGTGGATATCTGAAGATGAATCAGCCGGCACCGAAAGGACCAGCTGGTCCAGCTAGCCAGCTTGTTGACCAGACTCGTGGTACCAGCCCAGTTAGACCTGGATCAGTGAGTACAAAATTGACGCTTCACCGTCTTATTTTTCTGCTTATTTCCCCTTTATGTTTTCTCTGATATTTGGAACTTATGGATTGAAGTACCTGATATAGGTATAGTTGAAAATGTCTACATTTTTCAATTTGGTGTTTGACTGTAAAACACCACCAACTTAGACTGAATAAAGAAGAGAATAACAATGAAAATTTGGTCCGTCTTAACTAAGTTACGTCTGAAACATGCAAAAGTATGCACTTAACATTGAAAATATTTTAATGGTACTGTCTGGCAATTTTGCAGTTAATGAATAATTTTTGTTTCTATGACTAATATATTTTGAAGTTTTGAACCTTTTAAAAGGTAACAACAATAAGTTTATCTATTCTCTCTCAACTGACATAGTCAAGTTTGCACATAGTTAAAAATGTTCAATTTTCATTGTAGTCCTAATTGAAGTCCTAATTTTGGTTCTAACAGTTATTTAAATTGTCTTATCCTGTAGCAGCAGAAGGTACTTGTTGGTCTGGGAGGCAACAAGTCCAGAGGGGAGAAAGGAACAGAAGCACCGGTGCTCAAGGAGGTTGGCGAAGACATCAGTTCAGCACTGGAGGTGGAGGTGTACAACCAGGGGATGTTTAAAACTGAGTTGTGCAACAAGTGGGAGGAGAAAGGGGAGTGTCCCTATGGCGAACATTGCCAGTTCGCACATGGGATCTCTGAGCTGCGACCCGTGTTACGTCATCCTCGTTACAAGACTGAGCTGTGCCGCATGGTTTTATCTGGAGAGAGCTGCCCCTATGGCCACCGTTGCCACTTCCGCCATACCCTCTCCCCTTCAGAACGTCTCCTCCTCCAACCTTAAAAACAATTAAACATAGTACAAGCTTAATTTCTTCACAAAAAAAAGGAAAAAAACAAAACATACCAGTATATTCTTATAATTCACTTACAAGTTAAAAACTTTCAACAACAGTAGAATAAATATTGTAAAAAAAATACAAATTCAAAATGTGGGAACAGTTATGTAGTGAGGAAATGTGAATATACATAGAGGGAAGACAATTGATGATCAGGGGAAGTAATCTCAAAATTCCCCTTTGATGATTGGGTCTCTGGGTGATTGTTGGTGTTAATTAGGAAAAAGATGATTATTTGCTTTGTTGTGTATCCTTTTGGTAATTGTTATGGACACTATGTGATAATTTCTTTTCAATAAAAGATGTAGTTGATTTCAGTGATGATTACTTGTCCAAATCGGATGGGCTCTGCTTCTCTTTTGTACTAATGAATGACTTGTTTTATTTCTGGATGTTTATTAGTACAATTCAAATGCTAAGCTGCATTTCTTGGGAAAGGCTGATCGATAGTTGCTGTGCTAGTGTGCAACTTTCAAATGCATCACTTGGCAAATCGCAGTATCTTGCTCGAGTTATACATCTTGATCAATAGTTGCTGTGTTAGCGTGCGACTTCCAAATGCATCACTTGGCAAATTGGGTAGATGGTCATAATATTTTCCCAAGAAACAAAAATGTGGGGCTAAAAGTTTCATTAGAAGAATCGAGGACAACAGGGTAGACACCTCTCTGTCATAGAGACTAAAAAGTATATTAAGTTAAAACAAAAATGCTACTAATGTTTAGATTGAGAGCAACAAAAATTCGGTCCGACCATGCTTCTCTCTACATATCTTTTCCCGGTAAAATGTAGTTTAAAAATATAATAGAAACGAAACTGATATTCCATGCAATAAGAGAATGAAAAGACACCAATGGTCCAACAGTGCTAGCAGTTTAAAACCAGTGACAGGACAATATCCCATATATATTATTTCAATGTCTGTACTACCAAATCCACTACAAACAAAACATTTAAACCTGCTAATTTGAAAATCTAAAACAAAAAACAATATTATTCCAAAAAGTGTAAAATTTATTAAGTGGCTGTAGAAACAAAAGCTTTCCTATTGTAAACCAAAGTCAAATACAGGCTAGCGTACTGATCAGGTCTTAGAATCGGCACAAAAAGCCTCAAGCATATCGTCTGCCCTGGCACCCTTCTCTGAAGCACAGAACCGAGTGAACTCGTTGTAACTGAACGGTACAAAAAGGGGTGGATGGTTTTCATCAACTAGTTCCTCAGGTGCCTTGACCAAATCATTTTCTGATGGAACTGAGAAGAGAATGGAGGAATATCTTGCAACTTCCCCACCTACCAGTATACGATGAAACGGCGAATGAACACGCCCATTTGTCCAAGCCTACATGTATTTGTCAAAATAAGTTGAATTTTAATCAATAGATTATTTATTTGATTTCCATGATTTTGTTCTTTTCTAAAACAATCTTGAGTTCATCAGTGTATGAAGTTCCAGGGATAAGCACTGACATCCACAATTCAGTGGTTTTATTACAAAACATAAAATCAAGCAAACAGGTTGTTACATCTCTACTTGAAGTTGAAGGGGAAACAAAAATATGAATAATCGAACATACCAGATGCTTTTCTTTTTTATATTTTGGCAGTACTAGTTCCAAAGTATTTTATGTAAGGCAACCTAACAAAACGAATAAATTAACTAAATGAACCACATGGCCAAATAAAAGAAGTATACCCGAAAAGAACTGCCGGCCATGACAATAAAAGAGTCAGGTGAAGGAGTTACGATAATCCAATCCCCATCCCTTGTTTTCAACTCAAGGCCATCTGTTTGGATCTGCTTAATTATGCTGAGTGTATTTGTATCCTGATGAGGATAGTACCCCAGCTTCTTGTCAAACTTCTCCTTCTCCTCTTTTGAAGGCGGTTGATACTCTGAAAACCGAAACAAGTACCACATGGACTCATTCTGAGATTCATAGTATTTGGTCACGCCTAAGCTTTCCAGTACCATCCTTCGCACTATCCTCTCCAGTTCATAAAGGTGCTTTGCCACCGGGTGCACAACATCACTGCTCAAGAAAAATAAGCAAACATAAACTTCCATACAATTCTTAAAGGACACCCTAGAAACTGGAAAAAATGTGAATTAGAAAAAAAAACATCGTGTAGATAATTGTCTCTGATTGATTACCTTAGTGTTGCATTTACGTACCAGAGAATATAGAAAAAAAAAAATTTGCACTGCACAGTATTTTCTTCCTTTCAAAATTCTTTAAGAGTTACTGTAATCCCAGAGTGTAATTACACAACTGGCCATAAATTAGAGCTTAATCAAGACAAAATATGTGTTGATATTAGAAAAGAAAACATAATTGAGAGAACTCATGTTTTTGTCTTGAATTTACTTAAAAAAAAAAAAGGAAAGTTTGCTCTTAAACTCTCATTTGCACCAAATAGGCACAAACTTGATAACTGAACTTTATTATGCACCAAATTAGTTGTTGACATTTCATAAAATTAATAAGTATGTCCTCAAGATTCTCTCAAAAAACCATGATGCAAATGGAAAACTAAATTGGTATTTTCCTTTTTGTGGAAGTGGAAGAACTAAGACCTGAATTTTGCCAAAAATAGGATAATCAGTATCTTACTGAAATTTCGGTTTACAGTGTTGCAATGATACTGACAAGCTACTTATCCATTTTTTTTTTCAGTTGAAAATGGAAGGCAAACTACCAGAATTGCTCACAAAATATATATAAGATTTGGCAGATTAGCTATTCAGAACAGTGACCGCTTAAACTAATACAATCCAAATACAAGAACACTTAAATTATAACACTATAAGAAAGAACAAATAAATACTAAATTATAAAGGAATACTAAGTTTGCCTGATTAATTCAATCCAAATAGAAGAAGAGTTATATCCTGCTCCATCATCAGACAAAAAAACTTATGGAAAGGATAGTCGGGCCCATAATAGTTGCGCTTCTTCCTCTCCAGTGGGAGCTGGAACAGGTCCTTGACAGTGTGAGCGAACAGGGTCGGAGAAGGAGGGAACACAGCCTCGAAGCATCCGGCAGTGGAGAGAGCGTGCATCACCTGCGGCCGCCCCGAGCTCCATTTCGGGGTGGAGGGATTGGAAGAGTGGAGACCGGAGAGGTCGATTTTGGGGATTCCCATGGCTTATTGGTTATTGCTCCTGAAAGCAACTGAGATCAGAGAACAGAGATCAGAGGTCAGAGATGGATGGGTCCGGTTGACTGACAGTGACAGTTTCCGGACTTCGGACTTTGGAGGAGGAGTGAACTGAGGCAATACTGGATTCGAGTTATTAGGCCATCAAGTTCTTCCAAAATAGAGTCGTTAGGCCCAATAGACAAGCCCAAGTACCTGATATGAGTCAGCGGCGACCATCGGCCATTCCTTCAAATTGATCTATGATTGGGAATGGACCGCACAGGCGCCTTCTGTTGTGTGCAGCTGCATGCAAAGAAAAGGTTAAAAAAGTTAAAAATCAAAGCAGGTAATAACAGAGGAATACGGTCCGTACCCACTTACCTGCAAGACTGACAAATCAGACAGTGCCACGTGGATCTCCGATTTCTAGGCCCCACGTGTCAGAGTAGATCGATGTTCCACGACCATTCATCAGGATTCAGGACTCGCATGCATGCGTAGCTGCTGACGTCTTTTATTTCTGCCACCTTACCAGTTATCACTGAGGAAGGCTGTTTTTTCTGTCGGGTAAAAAGAAAATTTTTAAAATTATAAAAGCTCAAATAAAATTATTGGAATTATAAAATAAAAAAATATTTTTTGAGAGAGATCAGATTTTCAGAACCGGCTAAACTGATTCGATGGTAGGATTTTCAGAGTTCAACCAGCAAATCAGTATAATAATTTTTCAATTAGATAATAAATGATCAATAAAGAAGTTAAAATAATAAATTTTAATGATATTTATATATACGTATACCTTATTAATTATTATCCAAAATTCAAAATTTTATTTTTTATATTTTAATAATTTTAATAATTTCTACATACTTTATAAAGAAAAGTTGAAGTTGAAAATAAAAAAAATTAGACAACATATAAAAGACTTTCAAAATTTCAAAAAATTAAAATATAAATTTAAAGGCTCATACAATATTTTTTGGATCCGAAAATGGTCATTGAGAGGGAAATACTCACGACAAATATAGATCATTTTACGAGTTCTGCGAATTGATATTAAATGTTTTCAACGGATTTTCCTATCAAAAGTTATTCATGTTTGAAACTTGATATTTCATTTACAATTTTCTGAAATTTCAGGAAACTTTTTATTTGTCATCTGAAATTATTTTTTATCTTTCAATTTTGGCTGTACTTTTAGTATATATAAATTATTAAAATTATTAAATTTTAAAAATAAATATTTTTAATAAAGAATAATAATTAATAATGTATACATATATATAGATATTATTAAAATTTATTATTTTAACTTCTATATTGATTATTTTTTTTAAAATTCAGTTTTGATTTTTTTATATTATCTGGCTCAAAAATAATAGTGCTAATTTGATGGCCGAACTTTGAAAATTCTGCTTTCTTTAATCGGTTTCTAAGAATCCGACCATCAAATATGTCTGACCGGTTTCTAAGAATCCGATCTCACTCTAGCCTTCTCTGTAATTATATTTTTCATCCAACTCTACCAATCTGTCATATATATTAATTTATCCACAATATAAAGAATTTGGTTAATTATAATTAAAAATATATTGGATGCAAAGGCAAAAGCTATGTTTCTTATCGTAAATTTTTTTGCTCACTCTACTTTATATTTTGATTTTGTCTCTGATTAGAAAGTTGGTTTAGTGTATGTTGAACTCTGTCTTAGTAGCTTTTTTTTATGCATCCAAATTTTTGTATACTTCCTCAATCAAAAAAAAAAATTGAACAGGCTCAATTATATACTAATTTCCATCACTTAAATTTCTCCGCCCTTCTATGATAACTATAATTTATGTTATATTATGCAAATAAATTAAATTTTCCTACATTTTTCATTGGTAAATTATCATGTACAATATTTGCAAGCTTGTAGGGCTAAGATGAAATTGGGTGGCTTGACAATATCATATCAAAGATAGATTAAATTTTATGAATATTTTTTTTTTCAATTTGAGTTGAGTTGCATGTGGTTTTAATGACATCAAGAGGAGTCTTCTCTATTTTTTTATTTGTATTTGGTCGATATAAATTGATTTCTTTATTACGGAGAAAGCGATGGAAAAAAAACATAAGGCGATTCCTACGGAGGGAGGATGGACGACGATCCAATGAAGACCTCTTGCACAGGCCACCGTCTCACCCTAAACCTTCACTCCTTTTAACAATCCACCCTTATCCACTTTTCTACGCTATAGGAAATCACAACCCACTCTCATCCACTTTATAAACCACTCTTCCCATCTCTTTCTCTCTAAAAAACCATGTCTCAATACAAAGCTGCTACCGCATGACCCAAGCACAGAGCTTCCTCTCCCACACACCACCAACCTCCACCGTCGCCTTTCAATCGGCGTCCTTCGGCAGAGGCTATGACTAGGTCACAGGGCCATTGTCACTTCACAAAAATTATGCTGAGGCGGTCGCTTCCGCACTTTGCCAAGCTCAGCCACAACATAGCAACACGAGATCAATAAATCCTCTCAACCTCGCAAGAGTATGAATCACCACCATCATAACAGGAGCTCCTACAAGCCCCTACCCCCATACGAGCTTAGGAGCCTACTTCAATGGCTACCCCTCCCACTAGACCCGAGCCATTCGGCATGGGATGGACGGTGTTTTGATTGTTTTGTAGTGGGGCACAGGCCAGGGGAGTGCAAGCAGAGACACATGGTGTGTCTTCAATGTAAGAAACAGGAACACCCGATGAAGGTATGCCCAGGTAGAAAGCAAAATCTACGAGGGGTGAATAGCCAATTAGTTCCTAAAGACCATGAGGGGGAAGCTTTAATGTCGAAAGATAGACCTAAAAATGTCACCGTGCTAATCCATGAGACTCCGAGCCTAATCGAGGAAATTGCACGCCTTAGAAGAGCTATTGTCACAGATGCAAGGTTCATTCTAAATCACAATGTGTAAAAGGTTAACGGCGACTTCCTTCTAGAGTTGGATGGCTCCAACGACCACCAAATCACCATGATTTCAGGTTACAAGTACCTATTGGGGTTACCTCCCTCCATACAGTGCGGCGATTTCATGGCTCAAAAGCGAGAAAGACTAGAAAGGAAGGGGTATGTATGTTATCCATGGTCACCGTGAGTGACGAGTTCGACGCTTCATCTTCGCTACAAAGTTTGCTTATCAATGCGTGACTTACCACCATTCTCATGGTCGCTGGAGCATATCATCCATGCCATCGCTCCCTTCAGGTTATTGCTGGATCATGGCCCCCTCGATAAGATTTCTTCCTTAGAAAAGTTAGACATACTAGTGGCCACACCCAGTCTATCATAGATATCAAAGAACATTTCAATGTTTGTTAAAGGAGTACCATCTCAGGTGTGGGTTCAAGTCCTTAGGTGGATTGAAGAGACATTCTCCTTCGATATAGTAGAGGACACAACTCCTATTGAGGATGTCTTCGTCGAGATGGCAATTCGCTTGGAAGCGAGCCACACAACAGAGCAAGATCGTCTACCCAAAGAGGCTCAACCAAGGGAGATTGAGCTACAATAAAAGGGGAGTGCCAACTCAAATTGGGAAGCTTTACAACAACTTTGTGAGTCGGCGTCTCCATCGTCAACTAGAGATTATTTCTAATGGTTTTTGACAAATCAGAGGGATGGACAGTCAGTGCCAATGGAACCTCCTCAACCTATCAATCAAGCACCGACGATATCCAATTTTGAAACAAATGAGGAGTTCGATACTAACCGAATGGGACAAAAGGGAGGTACCATATAGAACAAATTGGAAAGTTTGGGTTCCTTGGAGCGGCAGGAGTGCTAGACTGCAAAGAAGAAGACAAACAACATAGTTGTGACCCCACTATATGTCTCACCTAAGGCCTAGTTTAAAAATTTCCAAAAGGGGGAGAATAACAAGAAAAATGTACTCCTTGGACATGCTGCGAGATCAGCAGGCACAATGAGAAGGACCTCTAAATTATCCATTACTATTAAAGACAAAAGCAAAAGCGGGCCTCCTAAACTGCCAACTTCAAACGACCCAATTAGAGAGAGACACCCTGTAACTCGACGCTTAGAAATTTTGAACTAGGACCTACATCCTTCCCCAAAGCCCACCAACGTTGCCACCCATTAGGAGCTGAATGCAAACAAGTCCAAGGGGCCTAACTTGTTGGCTTCCCAACGCCTTATACCCGCAAACCCGATTAGCCTACTCGAACCCATTAAACCTCCAAACCTTCAGCCCCATGTTCAACTTATTACCCAAACACCACCTGAGAGATCTCAACCCGTTACCTAAGAACCACCTGGAGGATCTCAATCCGCTCTATCTACAACCACGACCCTCCTTATTTCTCTCCCATGCAACGAACATGCGCGAAGAACAAGAATTATGCACAACCTCCTCCCTTCTTGTTTGTAGCCATTTTCATTCATAGCAAGGCAAAACCACCCCTAAGAAGAACGACCTGTCGAGACGTAGCATGAGGCAAGTCAAATAACCGTCTCTCTTTAAAGGCATGATACGCACTTCAATTAAGGCTAAGAAAGGGAGGAAAAGCTAGGGTCTAATAAAGAGGAGAAGGACGCTGAGGTGATTCAAGCTATATTGGAGGAGGAAAAGCTAAAGATGAACCCTCTCGGTCAAGAGGAGTTTGCTTTGCTAGACTCCTTTTGTGAGGTTGACAACTCGGTTGAGACCCATCAGCCGACTGAGTCAGAGTTAGAGGCTTGCCAAGCGCAAGGGGAGGCAACGTAGTTCGATCCAATCGCTGAGCTAATGATGCTAAACGAGCAGTACGAGGTTGAAGGGGGGCTGGACGAGGTTGATTATGGCACAGATTCCGGTGAAGACCTCACGGATATTGAGGCTCAACTCCAGCAAGCCGACTGAGGGGTATGTTGCTCCATATTGGTCATTTTGTTAGGAAGACAAGGGAAATTTTGTTAGTGATTAGTATTGCCAAGTAGTTTCATTTAGGGGGTTTTGTTTAGATTATGTTTTCTTTTATTTCTTAGAATGCTAGGGGTCTTGATGACCCGAAGAAATACTTGATAGTTAGGAATACTTTAAGAGAAGTAGATTGTAAGATTATTTATTTGTAAGAGATCAACTGAAATGATTTTGACTTCTTTTGTGTTAAGAGAATTTTTCCACACTAATATAACGGTTTTCACTACACAAATGCTATTAATACAACAGGGAACACTTTTATTACTTAGAATAACTCTTTTGCACTACTTCAATCGCATTCACACACATTTTTGCTCTACAATCATCCTAACTTCAAATAGCTTTACCTTCATGATAACTAATGCATATGGTCTAGTGGACGGGTCTCTTAAAATGGACTTTCTTAATGAATTGAGATAAATACGGGGTTTAAGTGACTTATTATGGGTCCATGTGGGTGATTTCAACCTATTAAGGTTGGCCATTGAAACGATCAGGTCTCAAATAAACTTAGAAAATACTCTAGAATTTAATCACTGTTTAGATGAGCTAATGGTGACAAAAGTCCAATTATCCTTACGATCTTGTACTTACTCAAACAAACGCCCATCTCCCATCTTGTCCAGACTTGATAGAGAGAACATAGGAGGAATGATTTTCATAACACACTAACATCGCTCTCCTCCCCCATCTCTGATCATGTTCCAATCAAACTCACACTTTCAAAGATAGAAAATAGAAGATCAAAATGGTTCATCTTTGAAAGATATTGGTTAAACTATTCGGAGGTAAGGGAGATAGTGCAACAAGCGTGGAATATAAACAATCCATTGCAGATTGTGGCGGTAGATTTCATGCAATATTTAAATGCAATTAGGCGGGCCTTAAAAAGTTAGTCAAAAGCTAAATTTGACAAATCAGCCACGCATTTATCTCACACCAAGTCTGTCATACAAAACCTTGACAAGGCGGAAGAACATTGACCACACATTTATCCCTCATTTTTGAGACAAAATGACAATAGTGTTCCTCAGTATGATGGCTGAAAATTGGGGATAATAACACCAAATATTTTCATGCCGCAACCACCTCCAAATTGAAAGGCAATTGGGTATCGAATCTACATGTTGAAGATGTTGTTATTTCAAGGGAAGAAAATATTACAAATGCGTGTTTAGATTATTACAAAAATATCTCGGGTCGACGTTCGCAAAATAGAAGAGAGTACAATATTATGGGTGGGTTCCCCTCAATAGACACTTATAAGCCTTGGCCAAGGATATTACATATGAGGAGATCAAAAAAGCGATTTTCTTTCTTGCAAAAGGAAAAGCCTCGAGTCCTGATTGTTTTCCGTTTGAATTTTTTCAATAATTTTAGGATATAATACAACCACAACTGTTTCAGATAATTATGGTCTTCAAATAGTTTTGATCTATGGCGACTAGCCATTACTATTATTCCAAAGTTTCAAGGAGCCTCTGCATTAGATAACTTTCGTCTAATTAGTGTAATCTCTGTGATTCCTAAAATAATATCAAAAATTTTGGGTTGTCTTATCAAGGCAATGCTAATTAAATATCTTGGGCTGCCCCTATCACTCAAAAAGCCGACAAAGGTGGACTACCTGCAAATACTACAAACAGTCCAACGATAGCTACAAGGATGGAAGGGTAGATTACTTTCTAGAGGAGGACGGTTAATATTAGTAAATGCGGTTATTAATGCACTATCCTTGCATTACATGCAAGCATTTAAGATACCTTCATGGCTTATAAAACATTTTGAAAGAATCAAAATGCACTTCTCCTGAAAAAGAGATGAGACTACGACTAATGGTCATTGCTTGATAAACTGCAGAACAATTTGCCTTTCGAAAGCCAACAACGAGTTAGAAGTGCTAGACTTACAAACATACAACCAAGCATTTCTAATGAAATGGCTATGGTTGATTTACCATAAGCCAGATTCTATTCTCTCTCTCTTCCTATGGGAGAACTATAGACTACCTACCATTGGTAGTGAATTGCAACAAGG
Organism: x Bolboschoenoplectus mariqueter; assembly: GCA_037678475.1. Lineage (NCBI taxonomy): Eukaryota > Viridiplantae > Streptophyta > Magnoliopsida > Poales > Cyperaceae > x Bolboschoenoplectus > x Bolboschoenoplectus mariqueter. The sequence continues at coordinate 3,226,243 of CM075279.1, forward strand.
ATTTCAAGCAATGCTCCCATGTTTTTTCCTCAGGGATATCTTTTTGCTATATCCAATCCTCAGCATCTCTGCTACCCCCTCCACAGTAGGCTTTGGTGCATGGAGATGGATGTCATCCGACTTTTTTACTTGTAAATCGGTTTATAATCTCCTTATCAACCTGGGTGTACATTTCACATACGTCAAGTTTTTATGGAAGTCAAGAGCACCTCTAAAAGTGAAAAACTTCACGTGGATTCTGCTTCAAGACAAATTATTTACGAGATATAATCTGAAAAAGAGAGGTTGGGCGGATAATGTTACGTGTGTCATATGCATGACGGTCATCGAGAGAAATTCGTCCACTTTCCTGACTTGCCCATTTGCAAGGAAAATTTGGGCATATTGCTTCCTCATTAGGCGTCCGAAATTTCATCAGGACGACGTAAAGGGGTTTTGATTGACGAATAGAACAAGGGTAGATGCACAAGATATGTCAATATGGAATGTCACTATTAGAATCTGCTACATTGGCGTGCGTATTTGATGTTATCGGCGTGTGTATGTAAGTACGCACGCTAAATGAAAATTTTGACCGAACATGTAACTTAGTTACGTGGGTGTACTGACACAATTGTTCACTCACGCTTAAACCACCGCTGCAAGCACGCTAATAATAAATACGTACCCATGCCAAAAAGAATGGTTGTAGCCTGTTCCATGATCTGATTCGGAATTATTTAAATATTCATTCCACACGTTAGAAATCTAAGGTTACGCATGCAGGTAATATTTAAGTAATTTAATTTTGTCAGGAGCACGTATGCGTTGGTATATACCGATGCCACAGTTCATTCACAACTCTTCAATATACAACTTATCTGAACAATTTTCCATAATAGTTGTATATCACAGTTACACAAATTTAGTAAAATCCATTCCCGTACTAATACAAATTTGCATTAACATTTGTCAATGCTATAATCCATTTCAGAATTAACACAAAAATTGCCATCAAATAATTTGAAGAAATGGATAATTGAAAGGAACTAAACAATGACATCTAACTGGCAATTGGTACACCTCCCTCTTACCAGTTTGCTTCTTCGGAGGCATCAGAGATATATGGTTCGCGATCGTCATCATGATTATGTCTGTCATATTCTTGATCTTCTGGTGCATTGGAATCTCCAGCTCGTGAGGTATTATTTGAAAGGTCAGCCGGGTCAACTTGCTCAAACTCATGCTCTTGAACCAATACATTATCCCAGTCCAAGTCTTGACCTACAGTAATAGATATGGAATATTCCGGTTGTTCTTCTTGAAAGAAATCAGGATTTGCCTCAACATCTTCAACATTCGGATTTCCTTTTCTTTTTGTTTTCATTGCAATCCACCATTGACTTCTTTCTCGCCTGTTTGATGCATATGGTAAGTAGCAGACTTGTGTCGTTTGGCACGCCAAAACAAATGGTTCACCATCTTGAAGAGTTGAAGTGTGTTTAACCTCAACAAGGCCATGATGATGATCGACCTTAACACCATTTGTTATGTCAAACCAATGGTAATTGAACAATACAACCTTATTGTCAACTCCATCATATTCCAATTCAACAACCTCCTTAAGGATTCCGTAATAGTCGTGATGGGTGTCATCGGTACATTCTCCTTTCACACAAACCCCGCTGTTTACTGTAGATCTATATTTGCTATGAGCCTCAGTGTGAAATCTAAATCCATTAACATCATACCCCTCATAGCACATTGCTTGCTTTTGGGGCATGAGACCAAGTTTGCGGATGTTTGGATTGCATGCGCGATCAGTTAGCACCCTCTTGTGTAACCAAGTGGCAAACTCATTTCTTCAGATTGTGTCTAAGGATTGTGGGGTAGTTGCTCGACATGTGCTAGTCATGTGCACGTCAAATTCCCTACAAATTTAAATCAATACGTTATTAGGAATTGCTGAAATTAGAGAATAATTTTATGAATAAAGACCTATATATAATATTTGAGAAATAAATTTTAAGGCTAAATTATACTCTAATAAAGGTTGAATTTCAGGAGAGTTTAGGAGAACGTAGTTGTGTGCCGCCTTATATTCAATATCGTCAAGATATCTTGCTTTCCCCCTACCCAATGGGCTTCCGAAAGTGTCAAATATCATTGTCCGTGTAGTGGAGTTGTTATCTTGTCCGTCATCGTGCATGTCTTTGTTGGATTCTGTGGCAGCCTCCGCAAAATATTTCGAGCAATAAGTGGCTATCTCCTTTATTAATGTTGCATCGACAATGGATCCCTCAACACGAGCTTTGTTGGTAACCCGCATCCTTTGCTCCTTATTCCATCTATTAAATATAATGGTTTTGGAAGTATCAAAATATTTGAGAAATGCATTGTATAATTTGGTCATGATAAAGAATTAATATTAAGAACATACCTCTCAAATGAATACATCCATCGGCAATTCACCGGCCCACCTACTCTAGCCTCATATGTAGTGTGAATGATGAGATGCTCCATTGAGTCAAAGAAACCAGGGGGGAATTTCTTTTCAAGCTTGCATAATGTGACCACAATATCCTTTTCCCATTGTTCGATATGGGCTGGGTTTAGTTCCTTGGCACAAACCTCTCTAAAAAAGCTCGAAATCTCATATAATGCTTCCCAAATAACATCTGGCACGAAGTCACGAAATGCCGCGGGTAGTAGTTGCTCCATGAAAATATGGAAATCGTGACTTTTAACTCCAGTAATCGTGGCGTTTGTGAGATTAATACATCTGGACCAGTTGGATGCATACCCATCCGGAAATTTGACCTCCTCCTTTAGCCACTTTAATACTCTCCGCCTCTCCTCTAAGGTCAATTCGTAGGGTGCCTTTGGTTTTTTGGATGAATCTGCAGTTAGATGTAGCTTCAGGCGGCTACAATATAGTGCCAAATCTTGACGTGCTTTTGCATTATCCTTAGTTTTGTTCCTTATGTTAAATATCATGTAGATGATATTTTCGGTGAAATTTTTTTCTAAATGCATCATGTCAATGTTATGACGGATCAAAAGGGTGGACCAATATGGTAGCCTCCAGAAAATGCTTTTCTTTTGCCAATGGTGTGTTTCACCATATCCCGGAATCTGATTCAAAGGTGCAGTTTTGCCCCATTTAATTGGGGGGAGTTGGTTTATCTCCTCTAACAACTCGTCACCTGTCAATCTTGGTGGCGACAGATCTGTCTAAACTCTATTTTTCAGAAAATTTTTTTAATCACGACGAAATTCATGATCTGGGGGCAAAAAATATCTATGACAGTCAAACCAAGTTGGTTTACCGCCATGTTGTAGTCGAAAGGCCTTTGTTCCAACCATACAATACGGACAACCCAATCGCCCATGAGTTCCCCACCCGCTAAGCATCTCATAGGCAGGGAAGTCACTCACAGTCCAGAGCAAGACTGCCTTCATGTTAAAATTCTCCTTTCTTGACACATCGTATGTCTCCTTCCCATTTGCCCATAAACTCTGCAATTCATCTATTAATGGCTCAAGACAAACATCGATGTCTCGGCCCGGGTGCTTAGGGCCAGGAATAACAAGTGTGAGGAACATTGTATCCTCTTTCATGAGAAGACTTGGGGGCAGATTGTAGGGAAACACAAATACCGGCCAACATGAATAAGGAGTTGCACTCGAGCTATACGGCATGAAGCCGTCTGTTGAGAGCCCAAGTCTAACATTACGGATCTCTGATGAGAACTCAAGATGTTTCTGATCAAATTATTTCCATGCCTCTGCATCGGCGGGATGTACCATGAGGTCGGGTTTCTCTCGAACACCTTCTTTGTGCCACCTCATATGTTGTGCATCTGATCGAATCATGTACAACATTTGAAGTCTAGGTGTGAAGGGTAGGTACTGAAGTATCTTCTTTGAGACTCTCTTGGCATTCTTTTTGCTTGAGGCTAGTTTGTATCGTGTTTCGCCACATACATCACAATGGTCCTTTTGACTACGATCCTTGTAATAAAGCATGCATAAATTTGGGCAGACATCTATCTTTTCATATGGCATGCTTAGCCCTTGGACCAGCTTCTTCGATTGGTAAAAATTATCTGGTAATTTCTCCTTTTTTGGAAGTACGCTTTTGATGATGGCCATCATACCATCAAAACATTGTTGGCTCAATTGATGCTCGGCTTTTAAAGCTAAACATGTTGTGACAGCGGACAAGACCGAATGACTTTCACACTTGATGGTTGATTCTCCAGAGAACTGAATTTCCCACAAGGGTTCATCAGAGGCAGCCATCATTTCAAAGAATTTTTTCCGCTTCGGCACTGGGTTCTTGCTCGACAACACGATCATCCCAATTGAAATTGGGTCCAGCCGCATTCATCAGCATCTCTTGCATTCTACTAATGTGGTCATTCTCGTTGGATTGGGAAGTCAAACGAGTGATCACACGCGAGTGAGCTTCACCATGGTGGTGCCAGTTTCCATAATTTGTGCAAAATCCGAAGTCCAGTAGATGTGTTATCACTGTTTGACGATCCAGAGAATACACATTATCACACCGTTCACATGGGCACGAGATGCACACATGCCCTCTCCTCATAGTTATGAGAGTTGGATCATTAAATGCTAACTCAACAAACTCATGTACACCATTATACCATTCCATATTGATAAGTCCATTGTCTAGGTGCTTCTTGTACATCCATGAACGGTCTGTGCTCATTGTTACTTGAGCTGAGGCAGTTTCAGTGAGTATTCCTTTCAGTAATTACCAAGCACTAGCGGGGTATTCAGGGTTAGCAGATTTAAGATGAGCTGGGGCAATAGTCACTGAGATTGGAGACAATTAGAATTAATATGACTTGGTCATTGAGGGGTTTGGTATTCAGGGTAACCCTGAGTTGGGTATTCAATTGACCTGGTTAAAATAACAGCCATTGAAAATTCATCTTACTACATTATTTTTAAGAAAACACTTACCCAAATAGAAGATGAGCTGGGTTTCCTCTCCCACGATGCGGGTCCTTGATTTTACCAACTGGCTCTAGCAATGATAAAACTCCTTGATTCTGATCAGGTAGGGTTTCTTCCGATGGTGGGAAGGGGGGAGTCTTTGAGTTGGGAGTTGCTTTTAATTGTAAAAGAGGATGAGAGTACGAGTGGAGTTTATTTAATTTCACGGTGTAATGTTGTCCTTATTCAATTACTTTTTTTAATAGTTAAGGGTGTTGTTTTTAAATTACTGGTCTTTTGACTTGCGTTATCTTGTGAAATGATGAGGTTATTTATGTACATTTCATTAATGTGAGTATACCGACACGCATACCTGTATGCCTTCTGCAGGATACATTTCTTAACATTACGTGCCCAAGCTGCACGCACTTGAAGCAATTTTAGTCATACAAAAACCTGATCCATATTTTACCCATTCCCCATGCCATACAAATTAAGCAATGCTAACAACCAGCAAAAATATCCAAATCGAACATAACATCAAAATAAATTTCTAACATCCAAATGAAAAATACAGATAGAAAGTTAAGAACCAAATAAGTTGCTAACATCAAATAACATAATGCATAGTTATTGTTATTTCAATTACAGACCCTCATTATTTTAGGAGTTGATATTAGCTGAATCATTATTGACACCAATGCCTTTCTTGTAGTTGCCTCCTTGCACATCATCATGTGTTGAGTCTCCCTGCAGAAATGTATAACAACTTAGAGCTTAGAGGCTACTACAGAAATTGTTGACAATTTAGGAAATTTGTGTCTCATAAAAAGAGAAATGAATTAAATTAACTTACCTCCATGCGGGGAGGTACTGCTCCTGTTGCCCTACAAATTGCCTCGAGCCATGCTTGTTGGCGAGCCGCATTAGCCTCCTGGCGTCGCTCTATCTAATCCAAGTATGACTTGTGTCTCATCTCTTGATCAGCCATTCCCTCCATAAGGACTGCTATCTCTTGTGCGTGTCGTCGCTCGACCTCGACTAGCTTCTCCTTCTGTTCTGCAAGCATACTTGCTACCTCTTCATGTGTGTATGTGGCCCGATTTGGATCTGATGTGGCAGTGCTACCGGTGGGCTCTGCACGTGAGCGACGTGATGCAGAGCGAGTCCTAGAGCGGTAACCCTGACCATAAACTCGACCACGATCCTCACCCCCAGCAGCTGCCTCCCACAGTTCTTCATCACTCATCCCGTTTGGACCCCCATAGTTTTCCTTCAGTATTTGAAATACCTCCTACACAAGTGAAGTCATGTTAAACAATTGAACGCTAGAGATTTGAATCATTAAATTGGCAATTCACGAACACTGACTGCATGGTACTGTGCTTTCTCATTGACATACTCCTTATCAGGTCCTGGCCTCATGTGGGTTTTGTCAAATACATCCTTTACAGTGACCCCATCTCCTCGCTCCTCAACCTAGTTTTTATCTCAATTTCAGTTAATATTAAATTGAGAATTTGGACGTTTTACAATAAAGTCCCTAAAATTGAGAATTACTTACCAAAGCTTGCTTCACACGATATGCGCTTAGCGAGCCTCCAATATGGTGCACAACAGGCCCAGCTTTGGTCCTGTTGTTCTTATTGGTGCTTGATTGGTCTTGCCACTTCTTTGTTCCCCAAATATCGCACAAACCTCTCCAGTGGTTGATGTTCTTGCACCAGCGAGGTGGGGTATCTTTCCAATTATATGGGTTGGGCCCAAACCTCTTGTTGTAATCTCTACGCGTGATCGTGAGCTCACGGCTATACGAGTCTGCAGCAATGAATTCGAACACATCAATGCATCTGCCTACATCCTCATCGTCCTGCCACGAGTATCTTTGAAGGAACTGCCGCAATATCTTCAGCCTTGTGTCCACCGGGAATAGATTATACGTCCTATATGGCCCCGGAAGGTTGGACGTGGTCAAGACCCTTATTGTTGTAACTATCTTTTTACATATGGGAATGGAAGAGAACTCCCCATCCCCAACAACCACCAACTTTGGCCTATTTGTCGGGTCTGCTCGCTCCCGTGGATTATTCGACTTTCGAGAGTTTTTGACCTGATCTGCACTGCCTTTTTTTTTACCCTTGCCAACCCACTTCCTCTTCTGTGCTTGCGTCTCATTTCTAATGCAACTTGAATCACTCTCTTCTTCTTCGTCTAATGGGGCCATTGATTTAACTTCTTTAGCATAATATCGAAGAGGCTCCTGTATGCGGTACCTACGCTGACCATCATCTTCAAAAGTAGAGTCTTCAGTATATTGCTCAAGACGTGGATCATTTGTGTCTTCATGCTCATTTTCAGGCTGCCGCAGTCCTTCCGGCTGTGGCGGTTCTTTGGGCCGGCCTTCTTCAGGTTGGGGTACATGTGGTTGTTTTCCTGGTTCTTCGAGTTGCGGTCCTTCTTTAAGACCTGGTACATGTTCGGGCCCTTCGGGTTGTTGTCCCTTAGGGTAGGGCGATTCTGCGGTCTCTGGTCCCTCAGGCTGGGGCGGTTCTTCGATCTCTGGTCCCTCAGGCTGCGACGAATCTTCGGTCTCTGGTCCCTCAGGCTGGGACGGTTCTTCGATCTCTGGTCCCTCAGGCTGGGGAGGTTGGTCGGGCTCCGGTCCGTCAGGCTGGGGCGGTTCTTCGGGCTCTGGTCCATGAAGCTGAGTACTGTGGTTGTCGATTTCTTGGTCATTCCCCATGTCCCCTTCTGACTCAAAGGGTTGTAGTTCCTCGGGGACTGTTTGTAACCTCGTTTTTTTCAGGAATATCTCGAGTTTCTCTTTATGCTCCCTCCATGCCTTTGATTGGGCCTCCCTCTTGGTGCGGCCCTTACGCGTGGGGTAAGTTTCTGACGAGGCATTCGGGCTTGTTGACTGCACCTGTGGAAGCTTGTTTTGCAACTTTGTTATCTTCTTTATAATAGTCGAGTTTCCTTTAATCTCAACATGTGTGTCTACAGGCCTAGCCATGCCCTTTGACCTAGTACGAATGCTATTTAAGTCAGTGTTTATTCTAGCAAACCGTCTGCGAGCCACCAATATATATTGAGAAGTATTAGCTGAGTCACCCATCTAACCTGCAATGGCCAGTTGTGCTCCATTATTAATTTCAGTTGTATTATGTAAGTACTTATATCATTTTGTTACTAGAGGACATGAACAAACCCAAGATACTGGTTCATGTTAAGGACACACAAGGTATTGAATCATAAACAAGGGAGGAAAAAAAATTGGTTCACTGCACTTCAAGTTCTGGTCTCCCTACACCAATATCTTGATTTTGAAAGGGAAAATATCGAAGTTTTAAGTACTTGATGACGAAATAATCAATTTTATAAATTTACATGCAGATATACAAAAGAAGTAAAAGACTGGCGAGCTCTCTCCTCTCTATCTCCAAATCCCCCTTCCCTGACCTTATCCTTCTATTCTAGAAATAAAAAGGCGAACATCCCCGCCTCTCTATGAAGGCTATTTCCCTCTATTTTACTAGGTCAGTTCAATAATCCCAAGCATCACAATTAATTAAATCTAAAATCAGAGAAAACTCGACGCTTGTATTTACCTTTTGGTTGCCTATACAAAAGAGATTCAACCTGGAGATATTGCCTCTTTGACCTTCGAGGGGTCGAAACCCTAAACCAGAAAAATGAAAAAAATAACAAATCTCCTTAGCACAAGCATTACAACTTTTGTTTCTTCTTCTTGGGAACCAAATAGAGAGTAGATCGATTACCTGTATGTAGCAGTTGAGAGAGGACACTACTATTTGATATGTAGTAGATCGCCTACGACCGAAGGTGGAGCTGGCCTCTAGGAGGAGGGTATACTAGTAGATCGAGTTTGGGGAAGGAGGAGCTTTCCTCTGGATTAGTTGATTGGAGTGATCTAGTTTGAGAAAGGAGGGGAAGAGGGAGGGTTTTGCTCCGAATTTAGACGAAGAAGAAGAAGGGGTCGATTTTGAAATTCGTCCAAGTCCAGAATAAGGTATTTGCTCCCAATTCTGACCTAGGAGTTTACTTAGTGTGCAATTTTTTAAATTATTATCTCTATCGTGATGAGATGGGATGGCCATATGCACATCACGATGAAGATCGGACGGCGGAATTTGTATGCTGTTCAAATTGGAAGGCTCAGATTTATAATTAAACTACTACAATTGAATTAGATGGTAGAGATCCGGTCTTCCTAAACATAAGGAATCTTGGGCACTTGTATTTTCTCAACGAATGGAGGTGTCCTGTATGGATCATCACTGTCCGTTTGTGATCAGACGACATCTATGAAGGGCAAATGTTGTACATTTCAATAAAATAGTCTATATGTTGGATAAAATTGAAAACTTAATGTTCATAGTTTTCTGTCTTACATTCCAAGCTGTTCTTTCCTTTTTTTCCAATTTTATTATGTTATCATCGAGCTCTTGCATTGTAATAAATATTGAATGTCAATTTCAAATTGAAAATCTTGTTCATGCAATATTGAATGTGTGAATAATGGATTAATACAAAAGCTTTCCTTTCATTTTAGTTTTGATCATGCAATATTGAAAAGCTTGTTCATTAAGTCCGAAATGATTTTAAGATGATTTGTTCTTCGATCAATAGAAAAATTTAAATATTGTTCTATTAAGCTCGGAAAATCTACATCATCAAATTACAAATCGAAATATTCACGACTCACTTTAAATAAATTATTATTCAAATTTATTGTTGCAAACCACCAATCAATGAAGTTGAAGGTGTGAATAATGGATCAGTGATCTCATAGACATAAATTATGTAGTTGTTATCATATTAAGTTAATGGCATAAGTTAATGAACAAATCCGGTACATATATTATCAAAACCAATTCAGTTGCTATTATTAATAATATCCCAAATAAAATGCAAATTTATCAAATTTAAAATTTAAATTACTGGAAATTCAGAGTAAACAAATAAATGGGTCCTTCAAAACTGATCATTAATACAACTCACAAAGACTAAAATCCATAAAATGAACAGTGAAAACCTAAAATTTTTCCCTCCGCAGGGCCTGGGAACAAATTTTTGTTTCCCCCCAAAATTTTCAACCACTACTATGTTTCTTCATGCAATTATATGAAATCTGCTAGGTTCCCACATACAAATACAATTGTAAGTTTCTGCAATGCTAAACTCGCATCAACTGAAATTTTGGCTCGAATCTTCTCCGCCAAAATTGTTGACAAGTCTTAAACTTAGATATATATGCAGCAGTCGCTCACAACTCAAAATCCCTCCCCTTTTTTTAACGATCTCATTTTCTCTTTCCCCCTTCTCCAAGAACCACCCATCAGACCCTTGGGTTTGAGCTCCCATTTGCGTTTCCCCATCTAAATCTCCTGATGTACAAAAAACCCTACTCTTTCGTTGGTTCGGATTATAGTCACAACAAGCCTCAACCAACAATCTGTATGCATTTGTACAGAAGATCGCTCAGCTGGTTAGACTACACAAGGTATTGATGACTAATGACTTTTATACTATGGTGAGCTATTTGATTTTTCTTCACTTTAACACCCCTATTTTAAGTAAAGTAATTTATTAACTCTATATACCTGCAATCTTTTGTGTCTGGCGAAATTCAGGCTATAATTTAAATTGTAGATGATTTTTGGTAATGCCGTTTTTGGGGCTTCAGTTCTACTTACTGGGATATATGTTATTTGAAAGTTAATCAACTTAGATATATTAAATTATCTTACTACATTCCAACTATGCAAACATTATATTGAGATTTTACTAAGAATTTATGGGTTACCAGCAAAACATCATCAAATGTCTTCTGGTATTAACCACTTCAGCTTATAGTATACTAAACATGCATTTCAAAAAACGAAGTACATTCAAACAATTTCATCATGCAATAGTTAAGTTTGAAGTGTGAAGTATCTTTTAAACATACATTCAAAATCACTACAGTATACTAAACATATATTAAAATATATATATGTATATGTAACTTTAAGGATTTAAAATTTCTTAATGTGGCCATCTTTTTTCAGAAATTCCAATGGCTCGCAAAAGTGGACTCAAAAGAGCACGGCCGTCCAAGTATGCAGGGGACAATGGACTTCAAAACCAAGGACACAATGAGGCACCTCGTCAGCGTAAAGCACGAGGACCAAGCAAGATCAGGAAAGCAGCGACCATTCAGGCAAATAAGCCTGAGATCTGGGCAGTCGGTAAGGCTGAATTTAAGTCAGACCCTTATTGCTCACAGCTGGTCACAACAATTGCAAAGCTAGCCACAAGCAACATGCCAGGACCAATACCGACTTACCACGCTTTCCCTGATAAGGCAAAGGAAATTGTTCATGATCGATTTATGGTAAACTAAATCTAATAGTGCTATTTTAACCTTTTTACATTCCAAGCTATGTTGTACATGATCTTAGTTATCATTCTGTATACTACATTCTAGACACAAACAGATTGCAAACCTTATGCTTTTACTTGACTAAATCTATTATCAATTTATTATAGGACCGATTCAAGTATCGAATAGGACAGGATCCAAATCGAGGTAGAGAAGTCATGGACAAAATAGCTGCTAAGGGGTATGGAAGGGCACTTCGAAGTGCAAGAAAGGACTGCATTAAAGAATTTGATTGGGACACTGAATTGTGGAAGCAGAAGCCCCCTGATTGGTGTAAGGAGCCACAACATTGGGTGGGTCTTTGTGACTATTATGGTACAGAGGAGTTTCGACAGCTCTCTGCGCAAAATAGGGCCAATCGGACCCGTTCTGGACGGGTAGTCACGCATTATGCAAGCTCGGCTAGTGCAGTAAAACACCATGATAAATTGGTAAGTTCAATTAGTACAACAAATAAATGATATTAACATTATTCTAATGCATGTTGGATTCTCTATGTAGACTGAAGAGCTTGGAAGGGAGGCGACTTATTCAGAACTCTTCCTACGGATTCATGTGGGAAAAAATAAGGGAAAAGAAGTTGCCACTGAGGTCGAGGAGACTAACAGTGAAGGGACTGACAGTGAAGGGAGTGATAGTGATGGGAGTGAGTCCGACGAGGATGACACTGGTGTTGACAGAAGTGGAGAAACTTCCACTATTACTGCTTTAATGAAATTTGCAGACACAAAGTCAAGGGATATTTATGTAAGTTATTGTTTGCTGTTTAAAAGTTGCCAGAAAAATACACAAATTCAATTGCATGAAATTAATGATATAATTTCATGTGATTTTTATACCAAAGATTTGAAATTATGAAATTATGTCCAATTTCATAAAATTATTTCTTGAAATTAAAGAAACAATTTCATGAAATAGCCATGTCAAATATTAAATCATGAAATTATGTTCAATCTCATGATTTATTAAATCCCAAAATTATTTCTTGAAATTAAAAAAATAATTTCATGAAATAATCATACCAAACCCCCTTCAAAAAAATATATACACATGTGTGCAAAAAAAAGATCTATGCACAAAACCCTAATTATATGAAATCAAGAAACAATTTCATATAATTAAACATGCCAAATCCAAAAATCATGAATTTCATTCATGAAAAATGCCCCAAATATTATCCCTTGGAATTAAAAATGATTCTTTGGGGTAATCATGCCAAAATATTAATTGTATAAGATTAATATGCCTAATCATATATAATTAATGATTTAAGTGAAATTAATGCCTAATTTCACACCCAAAAATACCAAAAATATTACCCAAAATAACAGAATCATGGAATATGGAATATATTTTCTGTGATTTTTCAGTAATTTTTCATGGATTTTTGCATGAAGAATAAAATAAAATGGAAAAAAGAATAAAGAAAATACCAAAAATCAGAACCGGAGATAGTTCTGGGTGCAATTTGGGGGATGTGCAACACTCTGGGTGCAATCTGGGGAGCTCAAACACGACTTCTGCCCTTCGGATCCGCCTGTCATACACACAAAGTGTTAAAGGCGCTTTGCGTGGACCCAGTATACATGCACCATACCACTGACAATACGTTTTGGTGCACAAAGACCAAGCCCACAGCCCAACCCTCAGTTTTTCGCTGGGGCTGTGTCTCATTAAACCTGACGACTGGGCCCCTCTCCTTCAGTCTCACTGCCAAGGGGGCCCAGCGCCCAGAGTTATTTTGGTCAGCGAAAAGAAAAGAAGGGAAAGAGAGGTGAACGCGGTGCAAGCGCTCCCTCCCTCTGACAAGCCCGAAACCAAAGCACGGTTCACGTGCACCCAACCCAAGTGAGAGAAACCTTTTGAATTTCTCTCTCTCTCCCTCCTTTCTTCCTCCTCGAGCTCCAGAGCTCAGTGGAGCTTCGAAAATGGAGTTTAGGTGTACAACGCGAGGTGGCTTAAACCATTTTAGGGACTTAATCTACACCTTAAGGGGAATTCAATGCCACAAACAGAATTGAAAATAGTAAAGTAAACAGGAAGAAAATCGAAGGAGAAAGTACCTCGACCTTGAAGGTGACAGGGCAATTGGGAGCTCGAGAGGCCAAGCCAACACCTGGAGAAGCTTCAAGACACCTCTACGACGCTGCCTGAAGTGCCAATTTGGGGTGGAAAACACTCAATTGGCAGGTGCACCACTTGGCACATGGGTCTGATCTGGGTATGGTCGATTAGCACAACTCAGCACTCAAGCAGCCAAATTGACACGTTGGGCACACTCAATGGCACTTTGGTGACATGTCAAGCGCCAGCAAGGCCAAGGAATATTCAGGATATGCTCACACCCGAAAGGCATGACACACTGACCCAAGGAAGAAGACAAAGCCAATGGCTCCTTCTCTCTCCCCAGGCCTGTGTCAGGGACACGTGTAGGCATCTCAATGGAGAGCTCTGAACGCCAGTTAGCTGGAGGAATCTTCCAAGGACAAGCCTCAGGCCAGCACAGGCCTGGCTGGCTCAATCCTGGCCATTTGATCAAACCAAGGGCTGGGATGATGCCAGCTCAGCCCTGAGGCTTAAACCATGCCCTCTGGGCTATAAATAGACCCCCAGTGAAGAAGAAAAGGAGAAGAGAGAGCAACATAGCTGAAACCCTGCCAAAATCAAAACTCAACCCAATTTCCACAAAAAGAAAGCTTAGCTGAGAAGAAATCAAGTCTTGAACAGCTAGGTAAGGGATAGAGGAGCCAAGCCTTGAGCTTGGCTCAGTCCCAATTGAGCCCAAGGAGCCAGTCTCACCTTGCTGGGTGAGATGGCTAGCCTCTGGCTGGGGAGGTGCACATGTGCCTCCCTCCTTCTAGAGCTCAATTGGTGGCTAAGCTTGAGTCTCAGGAGCTCACATGGTGAGTTCACCATGGAATTTGACAATATACTCCAACCAATTGGCACATGCTAATCTGGTTCCATGGGAATGGGCACATGTTCATCCCCTTTCTCTCTCAAGCCCTGTGCACATCTGCAGTGGCTATATAAAGCTCAATAATAGCTTTATACAAGCTGTTATGCTGTCAAAATTCCATGGAGAAACAAAATTCCATGTTTTATATGTGTATTGTATTTCAATTTGTTATAATATATGATGTTCTGGTGCAAATTGATTTTATTTCCCTCTTTAGTTCCTTCTTTCATGTTCTCTGCTGTGCTTGATAGCTCAAAATCATAATTGAGCAATGGAAAAGCAATATACATCAATACTGATTTGAATCCAGTGTATTCCAGTTTCTGTCCAGCTGAGAGATCAATCCATATCTCTCAGCCTGGTTGTTAGTTTCTTATGAAATTTCACAGTTATGTAGATTAGGTTTATACTAACCTATCACATAAATTTTATAATTTTTGGAATTTTCTGTGAATTGTTATGAATTTTACAATCTCATCTGTCAAAAACTCAAAAAAAGTCAACTTTGGGTCAAACTGAGAAGTTCATTCTTCTTTTGATTCAAAAATCCAAAATTTCCTGATTAATTCACCTTTATGACACCTCATGTGATGTTTTAAAGGGTTTAGAATAATTAAACCAGGCTTTAATCCATAGGTTAAGCCAAATTTGATTTTTAACAAATCTGAAGGGGCATTTCTGTCCAGTCTGGTAAAAATGCAAAAAACATGCTTTCTGATTATTCAATTAGCTTGAAATTTCACAGGCATATAAAATAAGTCTTAATGCATTCATTCACCAAATTTTACCATTTTTGGTATTTTCTGTGATTTTCTATGAATTTCTGAAATTGGATCTGTAAAAACCAGAATTGAGTTAATTCTGGAATAAATGCCAGAAAAGGAAAAAAATGAAATTAACTTACATACAAATGAAATCCACATGCAAATCTAGTGTAGAACCTTTCTAAAACATGTGATTGACCCAAATAAACATACTTAAACATGCAATTTGAGAAGAATGTGATGAAATCGAAAGAAAACCAAATCAAAAACAAAACCAAAAATGACCCAATGTACATAAAGGACAATGCACATCTAAATTGATGAAATTGATCATCCAAATATGTTCCAACATGCTAAACGACACTGTTTGGAGGGTTAATTGGAAGAAAATTGCAAGGAAAAGCCATGAAATTCCATTTGGTACCAATGTCCCTAAACCAGTTTGGTACCAAATGACCAAAGTTGTAAAATTGATGGATTAAACCCAAATTAAATCCCAAAAAATTGTTAAACATGCTCTGACGATGCCATATGACAAAGAAATTGAGTTAATTTGTTAAAAATCTGCTCAAATTTCTCAAAATTTCATCTCAGCCAACTTCTCAACCGAAACCAAATGGTTACCCCCATCTCCGGCGACCCAGGCCGCCGCCGCCGCCGAGACCACCACCGATGGACTCCCCACGCCCCGGCGATGCCAGCCATGCCTCCTGATCGGAGATCCGACGCCGACAGGGCCTTGATCAGTGTCGGGGAGGATGAGCACGAATATTGATGCATCTCAAAGTGCGAATCTTGATGAAATTCAAACAGCCCAGTAAAAGCTTGATGCGCGCCAGAGATCCAACGGCCCAGTTTAAAAGATGTTTTAAAAACTGAACTTAAGTTCAGATCTTGATGCATGGGCCCAAATCTGACGGCCAATATTAATCTGTTTTGAAAATAAACTTTAAACACCAAATAAAAATGATTTCTTAAGCCCAAAAATTATGAAAAATATATCAAAAATCATGATTTCATTTATAAATATTTTTGAGACTATAATGTGCCAATTTTTTATTTTATTTTATTTTTATGTTATAAATAAAAGAAAATTCAAGATATATGATATATGTATAAAATAAATTCAAAATAACAAATAGGATATTTAAAACTAAAGTGAAAATAATGATAAAACAAATCAACAATTTTCAAAATAATCAAATCATGCATATTTTGATAAAACAAATCAAAATATTAAAGGACAATTGAAATATGTCATAAACAAATCAAAAAAATATTTTAAATAATCAAATCATGTTAAAAAAATGTTCAAAATAACCAAAATATTCAAAAAATGATTAAATGTGTTATGTTTTGATAAAACAAATCAAAATATTCAAAAAATGATTAAATATGTTAAACTTTGATAAAACAAATCAAAATAATCAAAATAGTCAAATTATGTCATATATTGATAAAACAAATCAAAATATTCAAAATGATCAAGTTATGTTTTGATAAAACAAAATCAAAATATTTAAAAATGATTAAATTATGTTATAAAACAAATCAAAATATTCAAAATAATCAAATTATGTTATATTTTGATAAAACAAATCAAAATATTCAAAATAATCAAATTATGTTATATCTTGATAAAACAAATCAAAATGTTCAAAAATGATCAAATCATGTTACATTTTGATAAAACAAATCAAAATGTTCAAAATAAACAAACTTTGTTATATTTTGATAAAAAAATCAAAATATTTAAATATGTCAATATGTCCAAGTATTTGACCAAACATGTCAAGTATACAAATATACCCAAATATTTGACCAAATATGTCAAAAATACAAATATGTCCAAATAGTTGACCAAACAAGTCAAATATGCAAATATACCCAAATATTTGACCAAATATGTCAAAAATATAAATATGTCCAAATATTTGACCAAACATGTCAAATATGCAAATAAACCCAAACTTTTGACCAAACATGTCAAATATGCAAATATGCCCAAACTTCTGACCAAACATGTCAAATATGCAAATATGCCCAAACTTCTGACCAAACATGTCAAGAATGCAAATATACCCAAATTTCTGGCCAAACATGCCAAATACACAAGTATGTCCAAACTCTTGATAAAATATGTCAAATATGCAAATATGTCCCAATCTTTGGCCAAACATGCCCAATATGCAAATAAGTCCAAAACTTGGTAAAAATATACCAACATACCAAATCATATCAAATCGTGTTTCGAGAACGTTAAACTGGCAGTGCGCTTCAGGTTTAACATACCTCATTTCAGAAATCGATAAAGAATTATACGTTCCCGATTCTCCAATTTTCCCAGGTTTCGAATTGGCATAGCGCTTCAGATTCGGGATTTGGAAGGTCAATAGACTGTTTAGGACCATACGTCCTTATCTTTGACATGAACCTTTCTAGAGATCAAACACCTCTAGTTCTTTGAGTATCGAGTTGGCAGTGCGCTTCATATTCGAACTCTGTGAGATCAATAGGATTATACGTTCTCGATCTCTGATTTATGAGAGATTATACGTTTCTCTGACTTTAGATCATATGTCTTTAGTCTTACCATCCAAAGTTATATTTTTGGGTTATTTCAAGCATGTATTATAATGAATTGGAAGGAAGAAGTAAAGCCATAAATCTAATCCATGTATTTTGATTAGTTTAGCCCATTAATCAGAGGTTCCCGAGGTGAGAGCTGGGGTAATTAACGGCGGGGGCTTGCGCCCGTCGGAAAATAAAAGTTCCCACAATCACCTAAAATAATAAGCCCTTGAGCGCACAAACACGCGCAGGGATGTACCTGCACCTTCTTCCCCCGTGAGCGAGGACGCCGATGCCTCGCGCGTGGGCCGCGAAAAAGGGCCGCACAGTTATTGGTGTTCTTATTGGATATTCATATAAGCTATTAGTGTTTAGTAAGTTTTTCAATTTTACAATTCAAATAGGGTACTATATTTTCAATTATTTCAACACTTAAGAGCGATGAAGCTAAGGGTACTTTAGGTCAACAAATTCAAACCTTACTTTTTGTGTGTGGTCTTATTTTATTTGGCTGGTTAGTAAACAAATTCAGTTAAGAATAAGCATATGTCAACATATTTATGTGAGCATACATGTATTATTGATCTCTGAATGTTTAGCTAAAAATAGGAATTTATTAATATCTAGTAACATTGTAAGAGGGGCAGTTTAGACAAGTATATTCACATATTGCTTTCTGAATGGACAATTGTCTATTGTGTAATCAATTGTTATAAAGGACTATCCATTTAAACAAAATAAATGTATTACTATCTACTAAATGTAGTTGGCAGTTGAAGAGATGAAACTAGATCCTGCAAATGCTGGCAAGGCTGAAGAAGAATTGTGGCTAATGGCTACAGGCGGTCGCAGCCATGGTAGAAACTATGGACTAGGCAGCAAGTTTGAAAATGATGCCACATTGCCATCTGCCAGCAAGCATGCAAGACCCACTCAATATAGCGGTTCTTCAACCTTTGCTATAACGGAACAACAAGACGAACATGCATCAATTATCTCTGAAGTTAACGCAATGCTACAACAAACCCAAATGCGTTATGCAGAGGACTGTGCACGAAGGGACCAACTGGATGCTGAGCGCACCCAACGCACATGCCTGATGGTTCAACACTTGCTTGCTCATATTGGAGTGCCGTTGCCACCAATCATGGTTAGTACATGTAAATAATTTTTTAGTTGATTGGAATGCACAAACAACCACAATTATGAGACTTATGGTTTACTGTACTGCACGGAAAAATAAATTTTCTCACTTTTAGGTATTTAACACAGTTTCTGACAATATGGGTCTGTTATATTGCCCAATGAACATTATTTGAATATATGGTGTCAAGTTCCATAGTCCGAGCAGTAAATTTATCTTTATACATTGACAAAATGGGTCTATTATGTTGCATAATGAGTTTATTTATCTTTATACATTGCCAAAACTATGGAGGAACTACTGCGCCTACGGCTCAGATTGGGATGCAGATGCCCCCTATCATGGTTGGTAAATTTACAAATTCATTGACATGTACTAATATTCAAATTCAATATGTTGTTGCATGAATTTCTTAATTTGGATTGGACTGAAAATTTTTGAATAGATATGGGTATAGGGTTTAGGATTAGCCCAAGACTGTTAGCTCATGCTATGTTTCTAACCTTAGGGTATTTACCTCCAAGTCTATGATAAAATGGATCTATTATATTGCACAAATAAGCATTATTTGAATATATTCAATGCTTCTGACTAGTAAAACCAAATTAAACTCAAATCTTACCTTCATAATGAATTTGTCTTTATACATTGCCAAACTAGGGAGGAGCTCCTACGATGCTAATAACTCAGATTGGGATGCAAATGCCCCCCATCATGGTTTGTATATTTAAAAATTTATTTCCATTTGTTATTAACTAAATTGAATATTTTGCTGAATGAAATTTACAGTTAGGATTGTCCTTTGAATTACTGAATATCTCTGGGTATAGGTTTTAGGATTGCCTAAAGGTTCTTTGCTCATGATATGTTTCTGACATTAAAGTGTTTAAATCAAAGATTCTGACATGATAGTTTAACATTTTGCAGAATTACTATAATTTCAATTAATTCAATGACTCTTACCATTGAAAACAAATCAAGCATTAAATCGACCTTTATAATTTATTTGTTTTGTCCATTGGCAAAAACAGGGAGGACCTCCTGCTGTGTCTCCTAATCAGATTGGGATGCAGGTGCCCCTTACCATGGTTTGTATAAAATATTTAACATTTCTAGCTGATTTGTTGATGAGTATTTTCAATTTAAAAATATCCTTAAGATTACTCAATAGGTTTGGGTATAGGGTTTACGATTAGCTCAAGGTAGTTTGTTTGTTATGTATACCATTAATGTATTTACCTCAACTTTTTGACAAATAATGTTGCAATAGTACTAATGGTTTCGCATCTTTATAATTGTAAAACTAGGGACAACCTTCTACAGTAACTACACCTCAAACCAACAACCAAGCAAGTGCAAGCAGTGCAGCAAATCAAGTAGATCGCACAAATACACAACATGAGCTCAGCGACTGGTGCCAAGGGGCCAACTACTTCTCCAATCTCCTCGGAAATCAGTAAGTCAAGTATGCAAGTGGATGATTTGGTTTGAGGACTAATTAGGGATGTAAAACATGAGATATCTTTTGAGATTTGTCTGGCATGATTTTTTGTAAAGGTTCTTTAGTACTTTTGGTTGAAAAAAAAGGATGTCTGACTTAGTGGCTAATTGTGGGTTTCATATTTTGTAATTGGGATATGATAAATTTTTGTACACATTAATATTATCTAATTCCTAGAAATGAGTCATGAATTTATTCACAATTCCTTTTGAAATATTTATAAGTACTGGTTGTAAATCTGGGTTGGGGACAATACCGAATCGGTACAGTGGGATTTAAATGGATGTCAAATATTATATCATAATGATTTTTGGAAAAATTTCCTCAATAATTACTGTCGGAATTTACCCATATCAATAAAAACTAATAATGCACCTCTAAATTACGCACGTCAAAATATACACACGTTGATATATATGCACGCTGATAACAATAAGTGGGCCCACCAAATATTTGGCGTCAAGGTGGGCCAGAGGGGGGAGAATCATTGGCGTGCGTGAACAACGTCGTGGGTAAGCCCATGTATTTAAAAATCAATCAACGAAGCTATATGTTTCACAAGGTGGGCCAGAGGGGAAGAATATGCGTGCGCTTGCGTACGCCAAAACTAAATGGATACACACACAACAACTTTCAGCGTCGGCCCCACGCCAATGATATTTATTGGCGTCAATGGTAGTGGCGTGCGTAATTTAGCATGCGTAGTCCGACGGAACACGTCTACAACGTCGATTTACCAACGCCACTGACTCACTTTTTACCCAAGCCATTAAAATGGATTCTAGTAGTGTGTACGGTATATGACAACATTATAGAATCTATGAAAAGAGTGCAACAGCAGAATTTTTGATGCAAGGATGAGGCCGCCACACCTTGTGGTGATGGAAGCAAGCAAAGAAGCTGCCTATGGGCAATTCACCTGTATAGAAGGGTTAGCGAAAATAGGATTCCAATGGATAGATAATTAGTAGGTGATTTTTTTTTCATCACACTATTGTACATGCTACCATGTAAATTTTTCTTATTTTTGAATAAAATCATACAAACAGGGCAAGCTTGTTTCTTCAAAAAATTAAATAAATAACAATCAGGAGTGATCAAATTATAAAAAATAAAGATTATTTGATTGCCCCTCGGAGAAATTAGATTTCATATACTAAATTCAAGTGGGTAATATTTGAACCGTCTCCTTGGGAGATTGATGTTACATATAGTAACCTCCTAAAGAAAAAAAAAAAAAACAGAGAGATGTACAGTAAGTAACAGAGTACAGACCATTTCCCGGTTGCAACAATCAGCTTTTGTACATATCAGATTATCAATACATGCATGGATCGTGGCCGTATAGAAATATGAAATATGTGAGAATTGTGAGTTGCGATGGAGGCGCATCACAAAATCCGGGTGTGCATGCATGTGCATGTGCGTCAAAAATGTGCATAGCATTATGAGCGTAGCATTATTAGCACAGGAGCTGTCACTTGCTCGCTCGGTCCCTGATCCTGTGATCCATACCATACGGGCACAATTAATTTGATGTGGCAGAGTCCCATCATTGTCTACTAAATTGCGCACTGTTCTTGCGTTGCGCCTCTCCCCAGAGACGCTGAGACAGAGTACTGAATCATGAGACCATTTCATGTTAGGAACAGATTGCAGGCTCCGCCTAGAGCTAGAGCTAAAGCGCCTTCAATTCATGTTCATGATATATAATTAATACGTACATTGTCACTCCTGTTTGCTCTCCGTCTATCATTTAAGGATGTGTCATGTACACCAGTACTCGCTCTCAGGCTCTCAGCTCTCTATGGTTATATATATATATATATATATACACTACTTATTTTATTAACCTTGCTGTCTTCTGTGTTCTAACCTGACCTCAAACCAATCTGCCAAGCTGATGACCAGCTCAGACGCTGAGACCCTATATATGTCCTTCCCGTCAACCAAGTATACATGTATCCAACTGAATATTAAATTCTAGTCTTGAGATTGTTTCATTAATTACGATTATCTTGATATTTTTGTTAAATAATTAATTAAGATTATCTTACATGAATGAATTTTTTTTTTTTGAGAAAAATAAGGGTCAAACCCCTAGTTTACATGAATGAATTTTTTAAAGGACAAACAGTTAAGAGTTCATGAGACAACAATCAAGTACTAGAACTATATAGGCACATCAAGTCATCAACAAAAAAAAAGAGCCATCAACAAAAAGTTAAGCTTACTATTACTGAAAGACAAATGTTGAAATGGCTTAATTTCATTTTTGGAATATTAGCTCAGTTCATATTTATGCCAATGATCGATATTTTCTCCTGACCTATGTAGAAATGTTTAGTTTATTTACACTCGTAGAAAAAGTAATTTCTGAACCTTTATGTAGTAAGCAGGTCATTTAAAACAGAGGCAGGCTGTGGAAATTTTGGTTTTTTGTTTTTTTTCATCCCAAGCATTTATTATAACTTATAAGAGAGGAGGTGCACATAGAACAACAAAAGCCTAAAAAGATCACACTTGACCGTTCATATATTCCTTGGCCAGAGAGCCAAGCATGCAACCCAATAAATTTCAATGCTGCTCAATTAATTACATATCATATCATATCATCATAAAAATAAAATAAAAGTAAAAAAAGACACTTCTAAATTAATTAATGGCGCCATTCACCCACAAAAGGAATTTCAAACTTCAAAGATCTCTCTGCCTTTTCATTTTCTATACTTGAGAAATATACACCAGAAATTAAATTCGATAATTAACTCAAGCGGTACATAGATTAATTGGTTGATAAAACTATAGAGGATGCCATGCATGCAAAATTGGGTGATTTACACTGGAAAAGCAAGTGTACCTGGTCAAACTCTTTAAGCAAACTTAAACCTAACTTCTAATTAAAGATTCGTATATGGTTATAATTAAGGCTATTAAGTAGTGTTTATCTGGCTCCATTGGTGATGAATGTCTTTGGCTATTTTCATGGCATCCATCGAGGTACCGAGAAGACCTCGCTTTGTAAATCCAACGCTGTAAAGACCATTTTCACCTTTCCAGCCATTTGGAAATGGTGTTTTGGGCAAACCGTCCTTCGCAAATAGGCCACCTCCACCCTGACATCAGTCAAAAAATAGAAACAATGAATAGCATGCATACACATTTTTAAGAAAAAAGATGGACCAAACATACCAAAATAATAGTAGAAAAGTTTGACGCTGTATGCTGGTACAATATCTTCGAAATGCCTAGTTATCGACTCTAAATATGCACAAATCAGTTCTACTACAGTAAAGATGGTAAAAATTATGTAGTTCTAGAATATGATCCCCAATCAACTAATTTTACACTAGATGCCAATTTCTAAATTTATAATTAAGTTTATTAATCGTTATGACATTATGCAAGTTGACTAGCTAGGTGCCAAAAGGTGCAAAGAAGAAACATTGATCACTTGTTCAAAAAAGTAAAAATAAAAATAAAAAACCAAAGATTAGCTATATGGGGGCAGCAGCTCAGTGCAGAGGAGGCAGAGATATTATTTTGTTAGCAGTAAATGATCTCTGCCCTTTCACCACTATGTAGCATCAACATATTCCCACAAATATATACACCTTCATTTATGATACTATTATAGGGTTCCTAATTTCCACAGTCTCTCTTTCTTTTTTTTTATTTCTCTCTTTGCAAATTTACAATGTAACCCTCAAAACTAATTTTGAGTCCAAATTTTGTGCCCTCTGTATGTATATATGACATCAAAATCTACTGAGGCACAGAGTTGAGCCTAAATAATTCTGTGGAACTAAGATATCATGTAATATGGGGTTGATTTTTGTATTAAAATGCAAAATCCTGCATTTCAAAATGTGTGTCCTATGGCAAATTTGTTTCATGTTGAAATGGAGGGAATTTTTTAGGTCAAAAGGGTCAATAAGAAATCTGAAACTCATTGGAAAGATTCTGAGGTATTTAATGAGCCCCTATGGAACATAGGTCCAGGTGTTATAAATATAACAAGCTAGGTCAAACAGAAAGCGTGGTTATGATCCTCAAATTATTGCACAGATTTAGTATAAATCATGTTACTTCGAATATAGGATATAGAGATATAGTACTTGAAGTGTAACTGTACAAAAGCATAGTTTGAAAAAGATTTTGGAAGTCAGGAACTGTATAAATATAGAAACTTCTGAATTCTCCATTTATCAAAATCATACATCACCCAAAATTATAAATAAATGGAAGAAAGAAAAAGAATTTGAACTGAACCAAGAGGATATAAATTCCAACAAACCACTCCATGTACTGATGTTGGTTGTTACTCAGAACTCAGAAGTCTCATACCAGAATAATCCTACTTGACAATTTGACAAAAATCACTGATGCTATTGCTTGCTTCATACACAAAGCACCACAGATGACAACAGGGTAGGCGACACAGAAAAATGAGACTGATCCTATCATTGTTTCCGTGTTTCGTGGTGCAACCTCATCATAAATAAATACAAAAAGAGAACCGGGACAGAGCGGAGCTCAGAACTTAGAAAAGGGGCACCGGAAAGAGACATCAAGTGGTGCGTTTTCTTTTTTAAATAAAAATTCCGTGAGTTTGTTATTTTTTAAATATTTTTTAAATATTTTTTAAATATTTTTTAAAATTTAAATCCACCTCTCTTTATGTCATTATATGTGTAGGTGATATGCATTTAGTTTACCTTGAGCCATGAAGGCACATTGCTTTTGTATCCAGTTGCAAGTATAACAGAGTCAAATCGTTCCTCGCTCCCGTCCACAAATTTTGCTCCATTTTTTGTTATTTCTTTCACCCCTCCCACCACCTGGTCAGATAAATCATAAGCTCATGTTAACAAATTCAATATATCTTTTATATGATTATTAATTGAGACACATACCTGTGATTTTAATTTAATTTGACTAATATATTTTAAATAAATATATGTATAATAAAAATTAAATATAAATTTTGATTTACACTACAGTTATCTAAAATATGTATAAAACTAAATTGAAACAATTTAAAGCCACAACTCAGAATATTATATTGTTATTGTCACAAATGGTGGGTAGAAAGAAGAACATATATCAGAGGACTGATGACGCAAGAAATTTAATGTTACATGAACCATGTTTTTTTTTTTTTAGAAAATACATGAACCATGCTACGGTAGGTACTTCATCATTGATGTGACAGACGCTACACCCGTTCTCAGGGATCCTCAATTCTGATGCAATCAATTCACATCATCAAGCAGAGCACCTTTGAATCTTTGATTTTGTATGATGCTATGCATGATTCTCATATGTGTTTGGGCCTTGTGACACGACCTAAACTTGCTCTTTTAGGGGCAAAAGATCCCGGAGGAAAGATTTTCAAGCACATCACATCATTGGATAATGACGATATGCAGATTTCATTTTGAGAGGCTCGACTCCCAGTGCATTGGAGCTCTGTTCTTTCTGTGAAATCCACAGTGTATGCATCTGCGTACCACTACAGCTCGATACTGCATCATTTTGTCTATTTCTTCATGTTGTGTGCACTCAATTTAAATGTTAACCCCGAAATATTTCCCCATAAAAATGTTCAGGTCCTTCATTTTATGAATGTTTATTTTAAGAAAAAGGCATGATATATTACCTTTTTTTCACTTGAAGTAGATATTAAGAAGACTGATTTTAGTAAATATATTGTACGCACAGAAAAACAAAATGCATATAGAAATTTTGCTTTTGTGCAATAAAAAGATAGAAAATGTGATAAGCTAAAATCCTTCTTTTTCCCAATAAGACATTGAAGTGATCTGAAATAAAGTAGAAAAATACGGAAGATAAAGAGTAACATTGTATCATTAACTATTAGATAGACCGATTAGGTACCTTAATCCTGCCTGATTTAATTTGGGCGAGAGCGCCAACATCGAGCACCGGGGTCTTGCCGGTGAGGTTTTTGAGCTCAATCGGGCCAGTCTTCGGCCGTCGCAGGCCCAACCTGTCAGTGTCACCTAGTATGAAGTTTGCCATGGTGAGAAGGAATTTATCGACTAATTTAACTGACATCCGTTTAAGCAGAGCCATAGCTACTCCAAATGTTGAGAACCCAAACATCTCTCTGGGCAATACATGCACCTATATATCAATTTGCAAAACCATATAAATGTTAAAGATCTTAGCTGATATCTAATTACATGTTTGCTATTTTAGTGAGATGAGCTCAGTGCCAAACTTGTTTGAGGGAGCAAAGAAGAACAGAGTGTAGAAAGTACATGTACATCTTTTTTTCCAATTTAGGCCCAGTAGTTTGCTATATTTGCATGCTAACCAACCAGATAGAATTTAAAACATCCAGCAAAGTTGGATTATACAACACTCATCAAAGCGCTTGAATTCTCCAATCACTCAGAATAGGAGAAACAATCAAGAATGTACAGGCTATGCTTCGTTAATTAATAATGAACAGGACCACATTTTCACGCAAAAAGAACAAACTTTTAAAGGAGTTCGAAGTTCATAAATTCTTTTAGGATTAATTTGCACGTCAATCCTCATAATTGAACTTATTTTAAATAACAGTCCACAAGTTTGGAGTAACAGTATAAACACAGCCTCATAAATATCTTTACTGTTATGATGAGAGTTGGTGATCATAACGAAAAAGAATACGTACAATTATTCAATATTCATGTTATAATTTAAAAAAATTCCCATCTTACCGCGTTTCGAACCACCATTGACGGCCTTGCAGTATACCTACACAAATCCAAGCTCACCTCCATGCCAGAATTGCCACACCCCACCACAAGCACCTTCTTACCTTCGAACTCTCTTCCTGACTTGTAAGCGCATGTGTGAATCATGCATCCCTCGAACATCTCCAATCCATTGATCTCGGGTAGCACCGGCTCAGCATTTTCTCCTGTCGCCACAATCACCCATTTACTCACCATCTCCTCTCCATTTCTCAAGCAAACACGCCACCCTTCGATACTTGCATCATAATGTACTTGCGCCACCTCGGTACTGAACCGAGGCTTAATGCCAAACTTGTTCGCATATTGCTCCATGTAAGAGATGAACTGATCCTTCGAGGGGTACTTTGGGAAGTCTTGAGGGAACCCCATTAAAGGGAGCTCGCAAAATCTCTTCGGTAGATGCAGTTTGAGCCTGTCGTAGGTTCGGTGTTGCCATAGAGAGGCAATGCATGTGTCTCTCTCCAGCAGAGTTGAAGGGATGCCTAGACTGGAGAGGCATGCGGCCACAGCCAGGCCGGAGGGACCCGCTCCAACGATTATGGGCCCCATTTGCCATGCTGGTGACGGTTTGTTTGTAGAAGAAGAGGAAGAAGAAGGCGTCATGTGAGCTATTTCCTTGATGACTATTATTATGAATTTGGTGGAAAATGTTCTAGCCAGCGCTGGGGTAGATGTTGAGAGGGTTTTGGAACTTGGAGGTTAATTTGAAGAGCGAGCGATTGTAGTTGCAGAATGTGTAAGAAGTAAGAAGAAAGCAGAGCAGGGCTCTGTTAGGGAGAGAAATGAAGAGGGGAGAGAATGGGGTTGAGGCACGGGAATGGGAGCTGGAGGCCCATCAATATATGTCAATGCCAGAGCAAGTTAATTCATTCCTGTGATCAACTAGAGAGAGAGAGACAGAGACAGAGACAGAGACAGAGAGAGAGATGAGAAGTAGCTCGGTGCGTCTCCTGCTTTCAAAGTCTAAAAAATGAAAATCCTTTTACTTACATTCTAATTCGGACGAGCTAGAACGGCTATTCTTAATTGCATGCTGAGTTGGAATTGTTTATCACGTACATTTAAAGCAAATTGATGTTGATCGTCCGATCAAAATTCAAACGCTCCAAAATTGAATGCCAAATTAAACTTCACATTTTCAAATTAAATACTCCCGTACTTCATTAACAATATCTATATCATTTGTCAGTAATTAAGCAACTCAAAGCCGTTGGTTGGTTTTTCATCACTCGGGTTTGGTAATAATTAATCATTTGGTTTTTTTAGCATGGTGCTTAATTAATCTAGCCGGAAAATATATATATATATATATATATATATATAAGATAAAAATCTAGCATGCTGGTGTTTGGCAGTGTGCAGTGCTTGACTACTAAAAACAGAGCTGCATAAGAAAATCCCGAGTATCTCGATCGTATCGTATGTGAGATCGATATCTAAATAAATGGGGTCGACAACTTTGAGAAAATAGTTTTCCTTTCATGGTTTATTGGATAACAAGGAGTGGGGTGTTTTACTATGTATAGACTTTTAGACTCCGAACATGAAAAGTTAAAAAAAACAAAAAGAAAGGAGAATGTGCATGGGGTATAGAAGGAATCCCAAGACCAGGCCCAACTATTACTAATGGACCACGAGAGCCTACACTGCTCAGTGGGCCCCCCAGAAAGGAGGAGGCATTGTAGCCCATATGTGGCTCTCTCATAGCGAGGTCAATCATTGATCGGTTCGTTAGTATGAAGCATGTTGGGTTGGAAACAGGTCGTACTTTGAGCCATGTTCCTTTGTGGCGATCCAATTTAGACAACGCAGCGAACGTAATTGCCTAAACCTATGGATCTTTGCCGTATGACAACCAAGCACATAATAATAGCTCTTCAAAAATAATCGGTTTGCTCTTTTACATAATATTTAGTTTCAAGAAAAATATACTAATTTCTTGTATGAACTAATATGTTATTTTACCCAGCTTAAGCTTTAAAACTGGATTGAAGTATGAGAATATATGTTTTGATCAATCCGGAGTGAATTAATTTCAAAACCTTTTTGTCTCTCAGAGCTCCTTTTTGAAATGGGACCAACCAATTAATGAGGCACAGTATCAAAGTCCTTCGTTAGCACTTTATCTCAAAAAAAATCCTTCATTGGCAAGGAATCCGTGATTAAAACATCTTCATTTCATTTCTGAAATTGTAAAAATTAAATTTATTCATCACATCATCAACTTTGCGATTTTTTTATATATTAATTTCAAAATATTTTCATTCCTACAATTGCTAAATAGTTGACGTATCGATTTTTAATTAGTAAAAAAAATAATTATTTACAATTGTAAAGATGAAAATATTTATATCAATTGCAATAGACTTGTAAATGTTGACATAACATTTTAGAAAAACTTACTAATTTAATAAAATTGCTAAATTAATAAATATTTTATATCTTTAAAATTATACTTAAAAATATTACACCAGATTTAATAAGTCGGTTGGGCTATTTAAACTTCTCTAAAACATATATAGATACAGATACACAGAGACGGAGATATGAGATATCCCCTTGGTACTAAAAAGTAAAGTAAAGTAAGGTCTATTACCATTAGTCCAGAATCCAGACTGCAAAATGTACAAATAGTCCGTGTGAATAGGCAGGCCCCACCATTCTTTATGTATTGGTTTTGCTTATTGCCATCTTATAAGAGGGATTTTAGTTTATATTCAAGTTGCTAGTTGTTAGGTCATCTTATTTAATAGTGAAAACTTGAATTTGAAACAGATATATATAATAGGTTTTATCTTTATAAAATTATTATTGTAAATATATTAATTACTAGTTTGGAGATGGAAAATAAATCTTCTAAATTATTGAGACAAAAAATTAACTCCGTGCGCTAGGAGAATACAAAGTACAAACAACTCGTCTAATATTGATGCGTACTGATTGGCAGATTTAATGAAGTTCCACACATCCACATAAATTGTTCTCTTCACGTGACAGTACACGCTGAATGAGTTGCTGGAATTGAATGCACTAGGTTATTAGCGACGCAACAGAAAATCTGAGTCGAACATTTGTGAACGCAGTAGCCGCGAACCTATTGCGCCACCACTAGGCTCTTAGCGATGCACGCGCAAACTATCAGCCATCCTGCCTCGATCGCTCATCCAGCTCACGAGTCATGGACTAGAAGTATCTAGCATATATACTACACTAGCCTGGTCTACTCAGCCACTCCATTTCGCTTCCTCAAATTACTCGCACACAGTGCGTTTTAAATATATATCGTGCATAGCACGTACGCGATGTCACGATCCCTCGCCTGCGGGCCCGTACTGCAGAAAAACGTAAGAATAATAAGAAAATGCATCCCGCTTCCCGAGTCGAAATGAAAACCAGGGCGAGAGGGAGAATCAAAAGACCAGCCCAAAAGGGGAAAATGGAAAATGGCTTCTACTTCTGAGCAACGACTAACGAGGGAAGGGAGCGAGCGCGTCATCATCTCCCTCGGATTCAACGGGATCCATCATGTCGCGTGACGGAGGCGCTCTGAAGCTGGCCTCTGCCTCTGCCTCTGGGACGCCTGATGTCACGTGCTGACTTGCTGGCTTCTGATGGTCCGATCATGATGCCAGTCTTCCGAGATTAATGTAATTCTACGTACATACACTTTTGACTTTAAATTACTCCTAAATTTGAATTCAAATTAGTCATTTCCGTGTTATTCAATGTGTACTTTATAATCGGATCTTATAATAAAATATTAATTTCAAGGTGGATGAACCGATGATTTTTAGTTTCTATACAAATCGTCATTGCCTCAAAAATTGAAATCCTTCTTTGTGCATTTTGGGCTGGAGCAGTGCGTGCAGGAAACAAAAAGATGAAGATACGATTATGTTATTGTATGGTTGGGTAAAAGGCACAGTGGAGGAGTCAAGTCGGAACCGTATGATGAGGTCATAATAGCCCATACCTGACCTTTATGCGTGCTAGCTTCAACTTAGCTTCGTACACGCTTGCTCGCTTGCTTGCTTGCTTGCTTGCTCCCAATATTAATTAATTGCACCAATATGCTTGACCTTCCACCGGCATATGTACGACGTATTTGGAAGAAAAGTACTAATTAGCATTTTTATTAATGCTGATTAAGACTCCATTAGTATTTGAAACAAAAATTAGTATGAAATAGAATTATTATCACTTCTCACAATAAATCATTTTATTTGTCGAATTCGTATGGTCATTTGTAATTTCTTTTATGAAAATGTATTCATTTTTGTTTTCTTAAAGTCTGTCGCTGTCGGAGAAAGGAAAAGTTCTGGCTGCTGCGAGGAGATCAGAACTATTCTGTGGATATTTTGCTGTGTGGTACTGGT
Organism: x Bolboschoenoplectus mariqueter; assembly: GCA_037678475.1. Lineage (NCBI taxonomy): Eukaryota > Viridiplantae > Streptophyta > Magnoliopsida > Poales > Cyperaceae > x Bolboschoenoplectus > x Bolboschoenoplectus mariqueter. The sequence continues at coordinate 3,257,720 of CM075279.1, forward strand.
ACTGGTACTGATACCTTAGTCCTTTTCGACCAGTGTGATTGTGTGAGCCGTGACTTTGTGTTGTCCCGTCTCAGACTAATCAATCCCATATGATTCATTCCATCTATGCTTGCGTTTAGAAAAGAAATATGATTTAGGAGAACACATACCTAGGCCTTGGTATGAAAAGCTTTAGGCCTTTAATTTCTTTCTTTTGTAGGCCCACTCAAGTAAATTTGCGGCGTTCATCAGGCAAAATGTAATAAGCCCATAATGGTTGTCATTTCAGAAGAACTGTCATTTTAGCTGAAATAGAAAATAATAAAATTAAACGTCCCTCTTAATTACGTTCTTTCTATTTTTTTGTTTTTTATGAAAGGCTTCAAATTATGCTTTCATTACTTGGGTGTTTTGACTGAATTCCCATTTGTAAGCGGTTTCATTGGAACTAAATACACTCACTAGACATTGTTCATTTGTTATATAATAAATTAAGAGTTTAAGCTTTATCATGCACTTATAAAACCGTGCTTTATAGCGTGCCGTCAATTTATTAATATTTTTTTCCTATTTTACAGCTGCGAAGATAGTTTTCTGTTCCAAGATAACACACAAATATATCGCTAATTACAGCACAAACACTAAACACACTGAAGAATCTGGATGCATCAGTTATTGATTGTTCCGGACTCCAAAGCAGAGTTCAATCTCCAAATTCACAAACAATTAAGCCTTTTTTTTCAAAAAAAGTAAAAAATAAAAAATAAAAGAAGAGTGAAAAGCAACCCTTTCCCTTTCCTTAAAAAGCAGAGGGAAGGGGCAGAATCTAGTTGCAAGAGTTTCAAAGCCAACCAAAATGAACTCCTCAAAGATATTGTCAGGTTCACATTACAATATTTTTATCATGAAGGAAACATGTCTCATCATTCGACTGACGAGTTTATTCAAGATGCTTGAGATACTAGCTCAACAAAATTATAAACATTTTATGCCCTCAAGTGGTAACTTGTACCTCTAAGGTGCAGATAAATTAAAATTACAACTTTTGCATAAAGAAGTACCTGATTTGTTCTCTTATTATCCAACTAAGAATTTTATTCGAGAAGCTAGACACACCAAAATCTACAACCGAGAATTAAACTGCATGCTCTCTAACTACAGCACAACCTAACTGGACAAGAGACTTTCTTGCAATACAAAAATTAATATCAATTTAGTTTTTTACTTATTCCTTGAAATCGTCCTTGTCGCTGGCTGGAATTTGCTGGTTTCTCCAGTAGACTGCCAGCGCACTCCCACCAAGCTAACAAAAGAAAATATTCAGATATAGTTATAACTGATTCCAATCTCATGCCATGTAAAAGTTGACCAAAGGAGATTAAAGATTCATGCTTCTAAGCTAGAAGGCTTACCGCCATAGCAACAACACTAACAGCTGAAGGAACGGCAACAAGTGGATTTGTGAAATGCTTCTGTGCTAGTAAGAAACCCAGTGCAGAGCTCTGACCAAAATAAACAAGTAATAGACATGTAAGCTGTTAGAAATTTATGATTACTTGCTTGACCAAACAATCTGATGAAAAGTCAAGGACAGGTTCACTAATATATGATAACCAGCTATCCTAGAAAAGGGTTCAAGATTATGAACATCATGCCTTCACTAACATATGTTTTAAGATTGTATAATACCTATATTTTGTCGAGTACTCTAGTTTCTCATTTTATAAAAGTAGCTGTATAAGTTACCTGCATGCCACATTCAATGGAGATGGTGCGGCAAGTGGATTCACCAAAAGAACTAAACCGTGAAACCCAATATCCTAATGCAAATGCAGCAATATGTAGCAGAGCCACTGGTATGATCAGCTGTGCTCCTTGAGTCTTGAGCACGTCAGCTACTTGCCCAATCTTTTGTTATCAGTAAAGCAAGCGAAAATCAAAACATGTAACGAGGTTTGTAAAAGCACCATGCCGATCATGGCTAGGCAATCTTATAAAGTTAGTTATCAGTTGGATTGGGCTCACTTGGAACCTATATTTTCAACATTAGATTTCATTACTGTTACACACAAGTTTGTTAGCAGTTTTACCATATGGGACAATAATCAGCAGTTAACACCATATAACAAATATTCAGACTATTACCCCAGAAGACCTTTCAGTGCCAACAGGTCAAACATGCTCGATCTGCAACCCATATAATTGAAGGTTTGATCATTGTATGTCCCAATAAAATTGAATAAATATGAATCAGTTTGGTTTGATTGAACAATATAAAGATGGAATTAGTTGATTGTGATCGAACACTGTTAGTGCATGCTAAATTAATCAGATATCGTACATGGTTCATGGACTATAAAATCTTACCGGGCTAGCACAAAGAAGGGTGGTGAGAAGCACTCCAATCAAAGGGGTTACTGTTATTATGCGCTCGGTGAACTTTGGGAAATACTCATGTGACAGTACTGCAAAAACATATAATATTTTTTTTTCAGATAAATTATGCAAGAACCTAAATAATCTTTTTTTTTTAAATGAAAAACCCTGATGATATATTAAAAACCTCCAATGATTGTAGGCAAGAGAACCACTTGAAAAGTACTGATGGCTAATCCCTGTAATTTCATACAACAAACAAAAGAATGAAATGTAAATTTTATGATAGAGTAAAGAATAAACATTGAATAGCTGACAAATTAGATAATGTCATACTTACAGCAGCATCTACCGGCACAAGTTGACCTGCAAGCATCTTGGTTAGGAGAGGTGTCATCACTATGGCACCTATTGTTGAGCAACTAAAAACATAAAAAAATTAAAATTTAATCAGATGATACCTAATCTTTATACAAAACTATAAAAGCCTTAAAAACTGCCTTTTTTAGGAGAGACCAAAATGGCTCTAACTAAGCATGATCCTTTAAAGTGCTAGGTTAAAGTGCAGTTAATCCTCAATTCTAAAGCAACTTACCTCAACTTGCAATTTTAAGCATGAAATAAACATATGAATTAAAACTAGAAACAAGAAAACATGATCAGAAAGAAAAGGTGAGGAAAGAACAACAATAAAAATGTAGTTACGTTGTCATGAGTACTGAAAGTGCCACATTTCCTTTTGAAATGTAGGTAGCCACATTTGAAGCTTGGCCACCAGGACAACATGAAACCAGAATAAGACCGGTAGCAAGTGGAGCTGATAACTTAAGTGACTGTAATGAAAATTGTTGTTATTGATTAGTTCATAAGCTATAGCAAAGAAACGTGCTACTAGAATTGCACGTCATAACATATATTCAAAACCAAATAACAGATGAGATACAACATATACCACCAGACACCTAACTATACCAAAGAAACATGCTCTACAATTGGCAACAACTCAGCCTATGGTTTTTCAGGACCAAGGCGTAATTTCAAGCTTTTCCATAGCTAATAGAGAAAGCAATAAAAAGGTCCTCTATATGTGTTTTATAATTGCATAAAAGTCCAACAGAAATTAAAGCTTATTAACAACAGTAGTACCATCGCAATAGCGAAGCCCAACAATGGTTTCACAAGGTATTGTGCAAGAAAGCCCACGCCAACCTTGAAAAATCAAAATAATATCAAACAATAGCAAAGCGAACTGAAACTATTAAATTTGCCAGTTAAAAAGGCTATAGTTGAAGAAAAATGACTTACAGTCCATGGATTCCGCATGCATCTTCTAAAATCCTCAAAAGTCAAAGTCAAACCCATAGAAAGCATAAGAAATCCCAATCCGACAGTGAATAGATCTGTCTCCAACCATGTAACCTATTTCCATCCAAAAAGAAGAAAAAACATGTAGCAGAACTGCATAATACACAAAATTAGACCAGACATGGAATGTGATTTTCATGAACAGTGTGGGAAGAAAAGAACAAGGATAAACATCCTGCAGTATCAGTATGAGTCAATTTCATATACAGTACCAGTTCATTATTGTTTGTAAAAGAACACATTTACTGGTAAAAACTTACCATTGATGGCTTGTAAATTCCGATGACTGTGCCTATGATTACCTACAGGCAGGTGCATCATAAAGTTAGACATATTGATTCTCATAGTCTGAACAAATCAAACAGAAAAGTTCGTTAAGCTGAAAATACATTAAATCAGAAAGAAAGAAATTTGTGGAGTATTATCAGTTTTCACATACCCAAACAGGGAAAAGGGTAGTTAGTAATTCGACTATTCTCTCATATTGGCTGAGTTCTGCTGGAGCATGCTCTGGTACATTTCCTGATGAAATGTTCGCCTCTGCCTTGCACAAAATTTGACGGCTCCTGAAAATAAATGACCCAAGTATTACTACAAGTAAGATTTCCTGTCTTAATTTGATGAATGAAGTGCACCATTCTAGCAAACATCTTTTTCTTCTTGAAGAACAAATTTGTTAAAGGAAACTATTGAAATGGCAAGCTGAGAAATATCTGACAATTGTCAACATCAATGAAGCAAGTGAGGAACCAGTACTACAATTTCTTTGTTTGAATTTTTTTTTTGAAGAATAACTTGGCTAAATGATTAGATAATAACAACTATAATGGCAAGGCGAGACATACCTGAGCATTGGAGATATCGACGAAGCAGGTGACAAATCAATACTACAGATCCCTTCTTTCCTCGCATTTGGTACTGAAATCCAGTTCCGTACATCTGTTATCATAGAAAACAAAGAAATTCAGATAATTAAAACAATAATTGGAGAAGAAATGGCAGCCAAATAGCGGATGCGACGATCAAAAAGGAAAAGAAAAAAAAAAGAAGCAGAAACCGAGATTGGGCTGACGCATGGAAATCTGGCTGAGGCCGGGGCGCGCCTGAAAGCTGCAGTCCTTGTGAAGAAATCTGGAGATGGAAGCCATTGAAGAAGAAGAGGCGGCGATGGATGATGGATTGACTCGAATCCAATCCGAGCGTGATATCAAGAAGAAAGGGAAGGGGAGAGGAGGGGTTTATCCTATCTATCTCGACTTCAAAGAAAAGGGAAGTGGGAGGGGTTTTACAGTCTTACTACTGATTTAGAGAGGAGGTGAAAAAAGAAAAACTCAGTCAAGTCGTGGATGCGGAGGGAACAGGAACCTCACATTTTTCCGCTTTGGATGGATCAGTCTCCTCACTTTTCTCCCGAGTTCCTTGAGTTGGGCACTTTTCTCCCCGTGGGGCGCTCCTCCGCAATTCCTTTGCTTTGCTGGTAATAATGTATCAGCTCAAATTGTAACGTGGAGCCCAGCTGGATGTCCCTGCAATCTCAACGCCGCGATTTGATTGGACGAATCCAAACTGGGAAAACAGTCCCTATCCCAAGTGGAGGTTTCAAACTGGGAAAACTAGGATGAGTGACTGGACTGGAGAGGATGACAAGAGTTGCATCATTAAATTATATATCTTAATCTTGTTTTCCCTTATAATCACGAGCACGATTTTCTTTTTTCAAACCAGATGATAAAAAAAAAACCGAAAAGATACATAAAACTTGATGTATTTGATATGTGATCTTCAATGAGCCATGAATTAATTGAAAATATCAATATAAACGCGCAAGTGCCATAATAAGCATGTTTTTGTACTTGTTCTTGCACAAAATTGGTCTATTATTCAAAATAAACACAAATATGTTCTTTCATAATTATTAGAAAGAGGGTTCGCATGCGTTCATTTTTTATTTTTTAATAACAAAAACTTTAAAACTAAAATTTTATCAAAATAAAAACGTTAGATGTAATTTTTATTTTATATGAAATAATAAGTTAATTACAAATCAATGATCATGAATTACTCATATTAATACATTTCTTTTGTAAGTTCCTGATGTCATATAAAATAACATTGAAATGTCTATTTGTGCATAAAAAAAAGTGACATATGTCACATCTAATGATCGTACTTTGATATTTTAGTTTGTAAATTTGAGTTACTAAAACTTAAAAAATGAAAATATAATAGAGACATATAGATAAAGACATTTGAACCTTCTTCCATTATTTGATTATATGAAAAATAATTTTTAATTCAGTAATTGCATGGCCTGAAATGAAATGGTTCCGAAACGCAAGCCAAAAGGCCTCTCTTATATGGAAAATGTGAAACTTGTGCTCTGATCATCGTTCTCATTTCTCAAGGGGGAGATGCTGACAAGCGACGACTGACGAGCAATGGAAAATTCTCTTATTGCTTATACCTTATGGGCTGCAACTATGCAATCACTATCTAGACGTTAATGAAACTCGGCCATGGGCCTTCTTCTCAAAAAGAAAAGAAGAAAAGAAGAAAAGAAGAAAAGAAGAAAAGAAGAAAAGAAGAAAAGAAGAAAAGAAGAAAAGAAGAAAAGAAGAGAAGAAAAGGAAAACGGTCTCTTTACAGTTTACATGATGGTTGTGAGCGACCAATGAAGCCGAACCCTGTTCTTGCAGATATTCATACGCTTATAGCATTTAACGACGTCCAAAGAATGAAACTACTTGTACTGTATACATCTTTCCAAATGGAAAATTCGATATCCCTCGCCAATTCTCAGCATACTGAGATATCACTCACTAGTCACTACACAGTATATGAATTCTCGAGTTGCCTTAAGATGATTCTTCAATTAAAAATTAATACATCAGCGCCTCGACTTCAAATCTGGATTTCATGTGATACACATGTTGCCATCTCATTAGAGCTCGAGTTTTATACTTTTTTTTTAGTATTTTCTTTAAATAATTGGAAGAAAATCCAGATCCATTGATTTAAAAGATTCTCAACCGTCCAATAGCAGCAGTATTTTCTCTCTATAAAAAAATATAAATTTAATTTTGACAAGATTTATATATAAAAATTATGTTGAGCAGTCGGATCAGCTATCGGAATTTAAAATTAAGTTAAAAATTTTGAAACCAAAGCGCTGGCATATATATTTTAATTTACGTCGCAAAGCACTTTATGACCACTGATTAGCTTTTTATAAAATGCTTTAATTCTGATAGTAGCAATTCAGTACATGATATGCAGTAGATAAACAGACTCATAGCTAGCATTGTACTTGCTATCAGTGGCAATGCAAACATGTATAGTTTTTCTTTTTTTCTACTCAGAAAGTAGCAGTACAAGGTTGTACTGCAACTGATATTTTTTTTCATTTTGAGGATCGTACTTTTTCTTTTTATTGATCTGGAGCATTGTACTTCAGTATAATATTTGCATGATGCGTTTGTTAGGCCCACATTTGTTTGAACTGTCTTCTATTTCTCCACAAACCTTTCTTGAATTTTTGTCAGATTCTCCCGATCTCTCTCTGTCTTTCCAGGAGAGGGATGTCAACATCTCTAAAATTCAACAAGGAACAAATTAACCTCTCTTTTTTGTGACAACAATTAATATTGTTTCTAGCACTAAGCCTGGGTCTAACAATAGCAAATTGGTTGCACAGTACATCCAATTAAACAGGGACGGGGACCCCTTTAATTATTCTTTCATCTCCCTATCCAATTTACAAATGATGAAATAATCTATACATGGAGGACTATAATCTTAAACTACTTCTCTATCCCCTTTTCACAGAGAAAAACAACTTTTATCAAAGCCAATCAGTTTCCCACCGATACCAGCAGCATCACCCTTAGTCTGACGTGTCGTGACGCTATTCGGTCTCCTGCTATTCGAGGGCCTCGGCAAGTTCTCTGGCACAATATTCTCCAGCAAATTCTGACGCCATGGCGGACACGACCTCTTGTCGCTCCACCGTACCATTCGCGTACCAGATCCAACGGTCGGTCTAATTTCCATGGCGGCAGCGAAATCTTGACCATCTGTCACTCCAATTGTCGATGAAATCAAAACACATGCCATTGTTGCCGCACACTTCTTTCTCCAGTCGCTTTGATCCTTCCATGGAAACCTGCGTGAAGTGAAGAACTCGTTAGCATGCATAAGTAAGTTCATGCTGGATAATTGTTAAAATGAAGTATGTAACAATTAAGCAGTCACCATGGTGGTGGTAGAGTTGGCCTAGTTGAAGGAGAGGGAGAAGGAGAAGGCTTTAGACAGCAGTTGATCGTTAGTGCCATGTGCGTTTTGGAGAGAGAGAGAGAGGGGGGAGAGAGAGATCAGAAAAATAAGGAGAGCGATGAAGGCTCAAACAGAGTATATGTATATGTATATGTAATGTAAAGAGAGGTGATCAGTTTGATCACGGTTGTCGATTGAGACATGGACAGTGGATCTTTGTTGAGGCACGTGGTGAGCTCGGTCCCTGTTCAACCAAGATTCACCAATTTTGACTAGCTCTATAACTTCGGAATGGACCCAGTTAAATCTCTGTGCCTTCAACTCTAGTGGGGACCGCGTTCCGTGAAACTAGGTTCACACGATGGAGATAGACCAGGTCTAGGGAATGATTGTAATGTGTCCTGTTACTTGGTAACTTTTCTTGCTTGCCGTGTGGAGTAACCAATAGCGTAAAGAGTCGCGATGACACGTCGGATGTGGGGGGCCCACAGAATTAGATATTTGCAGCGCAAGTACTAACGTATTGGAGATTCCCTGGTTGGACAGCCGTCGGATTGAGATTGAAGAGAGATTAGCGAGCGCGTAGTAACTTGTGTCGTATTTCACTTTTGTTTTCTTGCTGAGAAGTCAGCTTAGACTTGGAGCGGCTTCAAGCCTTTGATTTTGAAGAGTTATATTTTGAGGTAGGTACGCCGTTCGCTACATGTATTAACTGAAAAACGGCCACGAGTTCCTCACCAACATGGATTTTCACATCCATATAGCGTGCTTAACAAATTATAAATTTCCAATTCAACATTTCTTTGTTTGTCATTAAAAAAAATAATTTCTAACATTTCTAACTTCTAAGACTAGAACAGACGTGATTCATTAACAATGCCATAATTTAATTTAGGGGATGGATTATTTGGCAATGTTTGTTTTGACAATAAATTTTCAAATAAATTTCAAAACAAAAATCTTAAAATAAAAAAGTTTATAGGCATATTCTTAAAACTTATAAATTAATTTTATTTTATTTCATACGATTTGAATTTCATTTAATGGTCCATAGAAAACTATTAAAATTTATACAATTTGCAATGATTCATATTTAATAGTTTTTGATAAAATATCAAATATATATTAAATCACATCAAAGTGGAAACACAATCAAAATCTCTCAGTTCATGAATATGACTATAAAGTTTTTTTCTATTTAAATTTTTTTTTTCGAATTTATGTAAAATTCATTGTCAAGATTGATAAAATAAGCATTGTCAAGTATTCTTTCCCTTTAATTTATTGACTTAAATAAAAAAGTTTGTAGACAGTTATTTCAGAGATGGTATTTGTAGTACTAGTTTTATTAAAAATATAATAATTTAATTATTTGAATCATATGTTTAATCAAATAAAACAAATTTGCAAGACAATTTTTTTTTAATAAAAAAAACCGGTGCTCATACTACCAGTTTCATGAACAGTGGTCCTCAAATATGTCAAGTTTTATTTTATCAGAGATTTCTACTACCCTATCCCCCCCCCCCCCCCCCCCCCCCCCCCCCCCACGCACACACACACACAAACACCTTCCCCTCTCAAGTGAACCCATCTCATAGGAGGAATTAATATGTCTCAGGAAAAAAAAATAATAAACTTCGTTGATTTAACCCCTACCTGTTATTATTACCCTTCTTGGACTACAAAGCACAACATGAAAGAGAGGTACCAGTCTTTACAGAGAATAAAACATCACATGATAAAGTGACATGCTTCAAAGAAACCCAAATCAAAAAAGAAAAAGAAAAATTTACACTCTAGTTACATGCCAATGAGCCCTTTGTTGTGAAGGGAAAAAAAAAACAAAATTGTTTGGTACGACAATTTCCTAGACATATTTCTATAGTTACTTCCGTCTTTATACCCGCACTTCTGAATCAGTTAAGCTTTTTTTGCACTCTAACCCCTGCGATTTTGCAAATCTGCAAAACATAACCAATACATCAGTCATAACTAATATGCTGGTCTACCAAGCTCCGTGCAGCTACATCTGAAACAGTGGCAGCCAATCGTCCAGATCTTTTATTCACAACTTCTTGGCAAGCTAATAATAAACACAATGCATCAGGTATCAAGCAATATAGCAGTACACAACTCAAAATAAACAACAGCTGCATACATCTCTTTTCTATTGCACCATTTTCAAAATTATCTAATATTTGCCAGTTTTTCAAACAGTAATACCAGTAAACAGCTCTGGTGATGTTTACCAAAGTGACTGTATCTCAACTCTATCTAATATTACATCCAAAATCCAAGTGTGGTACTATATGTGTTGTCTGTGTGTCGACATCAATATATGATTTTTGTTCCTGACAAAAAAGTGTACAATCTAGCACCTCTCAGCATCAACATATGATAAAATGTATTTTCCATCTTTGCACAGGATAAACCTTAATAGGTTTTGAATGTCCCTCGTGCATTTTAATTTTCTGCTTCAATTGATATGCAAATTATTTACAAGATGCTAATTGCTAAATTCTTTTCTTGTAACTGTCTGTCTCAGATGTTAATATAAGCAATATTTTTGTCGAGATCAGACAGCCAAAAAACAACAGCAGGTCCCAGCCTAGTAGCAAATTTTTATACTTTCAGAATTAAGCATATATAGTATAATTTTCAGGTAAATTTGTAAATTTATAGTAAGAATTTCTAAAGAGTTATATCAATCGTCTTGTCAGAACTTAGAAAAGGAAAGTCGATTCAGAGATTGTAGCAGAAGATATGGACAGCACAGGCTAAATGTACTTCTCGGGTTGCTAATAGGTGACAGATTGAGCTATTTAAAATAAAAATTTTGTAGCACTGACAAAGGACTTAATTTAAGGTCAAACACATAGTTTTGATCGAACACAATGCTCGGAAGGCCAATTTTGTCAGAAGTTCTTGCTCGTATCATATAAATATGTGAACTTTTGTGCTGGATATTCAGGAAAGTATATCTTACTACCTCTAAATAGAATTTGCACATAAATATAATAGGAAGGAATCTAGCCTTAACGCTGAAAAGAAGTAGTAGTGCAGTACTGTATCAAGGTGAAAGTTACTGAAAGTTCAACATAATTACATAATACCATCTAGTAACAGATCATTTTCTATGATCTCTACTGTATGGCTGGTGGTATGATTCTTCTTCACAAATGAAAATCTGTACAATCACATTAGGGTAACAATTTCTTAAGATCTTGTTATAATTCAAAAACTATGGGATTTCAGAACTTCATTGGTGCTCTGTATATTGCCATATGTTGACCCACTAAGTCTGTTAGTAAGAGCTACATCTAATGGTTTTGGAGTAAGAAGAAAAGGAGAAGACATTTTTTTCTCTAATAGTAAAGAAAGAATGGAAATGAGTAGAAGTTTGTTTATCCTTTGAGGTTCTGTCATAACTTCTATCCCTTTAACTTAATTAGCTAGCCTATTTCATTAGATTGTTAAATGACAAACAAAACTGATTCTGCTGGTACATTAAGTTACAAATTGTAGAATGATAACAAACTATTACTTTGTGTGGGTTTTAGTATATTTCGATTTGCAGATGTCTTTTTTTTTCCTAGTCAGAACATTCATAGTTTAAACAAAACAAACTGCACCTCCAATATTTTTTCCACAAGATCTTCTTACTTTTTACTCGCTATTTGTCCATCATTAAGGCAGTTTTCAACTGGACCCCCTGAAAACTTCATATCAGACCTGTAAACATGAATTATCCAAGGATACACCTGAGAAACACCAAATTATTAAATACATCAAGGTTACCATTCTTTTACTTTTCTGCTAAGATAATGTGTGCAAAATTTCAATGTAATTTGGTTGGTACAGTTTCAGTTTTGGTTAACCTATAACCCACTTTAATTAGCACATGCTTTGTATATCACTTAGTTTTATTTTATATATACCTTGTTTGCTTCCCCAGTACTTTAATTTCTTTCTAAAATTACTGCTCTTTGAAAGCAGAAAGTGAAATATTAGCTTCATTAATTATTTTGTTTTCCAATCACCTTTTTTACCCCTACTTTTTCTTATCCTAAACCAAATTCCCATTCGGATCATTGAGTACTTAAAACTTTAAAATAGAGTTATTTTATAACAAATGAATATTTAAATCTATTGGCATGTCAAATGCAAATATTACTCTTAAAAATATTAAAAGTCACCCTCCATGTCTTTCAAAATATGGAAGGTAATAATTTATTATTTCAAGTTAGAAAGGTAATCTGAGATGGAATTGAGTGCTGAAGCAACAAACATGGTCTTTTATTGTTCCGGAAGAACAGATATGCAATTTTCAGCTTTTGGAAGGATACAAAATCACTCCTTTTTGACACCCCAGTAATTAACCAAGACGATACAACATATGAGTTACTGGAAGGAAAAAAAAAAAAAGCTTCAGTGCATCATGAAAATTGGTAGTTTTGAAAGATAAACGTTACATTACTCAAGTATGCGTTACCTTTTCAGATTTGTCCGAGCACATGAAGTTGCTAAAGGTGCTGATTTTACAGATAAGCATCGCATCACTCGCGCATGTGTTACTTTTTAGACTTTAACTGACATATGAAATTCCACTCTTCATAAATTAGTAGCTAACGAATAGGTGATATAAAATTGAAGAATGATAATTTCAAATATCATAAAATTTAATGCTAATTGAAAGTTCACAAAGAAACACACAAGATATAGTAAGGCAATTGTCACCTGGAGACCTCATAGTAGACCAATGAATCATGAATTATCAAGGACATACCTAAAAAATAACAATTTATTAAATATGCCAATTACCAGGCTTCATAATTTTTCTATTAAGATTATGTATTGCAAAATTTTAGTGCAATTTGGCAGGTAGAGTTTTGGTTTTAAGCTGACTGGGATGGATTAGCACTTTGCTTCTGGTACGACCTAGTTTTATCTTATTTATTTCTCAGTACTTCAATTTCTTTTTAATATTATGCCACTCTACTCTGAAAGTGGAAAATGAAAATAATTAATCTTTTGTCAAGTCAAATACATATACTCATAAAAAATCTTTAATTAAATATTTACTTCAAACAAAAATGTATAGTCTAAGTATAAGGTGTATGTAATAATTTTGTTTCAAGTTGGAAAGGTAACCTAAGATAATTTTGAGTTCTAAAGCAACAAACACAATCTTATATGGAAAAACAGATATGTAATTTATGATTTTTGGTAGGCTATAAAATCATACCTTTTTGACACTCAACTAATTAACCTATATGAAATAGCATAACATGAATTATGGGTGGTAATGAAATTGTCAGCACATAATGAAAATTTGATAGTTTAGAAAGATAAAGATTACTTTACTCAAGTATGCATTTTTAGATTTTTGTGAGCACATGAAGATACTAAAGATATACTGATTTTGAAAGATAAGCATATCCCTCGAGTATGCGTTACCTTTTGAATTTTACTGGCATATGATATTCCGCCCTTCATTAAATTAGTAGTAATGAAATGAGTGATATTCAATTCAAAAAAATAATTCCAAATATTTGTAAAATTTAGTGCTCAATTGAAAGCTTAATAACGTGAAATTTAACCGCTTAAATCGCTTGTGGACAAAGAAGCAGTCAGCATCCACTACGACTTCACCAACATTAAAAGCCTATTTTGGAGAGCCAAGTTCATCTTTGGTAGATTTCTCTTATAAAAAGATGGTCCAGCCATCACCATTCTCTCCCTTCATCCTCATTCCTCTTTTCTAGTTATTTTCTCATATCTCACACTCTACCTCCACTTTAACATCTCACCAAATGGGTCCTGAATTCACCCCACCACCCTCCCAACCAAAAATTCGATTCAACCAGCATTCAACACGAACCCCGTCTCATCTCGATATATTCTGCATTTATTATCCATCCCCAGAGGTTATCCCCTCACCACTACCAATAGTCGTCATCTTCAAAATTGGAGATGAAATCAATCGTTTTCATATTTTGAACTCTCGAATTCCCGATGCTATATATGTACACAAAAGCTACCTTCCATCCTTCCCTGAATTTTTCTCTGTCAGTCACCAGTATCAGTTGAATCCTTTTTCTACTTATTTTGAGATCATTCCGCATCCTAGGTTTGTTGCTTTCAGCGAAACTGAAACATATATGGCGAATTCTGACACCACTTACCTGCCCGTACTTGACCCAAGGGGTTTTACCCCTAATCAGCATCAGTCCGAATCTGATATTCCTTACTTGCTGATTCCTGATCCTAGACTTGTTACTCCCAAAAAACAATACAACTTAAATCCTGATTTTCCTTGGAATGTCCCAACTATATATTTTCCCCCAAGTGCTGCTCCTGATAGAGTCCTTAAACTTGGAACATTACCAGTAATGGGAACCCAGTACCTTTTTGCTTGCTATGCTCGAGACCTATGTAAGCACTTTCAATTGCAGAAAAGGTTACAAAGGACATACATATGTGCAAATTGCCGTGCTAAGCTAAGTGGACAGAATTATCAGATGCATCTAATCTCTCACTCAAAGAAGGATGGAAAGCAGCTGATGGAAAAATCCAAGAAGAAAAGGTATACTCCAAATCCAAGTGAGAGTACACTGGAAGCAACTTAACTTATCAGAAGTAATTGGAGAGAATTTGAGGTAAAAAAGTTTAATAGGTGCCAAAAAAAGGAATCATGAGAAGAAAAGAATTGGTATTTGGAAACTATTTGGGGACAGTTGTGGTGTTTTTTCAGGCTTAAGTTCAATTTTGTGCTTGGTTCAGAGGTGGGTGTTCTTCAGTCTTTAATTTTAATTTGTCTTTAATTTTAATTTGTCTTCAATTTGAACTTGTGTGCTTGTGCGTTGTCTTTGTGCTTGTTAATGTGAAATGAAATTTCAAGTTCTGCGAGATTTTGAATGTGATTAATTGTTGTTATTACTTATTTTATTTAGAAGCTTCTAGCTAGGCTTGAATAATCAAAATCAATCTATATGTTGCCTTAATTACTGGTAAAATAAAACTATCATAATAGAAACATTTCAAACGGATGATGCATGTAGACAGAAAAAGAAAAATCAAATGAATTTAGTTGATATGATAGACGTACCCTTCATAAAAGAAGAAATTTGCCTTAAACGCTCATTGAACAGATTAATAGTGGTACAATAGAAGATCTAAAAATGGATGCACTGGTGAGTGGACTCTTATTGTGTTGTATTTGGTAAAATAGAAACACCAACACCTATCCGTCTATGGTCTACCCCCCAAAACCAAAAGCACGAACACATCAAAATAAGTTTTGAAAACATTATTCCATTTAACCCCTTTAGAAGTTGGAAATATAATACGCTTTTGATGAAACATAGTCTTATTCAATTTAATACTGACAAATAGTTTCATATATTATTTTAATTTTACAGAATCTTCAAATCTAGACCTTTAGCCGAATTCATTTTCTTGTACACTTCCTCCTCTCCTCTGAACTTAGTATAAACAGCTTCTGTTTAGAACCTACATCAAGACAAGACAAAGATATTGTACTGAATTAACAAAATTAACTACTGTGATCATTCAGATACAATACTAGCTAAAAGTTTTGATCCATCCTTGCATCCCTCTTATAATTGATGTTTCAAAAATGTTATTTGAAACAACTAAATACTGATTTATGCAAGTATATATAAACCAATATGAACTAGTAAACATCGAACATAGCAGGTCTTCTGTTAGAAAATTTAATACTATTTGTTGATATATTAAATTTTAATTGTTTTAAGATTTTAGTAATAATATTATTAAGACTGTGTCATATAATTAATGTCTTCTTTTCACAGTAAATAATGTTTTACTGCATTTATTCATGAGAATTAAAAGGCTGGCCAACTTTTCATTTTTACCAATCACCGGTTTTATTTATATTAATTATTCTAAAATAACTTTAATTATGCCTAATGTGACAATTGGTCACAACTTTTTGTGTCTTAATAACTTAATTACAATAACCTATTTGACTGGGTCAAAATAACTTGAATATAGAAAGGAATTAATTCTTACGTTATTGATTTTATTAAAAGAAACGTTAGAGCTAGCTATAAGGATTCCTATAAATCTCTTTGACCAAGTCAGCTAATATTTGTCTATATATATGCGAATAGTACACAGTAAAAAATTGAGATGAAAAGAAAGAAATGCATATACTCCACATTGAGATTTTAGTTTGAGAAAATTAAAGTAACCAATTTCAAAATAATTCTTTTGAGTTATTGTTACAATTAAATTCGGGTTTATTTTTTATACAGGATGCACCGTATCAAAGGAGGTAGGAGTCGAAATATATTAAGAGGAGATCGTCATGAATCTACTGCATCATGTAGGACGAATATTTTTCTAAAGATAATACTCGTGATTTCACAAGTATGCTTTGATTTTCTACAGTGGACAAATGCCAATGACAATTTGGAGTGCTAACATGAAGAACGTACGACTGACAAGAATTCCCAAACTATTGTTTGATTTTCCTAAACTCTATTTTATTTTATTCTTTATTTATTTATTTTAGACTTTATTCTTCTATCATTTTTTTCCCATGAAGTATGATATCTCACATAAGTAGTGAATAAAAACATACAAGTTTAAATATGATTTAATACAAATTTATATGATCATAATTCGGTGATAAAACACAACACGACTAAACTTTAATGTATGCAAGTGCGAGCACCTAAAATATATATCTAGTCTTAACACAAGCAAATGTTAATATGTATCTAAACATTTTGTTTTTTAATTATAAGAACAATGAACTTGAAATTGACACTCTTAACATCGGGATATTTAAATAAAAATTATATAAGATAATATTTCTTAACATCAAATATCGAAGTTAAATTAAGACCGTGAATGTACCAAGTTTGTGCATAAAACACCAGAGTAAATAAATAACATTGTAGGAATAAATACATATTATTCTATGTATAAATATGTATGCAGAGCTAGGCATTGGGCTTGGATGCAAAGCGAGATGCGTAAATTAGCACGGGGACAAAATTTTAATGCGTTTTCTTTATCTTTGAAATACAAAAAACAATTAATTATTATCATAATTATCTAAAAAGATAAAATATGTGATTTTATTTGAAATATTATTAAAACACCTCAATATAAGAAATTAATAAATCAAATTAAAAATGTAGGAAAATGTGAGGGAAATTATAGAATATAGGCCAAAACGGATTTACAAGGTTCGTTCTCAGAAAATTAAAACCGTGTTTGTCAAGTCTGTTCTCAGCCTGAAATCAGACTTGACAAGTGTGGTCCCAAAGCCTGGGACCAGACTTAGCAATCACAATTCCAGAGATATATTTTCACCGCATTTGAATATGTTTTGACCAGTTCTAGAACCATCCCTCCCAATCCCGCTCCAAGACTCTGGGAGCTGACTTACAACCCCCGTTCCTAAACCCAGTTAAACCCTCATCCTCTCTCTTGTTCTTTCTATACCCTCATTTCTCATCTCTTTCAAAAATCGCCAATATCAGATCTAAAAATATTTTTGGCCAATAGATTTAAATTTTTCAGGCCATATTTACTTAAATTTGAGGTAAGTTTTTTTTTTTAATAATTTTATGAAAATATTATTATTAAATTGCAGAGAAACTTATTTTAAAATAATAATATTTTATACAAAAATATAGTCATTGAATTAAGACAAATATATTGAAAAAGTTATTATGTTGTGATAAAAATATATGTTAACAATTTTTTAGTGTACTAAATTAAAAAAATAATAGAGAAAAAATCATTATTATTTTTATTTTTATTTTGTAGTTTGGGATTCCGATAAGTGTTTACTTCGATGGTGAGACAACTCATAATGTACGTACAGGTATAGAATATACAATGGGTCCGCGGCTTACACTATCAGCGAGTGATTACAGGTTGTTAAGTCTCAATACTCGATGAAAATTCAATGTCGAGTTAATATTGGACAGATGAGTTATTTTTTCTTTACTGTGATGTTGATATATGACGAGAGCTCGTGGAGGATAGCTTCTGAGATGGCATATTCAAAAATGGGATTGGTTGAATTATATATTAAGTTGAACCCCGTGCAAAGTGATTGAAATGATACGTTGTTTGTCGATAGCCAACCGAATATTAGTAATGCCTCACGAGTGATATATCAGAAATCAAGTGTTGCAAATCCTTTACCATAAACCAATAGGCTGGCGAGTATAACAAATTTCGATCCAATCCCCACCAATGAGGATGATGATGATGATTACAATGTGGAGTTGGATGAAAGTAATGGTTTCTCATATGAGGAGGAAGAGATTTTGTAGGTGATGAGGATGACGAGAATATTGGTCTGGTAGTGATCAATATGAGTCAGGTAAAGCAACACATTTCATTTAGGGGGCGGGGCATAGTCCACCCAGCTAGTAGTTTTCATGATTTTTCGAGTTGGATTCCCATAGATTTTAAGTTTTATGGAACTAAGGTATCGGTTGATGGTCGTTTAGTTGAGAATCAGACCTTTCAATCAAAGGAATACCTTCAGATTGCCATATCCAATTGGCACATTGAGAAAACCGAGAGTTTGAAGTGAAAGACAACAGTAGAAGAAAATTGAGGTTGAAATGCAAAGAGCACAATTATAAATGGACTTTGTACTGCACTCCTACGGGAGCTGGTGAAGCATGGGCTATTAAGAAATGTCCTTACAAACATATTTGTAGGGCAACAGATATCAGAATTGATCATGTTCAGCTAACCGCCAAGATGATGGCGGATATCATCCACGAAGATGTGGAAAAAAATCTCTCTCTCCCAATTAATCAAGTTCGTGGATTAGTCAGAAAAGTATTTTTGGTAGTTAATCCGAAGTACAATAAGTTATGGCATGCCCAGGAAATTGTTGTTGCTTACATGTTTGGGAGTTGATCGAGTTTATATGCACTATTGCCTCGACTGTTAAATGTCATTGTTATGTCAAATCCTGAAAGTAAAGCTCGAATTCTATCTGACCCTTTGCCATGCTCAGGTACTCGTCAGTTCAAATGTGCAGTATGGGTCTTTAGTCTTTGCATTGAGACATTTTATTATCTCTGCCCTGTCATAAGTATAGATACATCATTTCTCAAAGGTAGATATTAAGGAAGATTTCTTGTTGTTGTTGGATATGACGCTGAGAATCAGTTTTTACCACTTGTGTTTGGGCTCGTTAAGAAAGAAGACATATATAATTGGAGATAATTTATGAGATGGTTACGGTGAGACGTGATTAGAGATAACAAGAAAATATATGTCATATCTGATCGGCATTTCCCGCAACAATAAAGTATATTTTCTAGAATCATGGATATGATTGGCACGAGGAGGCAATGAAGCGGTGCACTACTTATGCTCACAACATATTTTCGAAAACTTGTTAAAAAAGTGCCATAATAAATTTGGAATTGAATGGAATTCAAAAAGGCATGTAGGAAATATAGTCCATGAAAATTCAGAACCGGTTTAGAACAAATTTGTGGGTGAAGTACAGATGCAGCAGAATACTTAAAAGGTGTTGGTAAAAAAGATGATATAGATCCGAATGAAGGTAAGGCTCCTCACAAGCGATCGTTATGTCATGATCGGGGACATAGATGGGGCATAATGATAAGTAATGGTGCTGAGTCCCTTAACAATATTTTTAAAGAAGCTCGTGATATACTAGTATGCGCAATTGTGGAGGTAACATACTACAAGTTTCTAGAGTGGTTCAATAATAGAATACTGCATGTGCGAGAATTGATACAAACTGGGCAATTATTTTCTGAAACGATCACCAAAATATTAGAAAAAAAGGCAGACCAAGCACCTACACATGAGGCCAAAATAATTGATTTGGATGACGGTGTATGGGAGGTGGTAGGCAAAAGTTAAACGTGTCACAAAAAAAGAGAGACAAGATCGTAGTTACCAAGTAGTTTTAGCAGAAGGCCAAAGACCTAAATGTAAGTGATGTAAACCTCAAAATACAGATATTGCTTGTAAGCATGTTTTAGTAGTGTGTGTTGTTTGGAACTTCAATTCCAATATATACACACATCGGTACTATAGTGCAGACGCATTGGTCCGCACATGGGAGGGTCGGTTTCGAGATTTTTGGCAGAAAAGAAGATTGGCATGAATATGATGGAGACAGAATCATACCCGACCGAAAACTCGTGAAAAAGGATATGAGAAAGTCGAAGTATTTATCAGTGATGATGGATGTCATGGAAGGAGGAATGGGTTCGCAACATTGTCTTCAATGTGACACGATTAATCACACAACTGAACAATGTACTAGCTCTAAATATTTAATTAATTTAGTTATTTATGTTCAAAAAAATATATATTATAATGTTATGTTCCTCTTTATTTTGCGGGGACAAGTCAGTCGATCTCTTCCCGAAGTCGCTCCGTTTTTCTTAAGTTATTTTAAGACATTGTTTTAATTATATATTGTGTTGTTTAAGACATATTGCTATTTTAAGACATTTTCCTCTGTTTCTTCTTGATCTCCTGATGTCACATCTGAATTAGACGACCCATAAGACACCAATGATGCAATCGAATAACCCGTAGGATTTGTACACAAGTCAGGCGAGACCTTATCATCATCAGCCCTCATACCTATTTAATATTAAAATTCATAATAAATTTAAATTATAAATTTCAAAAAAATCTAAAGGTAAAAATCAAGCAGTTTGTACCTCCATGGGAGTCGGGCGAGGTATCGTCATCATCAGGAATAGACTCTACATCTGTAGGAAACCCAGTATCAGTCAGCACGCTCTCAAACTCATGCACCTGATCGACATCCACCGCATCGAGTCGGTGACTCCTCAGTAGAACCTTGCAAAGTCGCTTTGTTCCACACTTATACAACTGCTTGATAACATAAGTGGCACGATGCAAGCTACACATACCATACATTGATATTTTTTAAATTTAAACATAACCAATAACTCAATATTTTATAATTAAAAAGTTAAAAAATGAGAAATTTATACCAATCACCGAATACGAGGACCACCGGGAACATATCCTAGCTCCTCCATGGAATCACGTGAGTGTGGCAATGGTCTGTCCAAATCGATCTCTATCTGGCCACGGATATACACCGTATACATCTTAAAAGTCTTAAACCACCGACGATAATGCAAATACTGACTCATATCGTACGGCCAGGTCTCCTGAATGGTGTTGGTCTCTCCTACATGTCTACATATACACGGTATTTCACGGTCCAATCGGTAGTCGTACGATTTGTGTGTGACCTATCTTGTCGAGTCTGCATAGCTCTGTTCAACTATGAGGATCCAGTAGAGATATCAGCTGAAAAAGGCCGAACTGTCTCATAACTTTGTCCGGATAGTGCCATGACACCATTCAAAAATGAAGCAGTGGCACTCTCGCAAGCCAATATCCCTAATCGGTACGAACTCATCCAGAAAATAAATCCAAGTATGCCTCATACGGCTGCCAGTTGATATATTCATTCAGCAAATTCTCGAACTCATTTCTATAGAATATCAGACTGGAATGTGCGGGAATGACCTCGTAAGTCTACTAGTATCCACTTGACAGTAAATGGAGGCCGAGACTCCAAGTCAGTTCTCCCTAGTACCGAAACTGGACCCATAAGTCTCAGTCGAGCTATTGGAAATCTGGTCCAAGCCCAATGCTGTAGCAATGATAATGGTCCACCAATTGTTTTCTTACGGGCCAAACATGCACTCGACAGATTTCGATACAAACATGCAAGCACCGTCGTGCCCCAATTATATACCGATGGATCCTCAAGGTTCTGTAAGAATCTCAAATATTTATCTCCGGGTGTATACAAAAAAATCACAGATTCAAAAATCTAACAAACATGCCCGTGTGTGCCGAGCAACCTCCTTATTTGATGCACCTGCATTCAAGCTTGAAAATTTCTCTCGCAGCCACTTCAACCCAATCTTAAACACTGACTGTACCACATGACGGTCGAGATCAATTCCAAGACCCTCCTAAAGAAGTTTGGCAGTATCTCGATCGTTGGGCCTAACAATGGAAAGTCCAATGATATGCAGACCCCACAAACAACTCACATCCTGTAAGGTCATTGTAACCTCCCCGACTGACAAGTGAAATGTGTGAGTCTCTGTACGCCAACGCTCTACAAATGCAGTAATTAGTTTGTGATCAGTTTTTGTATGTTGCACTTGTGAAAGCTGATATAGATTCAATTTCTTCAATGCTTGGTCGTAGCTGGAATTGAATGGAATAATGGGCATGCGTGCTCGACAATCCAATACATTCTCGAGCTGTAATATATAAAATTATTTTATAAGTAATACGATTGAGAAATAAATACATGTATTCTAATTTATCAAACAAATTAAATAAACATGCATTATGCTTGTACTTACTTTTTGTAACAACTCATTTACTCGAAACATGCATTTCGGTATACCGAGGAGGGTGGAAATGGGCTCTTGATCAATTGGGTCATTATTATCCGCTTCGCTCGGATCCTTGGGTATGTTGTCAATGTCACTTGAGTCTAAATTTGTCATTTTCAAATTATTTAAGATATAAATAAAATATTGTATGAGATGAAATAATTCTCATTCATTTCAAAAAAAAAGTCATGCCTTGATCGTTGATTCGATCACATAAATCAAATGAAAATTTCTAAAATATCACTACTAAATAAAAATTCCTAACATGCATGCACTAATTTATTTTTACATAGATCAAATGAATATATTTATAACATTCTAACTAATTTTATAAAATATTATTAAGTTATTTGTAATTTTTAACTAAACATATCACAAATAAATTCAAATCAATTACTAACAAAATTTATAACATATTTTCTTCACTTAAACTACAACTTCTAGTCTAATATTAACATTTTTTCCCTAACAGCCAACCATTTCGGAAAAAAAAATTCATTTCGGAAAAAAGTCATGCCTTAATTATTGATTCGATCACATAAATCAAATGAAAATTTCTAAAATATCACTATTAAATAAAACTTCCTAACATGCATACACTAATTTATTTTCACATAAATCAAATGAATATATTTATAACAATCTAACTAATTTTACAAAATATTATTAAGTCATTTGCAATTTTTAACTAAACATATCACAAATAAATTCAAATCAATTACTAAGAAAATTTATAACATATTTTCTTCACTTAAACTATAACTTCTAATATAATATTAACAATTTTTTTCTAATAACCGACCATTTCGGAAAAAAAAATTACGTTTTGGGGGCTCTTGGACCGGACTTGGTGCCTGCATCGCCACAGCGTGGTCCCTTTCCTCTCTGTCGCCAGGTGGGGTGCGGGGTTGTCAAGTAGAGAGGCGGCGACGGTGGGCGCGGTGGGGGGACAGGCTTGCACTTTCTTTTTTGTTGGCGGCTGCGGAGGGAGGGAGGGATTCGGGAAGAAGGGAAGGGATTTTGAGGGTGGTTCTGGGAACAGGGGTGGCAAGTCATCTCCCAGGGTTAGGAGCGGGCTTGGAAGGACCGATTTCAGAACTGATCAAAATAAATTTAAATGCAGTCAAAATATATCTCTGAGACTATGATTGTCAAATCTGATCACAGGCTTTGAGACTACACTTGTCAAATCCGGTTCCATACTGAGAACGGATTTTACAAGTATGTTTCTAATTTTCTGCGAACGAACTCCCAAATACATTTTATCTATATCCTGTAATTTTCTTTATATTTTCTTACCCTTTTAATTTGATTTATTAATTTTTTTATATTAAAAAATTTCGGTGTCACGAGCGCACCAGCAACCATCCAACCATTTCCTGTTGTGCTTCTCGTCTCTTGTGTGGTGCCTTGGTTGGGTATACGTACATATTTTGACACGTCATCAATGTGCAGTGTAGGTGCCCCGGTATGATTCCTTTCATAGACAAACTTTATGCGTTCCATCATAGATTGTTTCATTTTATTATTTTTATTGGTTAATTTTGTTATGAATTAAATTTTATATTATGAATGAAGAAATCAAATTGAGATTATAAAAGGTAACTTAAAATAATAATGCGTTAATAGCATACTTAAAAATAATTAAAATGTAATTTAATGTTTTATTTGAATTGAACAACTGGTGAGAGGTGTGATATTGCGATTTTGATTTTCTAAATGTGCTACTTAATTTGAATTTAGCAACTGTTTGAGTACGTTATTTCATACTAATTGCTTGATCTAAAAATAAATGGGTCAAAGGTGATCATCTGATCTCATCCAAAATGATTTATAGTGACATCAATGAATCAGTCATCTATATTTAATCAAGTCCGAACTTCACAAAAAGAAAGGTCTTGTTCCGGAGATGCATGTCATAAGTTCAGAACGAATTCGGCCAATTGGCCCCCAGATGCTCTAAACGTCAAGTCAAGATCTTCTCTGATTTCTCATTTTCTCCCCGACAAACTCTCATCTCTTCAAAACTTATAAACACAGTTCCCAAGTGCAACCCCTCTCTCTCCCGCCATGTCTGAAATTGGCGGAGCCTCCGCGCCTCTTCTACCCGGCGAAGGTGCGTCCAACCGGAGCCGTTGGTCCTGGCGCTTCTCCATCCCCTCCCCCTCCACGAGCCTCCGCATCAAGACCAGTGTCTGGGCTGAGCTTGGCGGAGCTGTTGGTGACCTCGGCACCTATATCCCAATTGTCTTGGCTCTCACTCTTGTCAACCACCTCGATTTAGGTATTTGATTATTATTTTACATTAATTATTGTTATTCAGACGGACAGATTCTATTTCTCTACATATATATATCTTGCTTTTGTTTAGGTCAATTTATCTCAAGACACAATATAATTTGCACTATGAACTGTACACATCACGCGAAAAAGGAACATATATAGTAGAATTTCTAGGTTGCTTTTAGATCAAGTTGATGTTTTAGTTCAGTTTGTGATTTTAATAATTTCATAGATGATAGCAGGCTTGTTGCATGCTACTTGAATGAAAGAAAAAACAAA
Source organism: x Bolboschoenoplectus mariqueter (assembly GCA_037678475.1). Lineage (NCBI taxonomy): Eukaryota > Viridiplantae > Streptophyta > Magnoliopsida > Poales > Cyperaceae > x Bolboschoenoplectus > x Bolboschoenoplectus mariqueter. Next base: position 3,282,757 of record CM075279.1, read on the forward strand.
GGAGATGAATTAATCATCAGTGGTCTCTACTTTAAGCTGGCAAATTGCTTGGGTGAATACAAGTTTTATGTTAATCTCTTGGTATGAGAGTGATGAAAGTTGAAAGTTGAATATTGAGTTGTAACAACAGGTTTTCATTGTAAATTGGAGAAAAAAAATTTCGAATTGCCTATTTTCTAACAATTGTAATCCGGATGTCTATTTTTCTGGGGTCCAGTGTTTTAATTAATTATGTACCTGGTTATATGGATTGAGCAGTTGAATTGATTTTATGTTGATTTTTCAGTTCAGCATCATAATCCATATTAAACCCCTTTGCTTCTCCAAATTTGCATTTACATGAATTTACCAGGCACAACCTTGATCTTCACTGCTTTCTACAATGCCATAACCGGCCTCCTCTTCGGCATCCCCATGCCAGTGCAACCCATGAAGTCCATTGCAGCAGTTGCTCTCTCTGCCTCCCCTCACCTCACCATCCCACAAATCATGGCCGCCGGCCTCTCCACTGCTGCTGTTCTCTTTCTCCTTGGCATCACCGGCCTCATGTCCACCCTGTATCGCCTCCTCCCTTTACCAGTCGTCCGTGGCATCCAGCTCTCCCAAGGCCTCTCCTTCGCCTTCTCAGCAATCAAGTACATAAGATACAACCAAGACTTCACCGCTTCTACTTCTTCCTCAACCTCATCACCTCGTTCATGGCTCGGTTTGGATGGAATAGTTCTTGCACTTGTCGCCTTGTTATTTCTGGTAATCAATACTGGGTCAGGCGATGACCAGGAGAGGACCGCAAACCAGGATCGCCCCCGGACTCGTTCATGTATACCTGCTTCTCGGATCCCTTCTGCATTGATAGTGTTTTTACTAGGAATTTTAATTTGTTTCATTCGGGACCCTTCCATTCTGCAAAATCTCAAATTTGGACCATCAAAAGTTACAATAACGTCCATTAGTTGGGATGATTGGAAAATCGGTTTTATCGAGGGTGCTGTACCACAAATCCCTCTCTCGGTACTGAATTCAGTAATAGCAGTTTGTAAACTCTCATCAGACCTATTTCCTGACAGGGTTGAGCTCTCAGCAACATCTGTGTCAGTTAGTGTTGGTCTCATGAACCTAATCGGGTGCTGGTTCGGTGCAATGCCGGTATGTCATGGTGCCGGTGGCCTTGCAGGCCAGTATCGGTTTGGTGGCCGGAGTGGTGCCTCAGTGTTGTTTCTTGCAATTGGGAAACTTATTCTCGGGTTGTTGTTTGGCAATTATTTTGTCATGATTTTGGGTCAATTTCCAATAGGGATTTTGGGGGTGTTGCTACTATTTTCTGGTATAGAATTAGCCATGGCTTCTAGAGATATGAATAGCAAAGAGGAGTCATTTGTCATGTTGGTTTGCGCGGCCGTGTCTATGACTGGGTCAAGTGCTGCATTAGGGTTTCTATGTGGTATTATCTTATATGCAGTTCTGAGGCTGAGAGAGGTGGACTGGTGTGGTTTAATTGGGATCAGAACCAAGGATGATGCAGTTGAAGATAATTAATTCTTTGTGGCGGTATAGCTGCATTTCTGTTTCACTTAACTCTTCTCTTTTCTTTTCTTTTTCTCCCCCTTGGGTGTGGGAGTAAGAATTTGAGGATTTGGTTGTCAGGGTCTTAAATACACAAATATTGTTGGAATAGTAGTGTCGTAATTGTTAGATATATACACGTGATTCTTGTCTATATTGTGTATAAAACATAATATATGAAAAATAATACTTCTGCCTTAAATATCAGAAAAAGCTTGTTTGCTGAAATCTTTTTGTGGTTTATTTCGTAGTAGACTTCCGATACAACATGCTACTGATGATCAGTAGTTACTTGGGCTAGCATACATGGATCTCAGCTTTAGAGAATATGCTACAAATTAGCTTCAATAAAGCATTGTAACTACAAATCAGTCTTAGCGAAGCAATCGGATGAAAAGGTGCTTGAAACCAAGTATAACATCCGGACCTTCATGCCTCTGAGAACCAAAAATGAAGGTTCTGGCACAAGAAGGGAGCAAAAGAGCACAACTTTTTTACCCTGCAAATGATAACTGGCAGTTTGATAATGAATTAAACTGCTTCATAAAAAGATCTTAGATTCTTTGGGAAAAGAAGAGAAAAAGAAGAAAAGACAAAATGAGATATCTCATTCTATCTTTTTCTGATCCTTAGGACTCACTGATAGAAGTGTCAATTAGAAGGTATGACTGCAGTAGCAGTTTCATTGGTTGGTCTTACTCTCCTGCTGAGGTTGAAATACGCCTGGAAAAAGCTTTTGTCGTACAGAAAAAATACCACAAGTTTGTCACCTACAAACCAAGGAAAAACACAATGAATTGAGGAAAAATTAGAGCGCTGCTTTTGCTGAAAATTGTGTCTGAAGAGATAAATTACTCATTAGCTAGTAACTAGTTGTACAAATTGGCCATTTAGAAGTAGTGTTGATAATCCTCTTCAAAAAAAAAAATGAAGAAGAAGAAGAAGCGTTGATAAATTTTGCATAATTGAGAAATCAAATCACCGAATGTAAGAACAACAATTAGCTCTAGATGGAATTGGTCGATAGTTGATTGAACAAAATATTAATATGCATGATCTATTGATCGTGGAAAGCAATCCTGTTATGTAAAAGATAGCTTCGCTCTGGTTCCCATCTCAAAATAGATTATCCAAACCTTGAATTGGATATGTATAATTTATATATATATATATATATATTAACAAATCACAATATTCTTCTTTCAATAAAGGCCTTGAACAAATTCGACCGTAAGACGAAGTCACTTGGGCCCAATTACATTTTGGTTACAACATATTCAAACTTGCTCGTTGATTGAATGTTCAAAATCAACAATTACAATTTACAAATGAAGGATCCTAGAAAGGCGCTAAAAATTGTTACCTCTCCTAAGCGTTATTCAAAAATTAAAAGCATCACATAATCCTTCCTTCCAAACCAAAAAGAAAGATAAGAAGAAGAAAACATATGCGCTACTTGTACTTCAAACCCAAAACCTCTCTTCCAACCCACAACAAACAATGGATCCATCCAAAATTCCAACAGATCATCTCTCTTCTGGAATCCTGTTCCAGCAAATCCCAACTGGTTCAGATCCATGCACAACTGATCCGAACCCAACTCATCTCGGACTCATTCTTAGCGAGTCGAATCATCTCCCTCATATGCTCCTCATCAGACCCCCCCATGGGCTATGCCCGTAAGGTGTTCGATCACATCCTTCAACCAAATATTTTAACATGGAACTTCATGATTAGAGGGTACACTAACAGCAAATCTCCATTGGATGGTTTATTGATGTACAAGCAGATGCTTTTCAGGGGGCTTTGCCCTGACAGTTATACACTCTCTGTTGTTACGAGAGCATGTACACAGGTTATGGGGTTGCAAACCGGTGAATCGGTTCATGCTATGGTAATTAAACTTGGGTTCAACTCTGATATGTTTGTCATGTCCGGTTTTGTCAACTTGTATGGGAATTGTGCAAGGATTGAGGCTGCGAGACAATTGTTTGACAAAATGCCTGAGAGAGATGTGGTAACATGGACTTCAATTCTGTCTTCGTATAGTCAGTTGAACAAATGGGATGCTGTTCTTCAACTGTTTAATGAAATGATAGGGGAAGGTTTAGGGCCAAACAAGGTGACATTTATAAACCTTCTGTCAGCATGTGGCCTCTGTCAGAATTCTGAGCAAACCGAATGGGTTCATTGTCAGATCCAAAAATATGGGTTTGAATCAGATATTGATGTGTCTAATTCTTTAATCAGTGCATATACCCGGTGCCAGTCAATGCCTAAAGCCTTGGAGGTCTTTACAAGTATACCCCTGAAAAGCACCATCTCCTGGAATGCCCTAATTGCAGGTTACGTTCAAAATAACCTACACAGAGCAGCACTGAAAACATTTCGAGAGATGTTGTCATCTTATTCTAATGCAACACCTGATGAAATAACCATTTCAACTGCTTTATCAGCTTGTGCTCAACTATGCGATATACACCAAGGAAAGCTTCTCCATTGTTATGTAATGGATAACAATATGAGTCATGATACCTTCATTAGTAATTCATTGATTAACATGTATGCAAAATGTGGAGATATACCCATGGCAGAGCAAATATTCCATGGAATTTCAAAAGGAGATGTTGTCTCCTGGACAGCTATGATTAGCGGGTATGTGAATGGTGCACAATTTGCTGAGGCTTTGGGTCTTTTTGATGAAATGAGGTATTCTGACATGGCACCTAATGCTGTTACACTGGTTAGTCTCCTCTCGGCATGTTCTCAGATTGGATCTTTAGAGAAAGGTCAAGAAATTCACGACTATATAAAAGAAAGCAATGTAGTTATGGATGCATGTTTGCAGAGTGCATTGGTGGATATGTATGCAAAGTGTGGATGCATTGACACTGCATTGAAGGTATTTAATGAGATGAATGACCAAAATACCCTTGCATTTAATGCTATGATTGGGGGCCTTGCCAACCATGGTCGGGCTGAAGAGGCAATAAAACTTTTTAATAACATGGAGAAATTAGATCGATTTAAGCCTGATTGTGTGACTTTTAAAGCAGTTCTAAGTGCTTGTGCACATTCAGGGATGGTTTCAGAAGCATTTAGAATTTTTCATTCTATGTCTAAATTATATGATGTATGTGTTAATTTAGAACATTATGGGTGTATGGTGGATTTGTTGGGTCGGGCTGGGCTTATAGAGGAAGCATTAGAATTTGTCAATAAGATGCCATTTGAGCCGAACCATGTAGTATGGGGGTCACTGCTTGCTGCTTGTAGGGTTCACCGTAGACCAGACCTTGGAGAGGAAATTGCGAAGAACATCACTATGCCAGATGGCGGGTCCCAAGTGCTTGTCTCAAACTTGTATGCTGAATCAGGGAGGTGGGATGATGTCGGGAGGGAGAGAGAGGCAATGGGTCAAAACAGAATAGAGAAATCACCAGGGTATAGTTCAATCTAGGTGATTGGGATTTTTTGCAATTTTGTTGTTTCTGACAAGCTTTAATATGAGTTTGAAGCTTTATACTTCTGTTTGGCCAGTCTACACAGGTGGTCTATGGACTTGGTGAAAAAATTGTGAGATCAAAGAAAAGTTTGTAGAAGACAAAATTAGATGAGAAATGATAATGAAATGAGAAGTTAGCTTTAATTAGGGTATTAAATGTCAGTTATTCATATGGCCCCTGATAAATTAAAATGTAACTGGTGTATTATTTAATAAAGACATATATACACAGTGCACGCCTCATAAACCGCTTCAGTATATTATCCTCATACACTAGGCAATATTCGTGAAAAAAATCTCATTTTAGTTACTTTGACTTGTTCTCTTATCTTGGGATATTTTTGGTATTTTTATGAGGCTTTATGTGTTGGAATTAATTTCTATTAATTACAACATATATGGATTTATATATAATATAAATATATATTAAATATAGATTGTCAAAAATTTAATTAAACCCATTATGAAGTAATCAAATTAAGTATTATTTATCATGTTCAATATGTGTCATGAGAAATGAGGCTTTTAATGTGTAGAATGCGTATTAATAACTTTATGATTTAGTGATAGTTTAAATTATATAAAGTTTGGTAATAATACAATTATGGTATTGATCTCTGGATAACACAACTAATATGCAGTTTTCTAATTATAAAAGTAAACAAGATAAAAGAGGAATTAGATTTGGTATGAATCTGCTAAAGCATAACCGTTGGTTTGCTAACATTTTAGATATTGACGTCCATTATACATTTAGAGATAGAGTCTCCATAAAAATTCACCTACTATTCTCTTCATTTTCTACAGAAGAAGCCAACAGATAATCTGTCTTAATTTTCGGGTTCTGAAAAGAGAAAAAAATTATCTGCACCAATCATCTCTATCTCTCCATTGAATAAGAGAAAGATCGCCGTAAAGGCTTAAGAAATCCAGTGTTCAATAGAATTGGATCAAGATAATTTTAATTTAAATTAAAAATTCACTAGATGATCATTATTGAATTCTATCAATGCTTTGTGTACCAGTCGTAATTAAGATAAACATAGTAATACCTATCCAAAAGTAACACGATATGAACTACACAGGTCCTCTGAAATAAGGCTTCATTTTCACTTTTTTGGGAATATATATCTATATTTCTTTTCATGGACCTTAGTCCTAAGATGATTAACAGCACCTTCTGGTTATCCCTGGTGAAAGATGTTTGACAAGCAGTTACACGGCCTGTTGCGGTACAGTTAATGCGAGACTGACCACTTGGATAAGCAACAATGTTAGATGCGTAATTTAACTTTGATGGCTCTATTAAATTTAAATTTGGGACCCAGGGATGGACTAAGATTAAAATTTGACAATGACGGACATTGTTTCTGATTTGTTATTCTTTTTTCTTCTTCTTGTAAAATCTTTTGTATTATTGACCACCAAGGTTTCTCATATGATGATGGGTTCCTGCTTTTTATTTCTTTTGCTTTAGTTAGCGAAGCATATGAGGCATTTCCATACCAGTCTTATCTTATCATGAAATAACATGAATGACTAATGCTTACTATGGTGTCTGATTTCCTGATAGGTTTTCTCTTTCTTTGAATTATTGAGTACCAAGGTTCTGATTCCATTATGCTTTTTTTCCTTTTTTGTGATTATTTGCATTAGCTAGTGAAGCATAAAGATGTCAGGTCTACTAGGCACGCATTTCCTGTACCAGTCTTATCATGTTCTGGCATGATTGAAATCTAATTGTTGTTATATTTTCATTTATTTGTGAATGGTGTGGTACACTACAGATATCACCCACCCCAAAACCAGCATGAGCACAAAGTTGAGTTAGTACCCTAACAAAAGAATATAAGCGGCCATGTATTATATTATAGGTTGTATCAACTTCAAAAACAACTATAATATAAGTTTAAGCAAAAGAGCCCACTGCTTTCTCTGTTATCATAACTAATCAGACTGCATTGACAATTTGCCACTACCCACTAGGCTACTTCATGCGTCCCCTTCCCTGGACCACCATGTCAGTCTCTCTCTATGGGCAAAATCCTACAGAGGTGAATCCTTTACGCCATTTTGCGGATATTGATTGAATTTGTACTTTCTTACTTGCTACGTGATCAAGTAATGAGATCTACTCATTTTATAGCCCTAGATCTATCATTCACAAGTGATAGATAATTTGTATATACTTACTCTTCAATTTATTTATTTCTTTTTTTTTAAATTGAATATTCTTGAATTTATTTCTTTAATGCCAATTTAATATGCATCAATTCCCTCAAATTATTTCAAGCGCAGATTTAATTGATCTTGAGTTGCTTAAATGCCTAAGTACTTAAAAAAATATGGTGAGCAGATCCTCAAATCAATAATCATTTTTTTTAATTAAGATAGAATCAAATCATCAAACTTTAAATATGCATTAAAAATCTTTCATTTAGATCTCGAACTTATAATCTCATATAAGAAGAACATTATTTTTGTCATCTACAATCTCTCACATCCGGGTTTCAAATGACCATAATTAGAATTACAAGTTCATCATTATGGATATGTTTGGATCTTGTAAGGATTAGCGCAAGAATAAAGGAATTGGGATTAATAAACAAGAATAGACGTAAAATAGTGATTTTAGGATTAGTATAAAATAAAGACAAAATAATCTTATTCGGATTAGTGAAAATGTTATTTGAATTGTACATTTAGAATAATATAAACTTTTAACTTTTTCTCTCTTTACACACGAGAATAGTTGTTATTCCGACATTTACAAAAACAGCGGAATAACGCTATTCTCAGCTGTTCCGAATAATGGGAGAATTATTTGGATCAATAACCAAACAAAAATAACAACTCTATTCTATTATGAAATAGTTTACTCTTGCATGATCCAAACATACCCTACGTAATTAGTACAAAACAAGAATAGAATATTGGCCACAATGAACAGTATACAGCTTAGGGAACGTATAAGCAAGACTGTAAGACTGGTAGTGGTCTCTAGGAAATAAAAAACGGCACGACATGTCAAGGCACGGCACGTGTCGGAGGCGACACGGCACGGCACGGCGTGTCAATGCGTGCCGTGTTATACATGTCACGTGCCGTGCCGTTATCCGTGCCGTGTCCGGTTTTTTTTACTGTAGACACGGCACGGGACACGCATAGGTACGGGATAGGCACGGGTAGGACACGGATAGCTACGGGTAGGCACGGATAGGCACGACACGGGTAGGCACGGGTAGGCACGAATAGGCACGGTTAGGCACGACACGTGTAGGCACGGATAGACGTGGGTAGGCACGGGTAGGCACGTTTAGCACGGTTAGCACAAATAAGCATAGTATGCACGGATCGTGGGCCGTTGGATGTTGATCGGACGGTTGATTTTGTAATTTTTTTGGAGGGATTTTGTAATGGGATTAAAAAATAGGCTAATATGATATATATCCCCCAATTTGTGTACCCCGTCGTATCTCCTCTCTTTAGCAATGTTAAACACCCTCTAAATAATGTACCTCAATAAACACATTTTAATTTAAAATTCAAATTTAAAATAAGAAAATGAACAAAATTCTAATTTTTCAAAAAAAAATTTGTAAAAAAAATTCGAATTTTTCAAAAATAATTTCCGGATTTTTTAAAAAAAATTCGGATTTTTGTAATTTTTTGACAATTTTTACAAAAATATTATTTTTTTCTAATTGTTTGTTTAATTTTTTACCAAATAAATTTAAAATTTTTTATTTTTTTATTTTTTTAAGATTTTTCCGAATTTTTTTCAATTTTTTCCGATTTTTTCGAATTTTTTTCTCACCAAATACGTTTAGCACGGTTAAGGCACGTGTAGCACGGCGTGTCAACTCGACACGGCACGGCACGTATAGCATGCCGTGCCTTAACCGTACCGTACCTTAACCGTGTCGTGCCGCCCTCTCCTCATTTTTGGCACGGTACGGCATGGCACGCACGCCAAAAAAAAATTTCAACCTCTCATGCCGTGTCGTGGCACGTCGTGTTTTGACACGGCACGCACGGTTTGAGAACACCAGTGGTCTCACAAATTCATCTATCATTCTAGAAATCCACCTCGTTACCGATACCTACTTGAAAAATACAACCAATGCGAACTACATCTTTTTCAGACCTAATAATCTCTCCCCTAAACTCATTCCATTAATATATTTTGTAAATTAATGTCTGAGTGAACAGGAACTTTTATTTAAATATATATATATATATATATATTAGAATTGTTCAGTGACATTAAAATGCACATTTGCATATAATATGAATGCACACTCGTCTATTATACTGATATACATTTATCTATTTCAATTAAGATATAAGTGTAGACAACAGTCTTATAATTTTGATCAAATAAATATGAATATGGATCGGATATCATTGAATCACTAATTAGTTACAAATACATATTTATTTTAAAATTAATCACTAATTATGATTATATTATTAGTCAAAATATATCAAAAAAAAATCATAAATTTTAATAAAAGATGAAGCATTAGCTCAAATTAGATCTAAAATTATTTGAATTTGTAATAATATTTCATAACATACTTCAAAGTTTAAATTAAAGTGACATATGGATTTCTGAAAGGAACATTGAATTTCAAAATTCCAAACACAGATAACTAACAAGTTCTAAATTTATATCCGCTTCCGAATTTGAAAATATATTTATTTTCCTACTTACTAAGAGTAATATCTAAATTTGTAAATTGGAATAGGAACAAATAATATACAATCTGTTTATACTGTTGACTTTAGGTGTACAACTTGATTGAGGATCTTAGGCATATGTTAACTTCCAAGTCCATGTCCTCTGGACAGCTATCTTAGAGGATGAAGTGAATAAAAATTATACATAATACTATAGCAAATAATTGTAGCTGATAATATTGGAATTTGCACGGGAAGCTTTGTAGGGCAGTTTTTTTGTCTAATGTAGGTAAAGTATTTCAGGGGGTGTAAATTCAACTTATAATTTCACACCAGATGGTTCACTTGTAGAGGTGGTAATTGGACGGGTCAGAACAAGTTCAGGTCAAATCGGGTTAGTTTGACTGAGAAAGATTTTCGGATCACAAGTCAGATTTTTTCAGGTCTCGGGTCGACTTAGGTTGGGTCGGATTTCGGATCGTTCAACGTCGGCCTTTTTCAAGTCCTCGTCAATTATGGTCAGATCAAGTCAAATTTCGGATCATTCAATTTCAAATCACTTTGAATCTCGAGTCTCAGGTTATTTGAGTTATGAGTCGAGTCGGGCGGATTTTGTATTATTAAGTTTCAAATCAGATCGAGTTTTGTTGGAAAGATTAGATTGATTTAAGAAATCTTGATTAGACATTCATTTGCCCGCGCTTAATGCAATGTTACCATTTAATTGGTCAAATGCATCTTTTAAACTTTGTTAATAAATTGTTAAAAATGCATGTGATTAAATAAGTGATAAAATAAAAGTATATTATATCGATATATTTTATATGATTATTATTTTATTGATAAATAAAAAAATGCTACTAGCAAATAATTTTATTGTTGAATAAAAATATGCAGTCTGACATATAGTCGATCAAATAATTGATTCAGCATCCGCTAAGGCGCTAACTATCCAAATATACATCCATATCCGTCAAAAATCTGGATATAGATCCGAATAAAAACAAATATTTCAGATCCGAATAATATCCAATCCATTTATTCTGAAATAAGTATTTCAGGTCCTATCTTAAGTTCGGATTAAGTCAGGTCTTCGGGTCGTCTTGAGTTCCAGGTTGTTCGGGTTGGCAGGTCATTCGGGTTCAAGTCTAGTGGGGTTTTGGGTTGTACGGCTCCGAGTCGTCTTGGGTTTCGGGTTGTTCGAGTTTAAGTCGGGTCAGGTTTCGAGTTATATGGTTTCGAGTCGTCTCGGGTTTTGGATTGGATCGGGTTTCGAATCGTCTAATTTTTTTATTTTCGAATCAGATCGAATATCAAACGGATCGAACAAATTTTACAGATTGAGTCGGATTTTGTCACCTCTATTCACGTGGCATTGGTTTGTGGGAAAAGAAAAAAAAGAAAGAAAGAAAGGGACGCCTAGAGCCTCCCACAAGTTGTGTACAACTGGTGATGGGGCGGAGCTTATTTATCTGAAGTGAACCGCTCTGTGCTACGTGTCTAATATACATCCATAAGATTAAGAATCCCCACTTCCACTTGTGCACTATTTTACCAGCAATTAATAAGTTCAAATCCTGATCCTGAAGAACGTACAGCACCTGGCAGTGCAGCTAGCCGTTAGATTCCAAACATCTCATCAGAGATCAAATCCAACAGCTACACTAACAGTAACTGTATCAGTATCCGTAACATTTCCCTGCACGAATCCAACCCCAAACCAAACTCGCATCTTGTTCAAACATAAAAATAAAAAATAAAAAGGAGCCGGAGAAAAGAAATGAATGTTTAGCTCCAGATGTTGTGGCTTTTAATTCTTTCCCGATCTGTAAAAGACCGACTAGGCCCAAACTTTTAAGCAAAGAAGGAAATAAGCAGCATTTACTACGAAACCGCTCTTAAGGAAACAATTTAGGCCCACGCAATGCAGCATTTATACCACTTAACATATATGCATTTATACCACTTAACATATATGCATTTATACCACTTAACAAACTCTGTTATATGCATCGTTCGTTGCACATGTAATCCTCCGTCTAGTTGTCCGGACCTGGTTCGTGGGTACCGTATTTTAAGAGTCGACACAACTGAAATCAAAGACAACCTCCGTAAAGCAGCATATCAGGAGCCCCTTTCCAGCCTAAAATATTCTGACAAAACATGTACGTACGTGTGTTTGTGTATATATATATATATATAAATACACGGAAACAATTTATAAATTTAAATTTCTCAATAAATTTTTCATATTAAAATTCCGTAAAATATCGAAATTTATATTTATAGTTCTTTAAGTATTTATTTCAGATTTTTTTTAAAAACGATATACTATTATATACAAATAGCTATTCAGATTTATTATTTAAAGCTATTGTAATATATTTTTAAATTAATTTCATCAAATTCTCGATGAATTTAAACTTCTATATACATATACATACGTCACATGAAAACAGTATAGTCCCCGATTATTTTATGCTATTCAGTACTATTATTTTATTCATTTCATTATTTCGACAGAGGTCTGCGCAGCAAGTCAAACAAATACCATTATCAGGCGTCCCCCGTTTTATGTTCACTCACAATCTACCAACTGTTACAAATCATATGATCAACACATATGTTACGTGCACCCGAAATAATAAAATGAATGTTGTTTTATGGCTCATCAAATAATTTTGCGTTAATTCATAATAATCTTTAGTTGATTACGAAATGCATTTTAGCTTGCATCTATTCAATAAGAAAACTATAACTGTGAACTACAATCAATCCAATCAATGCATAAATTTTTTTTTTAATTTTTATAACTTGATCTGAAAAACATTTTTTATTGTCAAATTAATTAATACATTGATTTTTACTGTTTTTTTTGAGATAAAAATAAAGAGACTAAAATTTAATTATACATAAAAAATATTTCATTCGAATTTAAAATAAATAACTTCTCATATAAAAAAGATATTACCACTATCATTAGACTAGAAGGTTGGTTGGATCCTTAAGATTTTTCTAACCCACATGGAGATCATCAGTATTATATACATATTAAATTTACATATATAGATATATAATCACATCGATATTATTTTGGTTTTTGCCATATAATTTTGTTCAGTTAATGAAAGGTCTTGAGTCCTCTATTCTTTTGATATCCTCCTGAAACTATGTAGTCGATTTTGAATTGGTATTTAAACCAACTGAACTAGACATATTTTTATTAGTTAACATTTTTTTTGATAAAAGTGGACAAAAGCCCACCAATTTCATTGAAACTGAGAAAAAAATTGAATGATTGTTACCAACTAATATCTAGATAAAACCTAAGATACTAATGTAAATATTATAGTTTTATAACAAATCCTACAAATAACAATTAGAGAATATCACCACAGCTAGTCTAAACTGAAACAAAGCTAACTATTTTATTAGTTAACTTTTGTTAATGAACTTTGTTGAATTGAAAAATATTATTCAACTTGGCATGATAATTGATAAGCAAACTATAGCTAAACTCAGCAATTAAACCATAACTTGTTTTACAATATTTTGACATAAGACTTATAAATAAAAGTACTATTTATAACTTGTTTTACAATATTTTGACATAAGACTTATAAATAAAAGTACTATTTATAACTTGTTTTACAATATTTTGACATAAGACTTATAAATAAAAGCACTATTTATAACTTGTTTTACAATATTTTGACATAAGACTTATAAATAAAAGTACTATTTATGTTTATGAATTTTCTAATCATTTGATATTTTAAAAAATATAAGATCTGTATGATTTGAAATATGGTATTCAATTTATAAGAATATTAATTGATATAACAGATGTGTAGGGACCGGGGACGCAAAGAAATCGTGGCAGCTCAATCTTTTTTATCATTTTATCGCGGATAAAAATATGTATCCGGACTCCGCATCCCACGCTTACGTGTCTTGTAACCCGCCACGTGGCCAGTCCATTTCAATTTCATCTCCAGTGCTTACATAAGTGTCCGCCTGCTAACCTCCACAAACCCATCCGAACGTGGGAGTCGGTCATACCGAGGTCCAAATCTCTCCGGCGGTGGAAATGGAGAGGATGAGATAGGTAGCAGCCTCGCGATTCTCAAATACTGAAGAGAGAGAAACAAACTGAATAGTGAACAGCGGCTCTCTCCTTTCTCCTTCCAACTCCTACCGAGCTAGCTACCTCCTCCCTTCCCTTCCTTCCCCTGCTTCCCTTCCCTTCCTTCCCCTGCTTCCCTTCCCTTCCTTCCCCTGCCCTTTCCCGTCTCTATATTATCGACTCTTCTCTTATCCCAGCAAAGCCACAAATAAGCACCTGAGCGTGCGCCTCTTGCGCTAACCCTCCTACATGGGTCCGTACGGTTCCGATTCAACCACCATCGGCTCCACTGCTTGCTCCGCGCCTGAGATCGACGCCATCCTGGCTGGAGCCGGGTATGGCATCAGGCCCTCCGGTCCATGCCACGTGCCCAACGCTCACTACTCTGCTCCTGGACCCAGCCCAGACTATCCCCTCCCCGTCAATCCTTCCGATCTCACCACCTGGGTCGACTCCATGCTCACTGATCTCACCTCCGCCTCAACCGCTAACCTACCTCCACAGCCAATCCCTGCCACGTGGGCGGACCAGATCTGCTCGCCGCTCAACCCATCTGATCATGCACTCATCGCTCAGCAAAGGAAGGAGGAAGAGGATTCAGGCATCAGACTGGTGCACCTCCTGATGACCTGTGCTGATGCGGTGCAACGTGGCAGCACAGGATTGGCTGCTAACATGGTTGACGAAATGCGGGTTCTGCTTTCCCGGGTGAACACCTTGTCGGGCATCGGTAAGGTTGCTGGTTACTTTGCTGATGCCTTATTTCGCCGCCTCTACACCACCGAGACCCCACTGTCGGTGACAGAATACGAGGTACTATACCACCATTACTACGAGGCATGCCCATATCTTAAATTTGCACACTTTACTGCCAATCAGGCAATATTAGAAGCTTTCGAGGGCTACGATCGCGTCCATGTCATCGATTTCAGCCTCATGCAGGGTCTCCAGTGGCCTGCACTAATCCAGGCCCTGGCATTGCGACCTGGTGGGCCCCCTTTTCTGAGGATAACGGGTATAGGCCCGCCTTCGCCTGACGGGCGGGATGTGCTCCGTGAAGTCGGATTCAAGCTTGCTGAGCTGGCTCGTTCGGTCCGAGTCCGGTTTGCCTTTCGCGGGGTTGCTGCAAACCGACTAGATGATGTAAGGCCATGGATGCTCCAGGCCACACATGGAGAGGCAATAGCTGTCAATTCGGTGTTACAACTCCACCGGTTGTTAACGGATCCAGGAACAACACCGGCACCAGTCGATTCTGTTTTGGAGTGGATTGCAGGAATCCGACCCAAGATCGTGACGGTGGTGGAACAGGAGGCGGATCATAACAAGGCGACGTTCATCGACCGGTTCGCTGAGGCCTTGTTCTACTACTCGACCATGTTCGACTCGCTAGAAGGTACCCGACCCCACCACCAGAGGCAGATGGCCTTGGCGGAGGTCTTTCTTCAAAAAGAAATTTGCAATATTGTGTGCTGCGAGGGGGAGAATCGGGTGGAACGGCACGAACCGCTAGCCCAATGGCGGAGGCGTCTGACAAATGCGGGTCTAAGCCCGGTTCATCTCGGGTCGGGTGCGTTCAGGCAAGCGAGCATGTTGCTAACACTCTTTTCTGACGAGGGGTACTGCGTAGAGGAGGTGGACGGGTGCCTGACGCTCGGCTGGCACAACAGGGCTCTCATTTCAGCGTCTGCATGGCGGGTCCCAGATGCAGACGTCTCACCTGACGATAGCTCGGTTATAGCGAGCAGCAGTAACAATTGTATTAATAGTAATAATGTTAGCGGGAGTGATGATAACAGGATTAGTGTGTAGCGCTAGTAAGCGGCGACTCGGTTTGATGTATAAAGCAGAGTAAAGTTTCATATTCACTCTCCCTCTCCCTCTCCCTCTCAGTCCCAGTTGAAAATAGAAAAATTTTAAAAATACTTTCGTTCTTTCCATAATCGATAATTAATCAAGTTATTTTGCTATCTGATTAATGCTTGGTGTGACTTGTGAGCGGGCACGGCGTTACAAGCGGGTGCTTCTTGGAAGGCGAGAGTGGGGCCCGGCCGAGAGATGAGATCACATGAGTTACTGGTCCATCCACGTGTCAAGTTATGGTAGATTTCGGTGCGCTCGATGCAGATCAAACGGCGCAGACAATTAATGCGATCCAGCTGCTTTGCGGATGCACAGAGAGGCAGTGGTTTCACGTGGCACAGTTGGGGACAGGTGGCGGTGGCCTCACGTGCCAGTAACAGGGGACCGCGAGAATCTCACGTGCGGTCCGTTACGATTTTTTGGTTTACTGTTGTAACCGCTTTACTCTCTTTCCACGCTCTTACTGCCTGGTGCGCGCATCCGATATCCTCTCCAACGCGCGGAGAGCATCGGATGTGTACGTGGCATTGGATGTGGGACAGGCACGAAATTGACCCTCATATAACCGTCCGATCTCCTCCTGACAGCTTCGCGCTTACAAGTACGGAGTACTGACCTCTCTCTATTAATGCCTAGTCGTGGATTTACTGTGGCATATTGTTTTCAATCAACAGTGTGGTCCATCAGCAGACAGGAGGCAATCGGCTTCGCTTTCTTCCCTCCCGCAGTCCCACTCGAGCATCAGCATGCCAAAAAAAGAGTCGAGTGGATCGCGAGAGATGGAGTTCAAACATCATTGTTACAAGTCAAAGCTGCGAATAGGATCGAAGCAGTAGATGCTAGATAGGAACTATTATTTCAAGTATCAGCCGTTGAGTATTTGATCGTACGAAAGAGTGAGCTCCGCAGAATTTGAGAGAGCCCCGTCCGGCCGTTATCCATCCCTGTACGAAATAGGAATTCTTTCACTTAGGACCCCGCAATATCCTTTGATTGGAAATCCGGCCCTGTGCTGTTTGGACCTGTGAACGGTCCCGGGGCTGCTGGCGGGCCAGAAGTAGCTCTCTGAAGCGGGTCCAGCGGCACGACTGGTGGACCCGGAGCAGCATGGCGCCCCCAAGAGGCACCAAAGTCCGGTCACTATCTGTCAATGGGCCCCACACTGGCCCGTCCATCCATCCATATGTCATACGTGTTGGTCCCGCTTACCCCGAGCAGAGGTACTTGACCCTCGTGAGTTATTGATGCTTTTAACGAGGGGGGAGGGGTAACTGTAAGAATAAAATGGAGGCCCTGGCGCCATGCCGTGCGTTCATGTTCATGTTCATGTCAAATCCAAAGCCGACACACTGTTGGATATCTCCTCTTGTTTTTATTATCCAGGACCAATTGTCAATTCACCTCCTCCTCATAAATATGTTTTCACTCTGTACCTTACTGGTGCTGCTGCAACAGCATTCACTTATGATATTTTGAGTTTTTTCCTTTCTTTTTTGCACTGTGTACAAGACAAAGTAATAACTAGAAAGACCGTCTATTAATTTTTACTGATTGCTGATTTAGATTAATATATTGTTGTCATAGATTCTTATTTTAAAGAAAGTCACGTCCTCACATCCTTTGATATATATATATATATATATATATGAAATCAGTTCTCGTACACCAACTCCAATTTTTTTATTTTTTCTTTTTTCTTGACCAAACATTCAAGCAACAAGCCAACAACCTGTCCTCAAGTTAATAATATATTATTAAAAATGTAATTAAAAATTCAAGAGCACATAGTCTCTCTTTATGCCTCCTATCTCTGCCCTGAACTCATAGCTTAATTAACTGGCAGATTGATTTTTTTATGAATGATTCAGCTCAAAAAAAATAGATTAAGTACAATTGAGTTAAATAAAATTTAGACAAGTGGAGATTATTGTCTAATTAAACCATCTAAAATAAAAGGCTAGAGAATACATGCCAGAGTTTATAGATAAGGCAGTTTGCATAAATATTTTGAACATACAAGCTATCCATAATCAATGTTGCAAGTTGGATTATGAAATTGTTTTTGGGAAATAGTTCTGATGTTCAGGAAGCAGCAGCTTTATTCTCGGTTGTTATAAGTTTTGTATTATTTTATTGCAATATTAAAGTATACTTTTCAAATTTTGGGGGCACTAGCTTTTTAATTGTACCGTTGCATTTTTTTTAAGGATGGATTTATCTGACGTATATAAAGTTAATCCGTTTGTTTAATAGGTACCACGTATGGTGAATTCTAATTAATATCCTCGATTTGTTTATTTTTCCGAAATCAATGGAACCATTTTTTGATACAAATACATGATTGCTTCTTCAATTCAATGTTCGATCTTGGCTCTCTTCATAGAACATGCAAGTTCAATTTCTATCAAAAACATTTAAAATGAAAGTTAATAAGGGTTCTTATATATAAAAAAATTCTTTTCTGAGTACATACATAAAGAGGAGAGCAATGAGCAATCCCACTCAGACGGACGAGGGAATGAGGGATGTGTTCCCTGACCTAAATATATTCTACGACTCATTCAGTGCCAACATCACCTTCACCTGGTTAGTTACGCTGTTCAGTTCCTCAGAATTATTGATCTTTCTTCTCCAACTAAGCGTGTTGCTATTTGGAAAAGAGATTGGCCAATCAAACTCATGTACGGTCGATGGTTTGGTCGTGTCAGCAGTGCTCTCTCCCATGCGATACTGCTAGCTCTGTTATGGCTTCTACTGATATTAATTTATGTATGCATGTGAACGCGTCGATTTGGAAAATCGCTTTTGGATAATAAATGCTCGACTAAATTATATAAATAATTCATAAAGTATGGCCCTTTCGTCATTTTACTTCTTAAGTTTTAAAAATATCAATTTAATTTTTAAAAATATCAATTTAATTTTTAAAAATATTTTTTCCTCACTATTATACTATTTTGATCTTTGATATTTCAAATCTATCATTTTAGTTCTTAAAATATCATTAATTTATCATTTTAGTTCATAAATTTTTTAATTTATAAAAAATTATTCCTACAATTATTATTGATCAAAGTAAAATTAAAGATTTATGTTCACACCCATAATATAATGATATATTTTATGATACTCATGATAATATGTATGTATGTATATATGATTTTTAATTAATTTATAATTACACACATTTAAAACTATTGATAATTATAATAATACTTGATGACGTGAATAATATTATTTGTTTTCACATTATTTGTATTATTTGATTACTATCACATTTTTCTGTTGTGAGTAATTATATTTATTTTCATAAATTTAAAGCTACTTTTTTTTACAGAATAATATCATGATAGATAAAATTGATATTTTTCAATAGATTTAAATGTAGGACTAATTTGATATAAATTAAAAAATTTAAGGACTAAAATAATATCTTTGAAACTTTCAGAATCAAAACGATATCAAAGTGATACTTTAAGAATCAAATTGATACTTTTAAAATTTTAATGATCAAATGTTGAAATTAAATTCAATATATAGGCATATATGTGATATAATTATATATTAAATTATAGACTGTCAAATAATTAAATGGATACATGAATTAAAGTGATTAAATTAAATATACTATTAAGTAATATATATGTGTCATTAGAAGTGTGTCATTTAATGTGCAGAATGTATATTAGTAATTTTATAATTTAGTGATGGGTTGAATTAAATAAAATTACAAATTAATAGTATGAGACTATTGGTCCATGGAGAACACAATTATTTTCTGATTATGAAATGAAACCCGATAAGAGAAAGTCGGATATGGAATAGATCCAACCCCTAAATCATAAACCTTTGATTTGTCATCCTTTCAGTTGCCTACAACTGTTATATATTTGGAAAAAGATTCTTCATCTTGATAGACAGACAGACATAGGGAGTCTCTACAGCAGAAAACACAAAAAAATTGTAGAAAATTTCTCTTACTTTTGGGGTTTTGTAAAGAGAAGAAAGTTGCCTGTATCACTCCCTTCTCTCTCCATCGGAAAAAAGGAAGATCGCTGTGAGGGCTTAAGGAATTCGGTGATCAATGAAGTTGTGTATCTCTGGAAAATCGACAGTATGGAATAAAGTAATTTCAATTTAAGCTAGAGATTCATTAGAGAGATTTTGAGATTGAGAATTTAATCTCAAACTTGATTTAGATTACAAATTTTATGACCAAAATGATAAATAGATGATATTTTAAGGATTATTGATGTAATTTACTCTAAATGCTTGAACGAATCTATACTATTACTCTATACTCTATAGCAAAGAGGACATGACAGGATCCTAGCTACATGTCACAGAGAATCCGGACCAAGCATTATTAAACAATGATGCTTTTTTGTTAAGTAAACTAATTTGATAGTACCAAAGGAATCTAGATTGCTACGACAATGATGTCATTAAATAAATTTGGTAGCAGGGGTTGTACAGAATCAAGGCACAAGGCATCACGATTCCGAGATCATCCTCTGGAGGCCGTACAGACATGACCTGAACATTCCAAATTTCCTGCGGCATCTATGTGCAGAAAAGTGTGTGGCGGGTCCTTAGCATTTGCAAAACCGCAAGAGGGAAGTTCCTGCAATATTGCAAGCAAGCGATCGAGCGATCGAGCGATCGAGCGATCCAGTCCAAGTCATGCGTGTTAAAACCAGATTGTGAACGTCTGCATTATCATACACCAACGATGTATTCCATAAGTGAAATAGCGGTTTTTAAGTAATTTAAGATATTATAATACATTAAATGAAAATAATTTAATATAAAATGAAATATAGTTAAAACATCAAATTCATTATTTTTAATATTTTAATTCTGATTAACTCAATTATTGTTATAGTACTTGTGGACATTTTAGTTATTTTTTCATTACTATTATATCTGTTTATTTATTAATATTAAAGATCAATGTTTTAAAGTCATTTAGCATCTGTTTTATTAATTTTGTTATATTTTTGTCAAATACAAAATGAGTTATCAAAAAGATAGCTTGTATAGGATTTTATTTTTGATTTTCTTAAAAAAGAGAGGGGTTAGTTGAATATATTTTATGTATTTTTCATGTTTGAATTTAAAAATATAGGAAGAGTAGAGCACGCCAGTTCCTTTAGAGAGGATCATTATAAGTGTAGCATTTGATTTACGAATAATTTAACAATCAAATATCATGCAATTTAAATGTCTTTTGACGAATCAAGAGTCATTAATTTTGAATCATTGATACATTAAATTACTTGTTATATGGTGCAATATTGATCAAATCTCATCATTTTTTTAACATATATGATATGTAAAAAATATAGATCATCTCTATAGTATTTGATATCAAATTTAAGTTTTACTTTTTCAAAATTATCAAAATTATCAAAATAAATAGTTATCAAGTGACTACCTCTTTAAGTTAAAAGTCTTATTTAATACATAAATAACTATCGTATGCTAAAATAATTCTCATCTCATAGTAAGAAACGTGAAATTATCTCGTTATCTCATAAAATTATTTCCCTATCTAATAGAACCAAAACAAATTGTGGTAATACTATTCCATAATTCATCTATATTTGAATGCATTATGTGAACATCTGCAATCCCAGTGCCGTGTAGGAATGTACGATCATGAGGTTGTAATTCCAAGGATACGGTCTAGTCAGATCAAGTCATGTCAAAATCGGGTCGTGATCATCAAGTCAATGGGCAGTATAGTTTGTCTGAAAACTGATTATTTTGAAACTAATAAATTGCAAATCAAAATGGGTCATGATCCTTTGGACAATTGTTGACACATCCCGTGAAAGAGACTTAATTAATTTAACCTCAAAAGTCTTTGTTTGGTGCAGGAATAATTCTCATGGATAAAGAGAGGACTTATCCTGATAGGACATAAGAATAGAAGATACGAGTCTTCTCTAATTAGTAAAGAAGATATTTCCATATCAAAGAGCGCGCATAGAACCAACAAAAATGGATCTGAATACTAATTTCTAAATGTTAGAAAAGCTTCGGCCCAAGATGGTTCCATTATCGCAACCAACCTTAATTCCAGGACCCATGTTATATTGAGGCCCAAGATATCAGGTTATTTACTGGTTTAGAAAGCCGGGCACCAACACCAACGAGCGCGTTGTAGCTGAACGAAATTTGTTGGAGTTTCCCTCAGAAGCATTATTTCTGGAAAGAATAAATGCACAGACAAACCAATATATATCTTTCACTTTATTTCAATGGTGATAGGGTTTGATAACAATAGTTAAATGAGAATGACAAAGTGAGAATAATTGCGAATTCTATGACAGAAAAGCCTTGCTGGGTCTTCTCAGAATGAGACTCAAAACTTAATTCCATTTTGGGAGAAGCAATGCTAGAGGAAAAAAAAAGCTTGACCAACAACTTCAAAATTTGTTGCTTTAACTCAAAAGAAAAAGAAAAACTTCAAAGTTCAGAATCAGGTTTTGGTCCAGTAGCTAAGACAATATCCTCCCACATGGAGGTCAGAGGTTGAAACCCAACTGAAACATCTTTATAGATATTTAAAGTAAGAATCTGGATCCATGTTTATCTCAAAAAACTTCAAAGTTTGCTGCTTGTCCAGAATCAATGTTGCATGACAATGCTAAGGCCAGCTCTGGACCATCAGCAATTACGAAACCGAACAAAAGCAACAATATATATGAATCTCAAGGTATTCTAAGCTAATTGCTAAGACCCTTTATGCCTTATTTTACACCCCTTTATACCATCAAGAAACTCTTAACCACCACAACTACATTCACCATTTTTAAATTGGTGAAATTTCTCTGTATCCCGTACCTCAATTTCCCTTCTGATACACCTTGTTACCAACTTCACAAAACGATGACACTCTCCACACATATAGAGATTTTTGGTTACCTTAATAGGTGTACCCGGTATGCTATTTAAAAGCCCAAATGCAAGTGCCGACCTTTCGCTATGTCCACACAGGACATCATCCTTCTCGGAGCCATTCTCAATTGGGTCAAACCCATTAACTGTTATCCTCCTGTACAACCCATTAAGCAATGTTTGGATCTCCTTTGTTTGTGGGTGCGAATCATCTTGTGTAAGAAAGGCATGTATAGACCCCTTGACCTCAATCCAGCTGCAGCCGGGATTTGCGTCGAGACCTTTCTGTCTCAACAATTTCTTCACTCTATCCACTCCATCCCACCTCCCTAAATCAGCATAAAATTTGCAATAGAGTAAGAGATACCCAACATTTTCAGGGGCCAATTCAAACAAAAACTTGGCAGCATATTCACCGACCTCGTATCTGCCTTGGATCCTACACGCATCCAACAAGGCACCCCAAACAGAACAGTCCGGTTTGATTGGCATCTCTTCTATAAGCTTTTGGGCTTCATCCAATAAACCGGCCCGGCCCAACAAGTGTACCATGCAAGCATAGTGTTTGACATTAGGAATAATTGAATATTTTTGGGTCATAAGGGAAAAAAATTCGCGCCCTTTGCTGACCATTCCTGACCGACCACAGGCACACAAAAGTGAGATAAAGGTGACATCATCAGGCCTAACTCGATCATGCCTCATCATCAGTTTAAACAGTTTGATGGCCCGCATGGCTTCTCCAACACATGCATATCCCATGATCATGATATTCCATGAGACCACATCTTTCCATCCATGAATAATGCGGAATTGAGACCATGCATCATCCATCCTACCACATTTTGCATACATAGCCAAGATGGAATTAGCCAAGCATCCCTTGAACCCCAATCCAACCCTCAACGCCCGAGCATGAATTTCCTTGCCACACATAGCAGCACCAAGATCCGCACATGCATCGAGCACGCCCATGAATGTGACTTCATTTGGTCGTACATACCGGTGCATATTACGAAAATACCATAATGAATCCATATATCTTCGATTAATATTGAAACCCAATATTAGGGTGCTATAATGGACGACATTCTTATCAGGTAATCTCTTGAATACCTCCACAGCCTGGTCTATGCACTGTGATTTTGCATAAAAGTATATTAGAGAATTTGCCACTTTGCTATCCGTCTCAAACCCTTTACGTTGGGCTAGTTTATGCAGCCTTACTCCGACATCAAGTCGCCCAAGACAAGCACATACAGCTAGCACACTAATTATAGTAGCCTCATCTGTGACAACGTTATTTGATTCCATTTGTTGGAAAAGCTCCAAGGCCTTAGCAGGTGAACCGTTTTTTTCATAACCTGATATCATGGCGGTCCATGAAATAAGGCTTCTGTATTTTGTTCGTGAAAAGACTTTCTCAGCCTCATCCATTCGGGTTGAGGTGCTGTACATTTTGATCAGAGAGCTGCATATTGTATAATCCAGTGCAAAACCTGTCTTAATAGTGTAACCATGAAGTGCCTCTCCCAGATTCAACTCACAATGGGAGATCACACTAGTCATGGTGAATAAACTTGGCTCCAAGGAAAGGCCAAGCATCGTTAGGAATAATTCAATTCCCTCAGCATTTTTGTAGTTCTCGAAATACCCAGCAATCATAGCATTCCAAGAAATACAATCTCGAATGGGCATTTCATCAAAAACCTTGCGTGCCCTTGACAGATCGCCGCATTTTCCATACATCGTAATCAAAGCATTGGAGACGTCCACTTCTGATTCATACCCATATCTAATCACATGCGCATGTACCACTTGTCCTCTTCTTAGGTCAGCTAAACCACCACAACATCTCAAAACACATGGAAAGGTGTAGATGTCGGGCTTAACACATGCCCAAAGCATTCTTCGGTACAAATCAATGGCTTCATCCAAGAAACCGGCTTTACCATACCCACTTACCATGATATTCCATGAGAAGGCATCTCTCTCAGTCATTTTAGAGAACACATTCCAGGCAGTGAGGAGCTTTTGGAAGCCCACGAGCATATGCAGTAGACAATTGCCAACATGAAGGTTGATGTGGGTCTCTGAGGAGCTTAGACGCACATAAACCCCACAACCTTCTGGAACCGCATGCATTACCCGACATAATGTTATGAGAGAAATGAAAGTCTCTTCTTCAAATTTATGATCCTCTGACGAGCTGAAGACTTTAATCGCTTCGTCCAATTGCCCCAAGAGGCACAAGTAGCGGATGGTTTGGTCTGGATCTGAAGTGACGGCCGCCCATGTGGAAGTTAGCGTGGAGGTGAGGCGAAGAGAAGGGATCGGAGGCTTGGAAGGGCTGGGAGTGGGAGGGGAGATGGTCGATTTGGGTTTATTAACTTTGGACGGGAAGGGGAGATGGCGGGGGTTTAAGCGGTTGTTCGGAGAGAGAAGCGCCATTCTTGGAAGAGGGAGCATTCATGGTTTTGTGGTTGTGGAGCGGGGTTTAAGCAGGGTTTTGGAACGAGAGGTTGTGGACGGTGAAGCTGTGGATAAGCCTCCGTGCCTCTACACGGTCGTTAATTTTCTCTTCTTTTCTTTTCTGCGGATATTTTGAGATTTACTGTACCTTTCAGATGGTAATAATTAATATGCGTAATGCCTTTGCGGACTTTTTCAGTAATAGCCCTTTATTCAATGTATTTAACTTAACTGGATGGAAAATTTTCTCCTTTCTCAACAGTCGCTAATAATTTTGAACTTTACATTCTTTAATTGTCAATTACTAACAAACTGAAAGAAGATGTATAATCTTCTAGACTAATTGTTAACTCAACCTGTCAAACTAAAAGTTGCTCTGCAGTTAAAATTAAACAAAAATGCAAAATCCTACACGAGTAGTTGCAATTGTTGTACCGTTTTGGCAATTGTTTTGTACTAGATATATAGTCAACGATATTCAAACGTGACAATATTTAAATTCTAAGCAAGTAATTGCAGAGACACTGAAGAACGATTGATTATTTAGTACTTTACCTCTTTAATATTTACATATCATTGCAAACAGGGAATTAATGATGATGATTTTTTATTGCAAATGATATCAATCTTTTATTGTCCTTAACAAATTTACATAGCTGAATGTATTTATTATAAAAGAGTTAAGATTTGTATTCAATTTAAATTTTTAATGATCACTAAACAATTGAAAAAAGAAGAAAATCACAAACCAACAATTCAAAAGTGAAAATTGATGCTGAATTTAAGAAGAATTTCATATTTTCATACATTGACGATTTATGGGAAATAAAAGGAAAAAAGAATATGCATAGGCAAAGAAAAGAATTTAATAGAACCAATGGATTCAACTAAGATACAGAATCAGATTGAGCAAAAATAAGTTTCTAAAAAATCAAGTCGCAGAATCAATCAAAAATTAAGTATAAGATAAACATACATAATTGGTCCAACAATCGGACATGCAGTCAGATTTTTGAACCAGAAATAGGAGGGTATAAAAAAAAGGCATATACAAGTTGTATGCAACTGAGCACATGAACAATTAATATCAAGCAATACCTCAGGCGCTGTACACCACGATGAAACAATCTACAATATCAACGACTTTCACATGAACAATTAATATCAGGCGTAAATAATAAAAATCAACAAGTTCCTTTTTAGGCACATCTTTTTCATAGCATCACCATTGTCCTGCAGCAAGACCATATCTTGCTGCTAATGATTCAGCTTCCCGTTTTGCATCCTCATCTAAAAATCAGCGTTTGTACAGCTCCTGTACCAGACCTGCACAAGTTCAGAAGCTGCATCAGAAGGCTGCAGAACAACATCAAAGATCTTACCAAATCGAGCTTCAGCCAGGCCAGATCAGCAATGAAGTCATGAAAGAATTCAACAGTATATGCATCAGATAACAGATCAGGCTTGAGAGCCAGCATCAGCAGTGTCAGAATAATACAACCGTGCCACAATCAATACCAGAATTGGATCCTCTTCCTGTGTCAGATCAGCATCCGTTTCAAGCCTCACAGCAAGTACAATATCACCCTTGACAGGCCAGATCAGCCTCAAGTGTGACAGCCAGTACCAGTACCTAATCAAATCACAGTATGATATCAGTCGTACATACCAGAATAGGCACAAGAATATTTCTCTTCACTCACATTTTTAGTGCAGTGTGGTCTCTTGTGGACTGGTGTACAGTGTACTTTGAGTCGCAACAAATTATCAGGTGTTATCCTACTAATATTTGCATTGTACCTATTTTTTCCTTATAGTCTGTAGTTTAGCACGGGGCACTAATGGTACAGAGCCGATACCCATATGACCTAGTTGATTCTGCAAATGGCGAAATAGTTAGTGTGTAATTTACAACTTATTGAGGAACATCCCAGAACTCCGTCTTGTCTCCTATGATGGGCAATGCCCAATATGAATTGGGACTAGCCGTAGAAGACACTGTTTAGGAGGGAAGAGAAACAGAAGACGGTTGACTGGATAGGGCCTAGTGCAAATGAAGAGCAGAGTTATCAAGAAAATATAGTTAGGATTAGTTGTCAGGTTAGTTAGAGTTGTTGGTTAACTGTAATCATTGAAGTGACAGTTAGACTCCTTAATCTGCCTATAAAAGGCTAGGTTAGACAATTGTAAACATTGTTGAGAAATTGAATGATGCTTTTATATCTTTTCTTTATCTTCCTTTCTTCCATTTACCAGAATTGCTGAGAATTCTCTCACAATTCTAAACTGAATGCAATTTTGCATTCAATTGCGATTTGAGTTCATAACAAAGTGGTATCAGAGCCCACGGCCAATAGCTGGCCGTGTGCAACAAGCTTTGCAGTGCCAACACCTCGTGCCGCCATGGCAGGAGGCAAATCAAACTCGAATCAGTCGGATCACTCACATGACGACTTGAGAGCATAGGTGGAAGAGAATGCAAAGCGGCATCTCAGAAGCGAAGCTCAGATGCAAGAAATGGTTACCAAGATGTTTCAACAGCGTACGATGATTCTTAGAGAGATGATGGGAGAAACAGTGAAGCACGAGCTAGAGAGACAGTAGAGGAGTAAAGAAGTCATCTTGGATCAGAATCCCCATGTAAGTGCTAAGAAAGACCTAGCTGATTCTCCTCCCTTCATTCTCTCAGCAATTGAGCCTAATAGACAGGCCAAGATCAATTGGCCAAGGCAAGATTTCCCTGTGTTTGATGGGGCAGATCCAGAAGAGTGGGCGGATAGGTGCAGCTATTACTTTGAACTGTTCCAAACTCTTTAAGACATGAAAACCAAACTAGCAGTCGTTAAAATTCATAGGCTTAGCTAATGAATGGTATAGAGGGTATAAGCGTACACATGACCACCCTTCTTGGGAAGCTTTGGTGACTATGGTTAAAAGAAGGTTTCAAGAAGCTTCTACTCTTAGTGCTTTTGAAGAATTGAGAAGATTATACCAGACTGGTACAGTCAAGGAGTATATGCAAAAATTTGAGAGGGTTAAGTCCAGGTTACAAATTGAATCACCTCACTGGCCAGAAAGTGAGTTTCTAAATGCTTTGTAAGTGGGCTGAGAGATGACCTTAAGCCTTTAGTTACTGTGCTGAAACCTCTCGATTTGTTTGAGGCTTTTGACTTGGCAAAGCACATAGAAACTGCAATTGATAACCAATGCAAAAGGCAAAGATCAAATGTCAAGTCTGTGTCACAAACCAACATCAATTTCTCAAAAGCAAACTTGGTAAAAGAAAGGGTGCCAGAACAAAAACCTGTAAATGGTAACCAGAATAACAAGAATGCATTGTGAAAGCACAGGAGAGCTCTAGGGTTGTGTTTCAAATGTGGAGAAAAGTATTATGCTGGTCACCGATGTAAGGTCAAGATCAACATGTTGATTGGCCAAGACAGTGAAGAAGAAGAAGAGGAACGAGAGGTACCAGCAGCTGACGTTGAAGAAGAGAATGTGCTGGTACCAGCCTCTGAAGAAGCTGTTGTCTCCATGTTTGCACTCTCTAGCAACCCTAATCTGTCTACTATGAAATTTAAGGGCAAAATTGGAACTAAACCTATTTGTGCTCTTATAGACAGTGGGACTACACATAGTTTCATTGATCCTGAGTTAAATGTAAAGTTTCCCAAACTGCCCCTACGGAGGTTATGATGGCCAATGGTGATAAACTGGTTATTGACTCCAAATGTGAAGCTTTGCAGTTTTCTTTACAGGGACAGGAGTTCACTAATGACATCAGAATCCTTGAAATCAAGGGTTATGATTTGATTTTGGGGATAGACTGGCTGACCCAATTTAGGCCAATGTAGATTGATTGGCTTGAAAAATGGGTATCTTTTAAAAAGGATGGTAAGGTGATTAAACTGCAAACGAAGCCTGAATTAGCTAAAATAAAGATGAGTGAGGCAATGCAGTTAGAGAAGGAAGTGAAGGAAGGCAGTGAGATAATCGTAGCACAAGTGATGGTGATAATGTCAGAAAGCGATAATAACAGATTGGAGCCTATTGAGGTACAGCCCATACTGAGACAATATCAAGATGTTTTCTCTGAACCAAAGACACTACCTCCTAATTGGCAATTTGATCATAAAATTATTCTATACCCACAATCCAAACTAGTAAATCTGAGACCTTATCAGCACAGTCACTATCATAAGTTGGAGTTAGAAAAAATCATTGATGAATTGCTCAAAAACTCAGTCATACAACACTCAACTAGTCCGTATGCATCCCCAACTGTGTTGGTCAAAAACAAAGATGGGACGTGGCAGTTGTGTTGATTATCGGCAATTGAATGCTCAAATGGTCAAAAATAAATACTCGGTACAAGTCATAGATAATCTCTTAGATGAGTTGCATGGTTCTAAATACTTCTCCAAAATCGATTTAAGGGCTGGGTATCACTAGATTTGCATGAACAATGAGGATATTGCTAAGACAACATTTCGCACTCATCACAGACATTTTGAGTATGTGGTAATTGTTGGAATTAATTTCTATTAATTACAAAATTATATGGGCTTATATGTAATATAAATATATATTGAATAATAGACTGTCAAATATCTAATTAGACCCGTTATGAAGTGATCAAATTAAGTATTATTTATCAGGTTTCAATATGTGTCATGAGAAGTGGTGCCCTTAATGTGTAGAATACGTATTAATAACTTTATGATTTAGTGATGGTCTAAATTATATAAAGTTTAGTAATAATACAATTATGTTATTGGTCCCTGGAGAATACAACTAATAGACAGTTTTCTGATTTTGAAAGTAAACCCGTTTAGAGAGAAATTGGATCTGGTATGGATCCGCTAAGGCATAACCAGTGGTTTGCCAACCTTTCGGTTATTGACACCCATTATAAAGGGATCAAGAACCGTCCTTTCTGATTACCGTCATAAGGCATTAACCAACAGACTTCCTCTCTAAAAAAAAAAAATCAAATTCGGGTTTTCTGAAAAGAGAAGAAAACCGCCGGCCGATTCTCTTCGTCTCTCCATCGGAGAAGAGAAGGATCACCGCGAAGGCTTAAGGAATCCGGTGATCAACGGGGTTGTGTCTCTCCAGAAGACCGACAGCATGGATCAAGGTAATTTTATGTTAATTTAGAGTTCACTAGAGGATCACGGGTAATGTTCTAACAAGTGGTATCAGAGCAAATTCTAGTTGAACAATCAAATTCTGATTTTGGTTCGGAAATTGAAAAGATATTTGTGCTTTTGAAGATCTGTTTAGTTAATTTTGATTTGTTGGTTTAAATCAAATTATTTAATCAAATCTGATTTTTAAATAGTTCGGAAATCAGTATATCTGTTGGTTAGTATTTTAGTTTCAGAAATCAAAATATAGTTTTGAAAATTGATTCCGAAACTCAAAATTGATAATTAATTGGTTAATCAATTCGGGAATTAATTCTTTACTTATTATTTAGTTAAGTTTTAACTCTGCGTTTCAAAATTATCAAGTTTGAAACTATGTTAAATTTAAGAAATTAATTGGCCAACAATCTAGTTTCTGAACTGTTTATGATCAGTTATGAAAGTTTCTGGATCAAATCAAAGGTACAAATTTCTGATATGTATTCCGCTGCGGTTATTTCCGAATCAGAATTGTTGATCTGTAACCGCTCAAATTAAATCTGGGGGGGGGGGGTAGGCGGTTATTTTTTCCAGGGGGCGCTGCCCCCTGGAACCCCCTTTCAAGGGGCGCGCTGCCCCCTTGAACCCCCAGCCCGCTTACCGGCAATCGGGACCACCGCTGTTAAGAAGCCTATTTTGTGTTGCATGCCTAACTCTGTTTTGCAGTGGTGGAATATGAGATAGTATGACCCCGTTGCCTTGTGTGAAAAATTGTAATGAATGCATGAATGATGTGTGTAAATGCGGCCTAAGGTGCCCCGTTGAATTAATTAAATTTCGTAATTAAAGGTGACTTGCATGTCGCTTCTGTGTATCATTTATGCGGTCTGCGAGCCGTCATCCTTAGTACTCTAATGTAAATTTTTCATTTATTACTACAAGAGCAGTAATTTAGTTAGAATGAAGAACATTGAAGAAGATGGATGAAGGCCACTGTCGTGTACATTCTTACAATGGAGACTATCGTGCCTTGGGTCATACTATCTCAGTTGTGATTTGGGCTCATGTTAATTATTGTTTTATTTTCTGCATTTCATGAGCCCATCATGGTTAAATCGGTTAAGCCAAATCTTGATATATTTTATTTGGATAATATTTAATCATCATGAAGGCTTATGAATTAGATATATTTTGGAAAATGATTGATAAAGGTATCAACTTATCAAAGTAAGTTCTCATACTTGAGTTGATCATTTGTCAATTTATACACAGAAAATATACATATGATGTTTGGTTATTGGATTAGCCCAAAGGAAAGACAATGATCAAATATTATATGTGTATACTTGTAGTGATGAATGGGTAATGGTCATAAGTTTTTTTTGATGTAGTTAGTTAATCGGCCCAAAGGAAGGTTGACTTATTGACATCAAAATGGACTGTTATATTCTATTGCTACACCTATTTATCCTAGAATAATGATTGACTCCAAAGAACACTTATTGTTCGAGAATATTTAGTTGATGGAATATGCCTTATTTTGATTTTTTTATTATAATTCAGACTTTTAATTCGTTCTTTTACCAATATTTTTCCAGCAAAAATTACTGATCTTACGGCCGGCATCAATAATATTCCGATGCTTACGGGTTCTAATTTCAAGGATTGGAAAGATAATCTAGAGATTATCCTTGGGTGCCTTGATCTGGACATAGCGTTACAAGAGACCAAACCGCCTGTGCCTAATGAAAGTAGTTCTGACAAAGAACAAAATGCACATGCACGGTGGATGAGGTCAAATCGCTTGTGTCTCCGGGTCATGCAGAAGACCATTCCTGAAAGTTTTAGGGGACCGGTTTCTGATTCCACTCTTGCCAAAGATTACCTTAAGGAACTTGAGCAGAGGTTTGTTAGGAATGAGAAAGCTGAAATAGGCATTCAATTAAACAAACTCTGCACAATGAAGTATAATGGCAAGAGCAATGTCAGGGAGCACATTCTTGAAATGATGCATACCGCTTCGAAACTGAAGGGACATAAGCTAGACATATCGGATGATATGCTGGTCTATTTGGCCCTTAACTCTCTTCCGGCCTCATTTGGACAGTTCAAGGTGAGTTACAACTGTCAGAAGGAATCATGGACAGTTAATGAGCTCATCTCGCACTGTGTTCAGGAGGAAGAGAGATTGAAGTCGGACAAGAGCGAAAGCGCAAACATTGCTTCTACGTCTAAGGGAAAAGGGAAACAGAAACGTAAGGCCAATTCAGATGCTGCAACTACAAGTTCGCAGAAGAAACCCTTCAAGGATAAAAAATCGGCTACCGGATCGGAGCCGAATAAGGAAAAGAAGAAGGGTTGTTTCTTTTGTGGATCTGAAGGGCATGTGAAGAAGAATTGTACCAACTATCACGCATGGCGTGCCAAGAAAGGTATTGATTTTTCTTTTGTTTGTGAAGAAGTTAATGCGATTTCAGTTTCAATAGACACATGGTGGATAGATTCGGGTGCAACTGCTCACATATCTGTGTCTATGCAGGGTTGCCGAAGTTACCGGAAGCCAAGTGATGGTGAAAGATACATCTATGTGGGCGATGGCAACAAGGCAGAAGTTGAAGCTATAGGGCATTTTAGATTACTTTTGAAAACTGGTTTGTATCTTGATTTGGTTGATACTTTTGTTGTACCGTCTTTTAGGCGGAACTTAATTTCTATTTCTGCATTGGACAAATTAGGTTTTTCTTGTTCATTTGGAGATAGAAAGTTTAGTTTGTATCAAAATTCCAAATTGGTTGCTTCTGGTTTTCTGTCTATTTTGGATAATCTTTATGCTTTAGATACTATTGCTTCCTATAATGAGACCTTGCACAATGAAACTCGAAACGTTAGACAAAAAGTAACACATCAGGATTCAGCTGCACTTTGGCATAGGCGTTTAGGTCATATTTCTCAACAGAGAATTACACGTCTTATTCAAAGTGAAATTCTACGACCTTTAGACATGTCGGATCTCGGTCCGTGCATTGAGTGTGCAAAGGGCAAACAAACAAGCATGCGTAAATATACAGCTAATCGTATGACGGACGTCCTTGAGCTGATACATACGGATGTATGTGGGCCATTCCCTACAGCTACTAGGAATGGACATGTATATTTTATCAGTTTCATTGACGATTATTCTAGATATGACTATATATTTTTAATTAAAGAAAATGCTCAAGCTTTGGACACATTTAAATCCTTTAAGACTGAAGTTGAGTTACAACTCAACAAAAGGATTAAAAACGTCAGATCGGATCGTGGTGGTGAATATTACGGTCGATATGACGGCTCAGGAGAACAACGTCCAGGGCCTTTTGCTAAATTTCTAGAGGAAAGTGGAATTGTGCCACAGTATACAATGCCTGGTTCGCCCGCAATGAACGGTGTGGCTGAAAGGCGCAATCGAACGTTAATGGAGATGGTGCGGAGTATGATTTCTCATACCTCGCTTCCATTGAACCTCTGGGGAGAAGCGCTCAAGACAGCAGCATACATTCTGAATCGGGTACCGACTAAGGCAGCAAACAAGACTCCATATGAGTTGTGGACTGGGCGGAAGCCTAGTCTCCAACATTTTAGAATCTGGGGTTGTCCGGCTGAAGCTCGGCCTTACAGGCCACAAGAGAAAAAGCTGGACGAAAGGACAGTTAGCTGCTATTTTGTCGGTTATGCGGATAGGTCCCGGGGGTATAAATTTTATGATCCCACTAATAGAACAATTTTCGAGACAAATACAGTTAAGTTCTTTGAGGATGTTATGGTTCAAGGGAGAAATGCAAATCAAATTGTCTTTGAAGAAAGACATGATTCTCCTATACAAGGGGCGCCAACATCGGTACCAATTGTAATAAGAATATCTGGAGACTCATTGGTTCAGGATCCTACTGTGAATGAACCTACTGTGAATGAACCTCCGGAAATGGAAGAGAATCAGGTACAAGACAATGTTGATGTTGAAGAGGAACCTATACCACCTCAAGAACTTCAAGAACAAGTGCCTTTAAGACGATCCACAAGAGAGAGAAGAAGTGCAATATCTAATGATTATGTTGTATATCTTCAAGAAAATGAATTTGACATTGGCATGATGGAAAATGATCCAATCAACCTCCGTCAAGCTTTGGAAAGTGCAAATTCACAGAAGTGGATCGAAGCCATGAATGATGAAATTAAGTCGATGCATGACAACAAAGTCTGGGATATCGTCTCATTACCTGAAGGTGTGAAACCTATTGGTTGCAAATGGATATTTAAAACCAAACGGGATTCCAAAGGTAATGTTGAAAGATACAAAGCACGACTTGTTGCTAAGGGCTTTACACAAAAGGAAGGCATTGACTTTACGGAAACTTTCTCCCCTGTGTCGATGAAAGATTCTTTTAGAGTTATTATGGCTTTAGTGGCACATTATGATCTTGAGTTATATCAGATGGATGTAAAGACAGCGTTTCTCAATGGTAGCATTGATGAAACAATCTACATGGTGCAGCCGCCGTATTTTGAGTCGGATGACCCAAAGCAGACGGTTTGCAAATTAAAGAAATCCATCTATGGGCTCAAACAAGCGTCTCGACAGTGGTATTTTCGATTTCATCAAGTGATCGTCTCATTTGGTTTTGAGGCTAATTTGGTGGATGAATGTATATATCACAAGTTCAGTGGGAGTAAATTCATGTTCCTGGTTTTATATGTTGATGACATATTGCTTGCCACGAACGATATAAATATGTTGCATGATACTAAGAAATTTCTTTTCAAAAATTTTGAAATGAAAGATCTTGGAGAAGCATCATATGTGTTAGGTCTAAAAATACATAGAGATCGCACTGAGGGTATTTTGGGCCTTTCACAACAAGCATATATCGATAAAATTCTCAAGCGATATGGCATGGAACATTGTAAACCAGGTAATACCCCGGTTGCAAAAGGAGACAAATTTAGTCTCAAACAATGCCCTGAGACAGAACTTGAAAGGTCAGAAATGCAGCAAATTCCATATGCTTCAGCAATTGGGAGTTTGATGTATGCTCAGGTCTGCACGCGTCCGGATATTGCGTACATTACGGGAATGCTGGGCCGATATTTGAGTAATCCTGGACTGGATCACTGGAGAGCAGCCAAAAGGGTAC
The DNA here is from genome assembly GCA_037678475.1 of x Bolboschoenoplectus mariqueter. Taxonomy (NCBI): domain Eukaryota; kingdom Viridiplantae; phylum Streptophyta; class Magnoliopsida; order Poales; family Cyperaceae; genus x Bolboschoenoplectus; species x Bolboschoenoplectus mariqueter. Next base: position 3,318,175 of record CM075279.1, read on the forward strand.
TACGGTACTTACAAAGAACGAAGAATCATATGCTCACCTATCGGAGATCAGATAAGCTTGAGATCATTGGGTATACTGATTCCGATTTTGCGGGCTGTCAAGATAGCATGAAGTCTACATCCGGTTATATTTTCATGTTAGCCGGTGGAGCTATCTCTTGGAGAAGTGCAAAGCAGACGCTTATTGCCCCATCCACCATGGCAGCAGAGTTCATTGCATGTTTTGAGGCATCAAATCATGGAATATGACTGCGAAATTTTGTCACGGGGCTGCGCATAGTGGATACTATCAAGTTACCACTAAAATTGTATTGTGACAATAATTCTGCAGTACTGTATTCAAACAACAACAGGAGCACATCGAAGTCAAAGCGCATCGATATAAAGTTTCTTGCTGTGAAGGAAAGAGTTAAGAATGGACTAATCAATATCGAGCATATTGGAACAGCTTCCATGGTTGCAGATCCACTGACTAAAGGTTTAGTGCCCAAGCAGTTTCATGAGCATGTCGCTCATATGAGTATCTGTGTAGTAGAGGATTTACAGGTTTAGTGGGAGATTGTTGTACTTGTGCTTGATGTTTTATATGATATACTTTAGTATGTATCATGCAGATTTCAGTTATAAAGTTTTCAGATATTCAGTTTTTCAGTTTGCATTCTGAATTTGTAATTGATCTCAAAATTAATTTAAGGTGACCAAATTGAAGATAGACATGTGGATCACATTACATGTAATTTTCAAACTACACATCCTCTTCATGATTCATGTCATTCAGTTATATTTACATAGTGATTTATGTTGGTTTGGTTTCGCATTATGAAACGAATACTACTTAAGTTCTTGTGAATATAATTGATGGACGGAATTTGTTGATGACACAAAAGGCTATGACAGCACAGTTAGAGTACTCAATTCAGTTTTATCAATATATATATTATTTGGATATACATATAGCCCAAGTGAGAGATTGTTGGAATTAATTTCTATTAATTACAAAATTATATGGACTTATATGTAATATAAATATATATTGAATAATAGACTGTCAAATATCTAATTAGACCCGTTATGAAGTGATCAAATTAAGTATTATTTATCGGGTTTCAATATGTGTCATGAGAAGTGGTGCCCTTAATGTGTAGAATACGTATTAATAACTTTATGATTTAGTGATGGTCTAAATTATATAAAGTTTAGTAATAATACAATTATGTTATTGGTCCCTGGAGAATACAACTAATAGACAGTTTTCTGATTTTGAAAGTAAACCCGTTTAGAGAGAAATTGGATCTGGTATGGATCCGCTAAGGCATAACCAGTGGTTTGCCAACCTTTCGGTTATTGACACCCATTATAAAGGGATCAAGAACCGTCCTTTCTGATTACCGTCATAAGGCATTAACCAACAGACTTCCTCTCTAAAAAAAAAAAATCAAATTCGGGTTTTCTGAAAAGAGAAGAAAACCGCCGGCCGATTCTCTTCGTCTCTCCATCGGAGAAGAGAAGGATCACCGCGAAGGCTTAAGGAATCCGGTGATCAACGGGGTTGTGTCTCTCCAGAAGACCGACAGTATGGATCAAGATAATTTTATGTTAATTTAGAGTTCACTAGAGGATCACGGGTAATGTTCTAACAGTAATGCCATTTGACTTAACAAACGCACTGGCAACATTCCAAGCACTCATGAACCACATCTTTAAGGCTTTTTTTGAGGAAATTCGTTCTCGTGTTTTTCAACGATATCCTCATTTACAACCTAAACCTGACAGTGCATCAAGAACACATCACAGCAGTATTGCAATTGCTTAGAGAACATCGAATATATGCAAAATGAAGTAACTGTGAGTTTGGCCTAACTCAAATTGAGTATTTGGGGCTTATAATCTCTTATGGGGGGTATCAGCATATCCCAAAAAGGCAGAAGCTATGTCTCAGTGGTCGGTACCGAAGAATGTGAAAGAGTTGTGCGGTTTCTTAGGTATGACAGGGTACTACCGCAAATTCATAAAGCATTATGAGCAGTTGAGTAAACCACTAACGAAATGGCGCCATTACCTGCAAGGTCAGTCTTTTGTTATAAAAACTGATCACATAAGTTTAAAACATTTGCTAGAACAAAGGCTAACTCACACCTTACAACACAAGGGCCTGTGTAAGCTTCTGGGGCTGGATTACATGATTCAATACAAGAAGGGTAGTGAAAACAAGGAAGCTCTTTCCAGAAGGCAAAAGTGGGAACTGAAGAAGGCAACACTCATTCACTCATTGAAATCATTCCACAATGGCTTGAAGAACTCAAAGAAAGTTTTGAGCAAGATAATTGGGCTCAACAAGTGATGAATGGCACAAGAGACTCCAACAGCCAAGAAAACATCACTGTGCATCAAGGGGTAATTAGAGTAAAGGGCAGACTGTATGTGGGTACCAGTAAAGAATGGAGATGCAAGGTTATGAATTGGATGCATGATTCTAGTATAGGAGGACACTTAGGGGTGTTAAGCACCTACCAAAGAGTTAAAAAACTGTTTTACTGGCCTAAACTCAAAGAGGAAGTTATGAGACATGTTAGAGGATATGAAGTTTGTCAACTCAACAAGCATGAGCATGTCCCAACCCCTGGGTTATTGGAGCCAATTCCAGTACCAACTCAAGCCTGGCAGACTATTTGCATGGATTTCATCACTGGTCTACCAAAATCAGAAGGAAAAGAGGTGATACTGGTGATCATCGATAAATTCACTAAATACGCTCATTTCATAGCACTGTCACACCTAGTTAGAGCTGTAGAGGTGGCACAACTTTTCCTTGAACGAGTGTATAGGCTACATGGTCTGCCTACTAAAGTGATCACAAATAGGGACCCAATTTTTACAAGTGTTTTTTGTAGAGAGCTAATGAAAAAATTGGAAATCAAAATAAATTTGAGCACTGTCTATCACCCACAAACCGATGGCCAAAATGAGAGGCTCAATCAGTGCTTGGAGCAGCACTTACGGTGTATGATACATCAAGAACCTAAGAAATGGGTTAAATGGTTACAGTTGGCTGAGTGGTGGTATAATACAAATCACCATACTGCTCTTGGCATGTTTCCATTCAAAGCTTTATATGGTTATGAACCTCCTCATCTACCCTTGGGGTCCATACCAGACAGCATAGTCAACTTAGTTGATGAGTTGTTAAAAGAAAGGCTTGAAATAGTAGACAAATTGAAAGATCAGCTGCAGAAGGCGGTCAAGTGCATGAAAAAGTATGCTGATAAGAAAAGAAATGATAGATAGTTTAAGGTGGGTGTAGAAACAATAAAAGTGACATAAGACTCTCAGAAAGCTCCCTCCCTCCCAGATTTTATTAATCATGAAGTTCTCTTTTTTATTTTTTTGTTATAAGCTGCAGCAATGATATATATCTCTTTTAATACAGAGAGAAGCAAATACAATTAAGCTAAGTGCTCAAGAAAAAAAAAATAAAACAACTAATCTCCTAAAGATAGAAAACAATCACAGTGAAATATCGTCAGACATTATTCTAAATGCTTTTGCCAGCCTGTATGTTGCGCAACACTCCCCCTCAAGTTGATCCGTAGAGATCATTGGAGGTCAACTTGTTCTTCAATGCTTCAAAACTTCTCTTAGGCAATGGTTTTGTGAAGATATCCACTATTTGATCAGCACTTCGAATGTATGCAGTTTCGATGACTTTGTTCAAGATCTTCTCTCTCACAAAATGACAATCCACCTCAATATGTTTAGTTATTTCATGAAAAACTGGATTCGTCGTAATGTGTATTGTAGCCTGATTATCATAGAATAGCATAGTAGAACTATTATTCGAATTGTGCCTCAACTCTTTAAGCAATAACCTTAACCAGATGATCTCGCTTGTTGCCGTTGCCATAGCCCTATATTTAGCCTCTGCACTAGACCTATCCACCACTACTTGTTTCTTACTTTTTCAAGTAACTACATTTTCTCCTACAAACATGCAAAAACCTGTGGTGGACTTTCTGTTAAGCGGACTTCCGGCCCAGTCAGCATCAGTATAACCCACTATATTAACTTGACCACGTTTTCTCATTAAATGCCACTTCCTGGTGCAGATTTTAAATAGCTTAATATTTGATTAATGAGTTCCAAGTGTCCCTTCATAGGTTTTTGCATAAACTAACTCACGTAACTTACTGCATACGCTATGTTGGGTCTGATAATAGTAAGATATATTAATTTGTCCACAAGTCTTTGAAACATGCCAATATCTTTAAAGGGTTCATTATCAATGGTGTTTTTTTTTACTAAAGTCCATGAAAATTTTAGCTGGTTTGGTACCTAACTTACCTGTTTCTCTAAGTAGGTCCAAACATATTTTCTTTGAGAAAGAAACAAACTTTTGTGGGAGCGAGCAATTTCAATACCCAAAAGTATTTTAGATTACCTAAGTCCTTAATGTCGAATTCAAGACTCAAGTGACGTTTAATGGTTTCTATGCCACTTATATCACTTCCTGTAATCACCAAATCATCCACATAGATTAAGATAACAATGATACCTTTGTTTAAAGTCTTAGTGAACATGAAGAATCTGCCTCGCATTTTTTAGAACCGAATTTAACAAGAGTCGAACTCAGCTTACCGTATCAGGCCATTGATGATTGTTTTAAGTCGTAAATTGCTTTTTTTAACCTGCAGATCAGACCACTCTATCTTGGCACAGATAAACTAGGTGGCAAGTCCATGTAAACTTCTTCTTCGAGATCCCCTTGAAGAAAAGTATTTTTCACGTCCATTTCAAACAGTGGCCTTCTGTTCTCTCTTTTTGTGTTTTAGATATGAGAGGGTTTATATAGGCCAATTCAGATGTCTGACACAATCCCGTTGCAACTCTTTTTAGAAAAAATGGTGGACAGAGCTATCAGTTTCATATTGAAACTAAAATTATTCTGAACACCACAATTAGGTATATTCTAGGTTGAAAATTTTACCTATTTGGTTGGGCATATTTGATTTCTTGTTTCTGTTAAATCTGGAAATAGCTGTTGAGATGAGAGAAAATTTATCACATGTGCAACTAATTTTGCACATAGAATCTGTTGTACCAGCAAAGAAGTCCAGTCCTAATTATTACCAATGATGCCAAATAAGCTTGTTAAATAGTCGAATTAACCACCCACTCCGCTCAAAAAAGAAAGAATAAACCAAATTGACTTCACTTGCAGTGTGCTGCATATGTTGTGTATAAATTAATAGGATAATCTGAAACAGACTGATTATGGATTGGCTACTTAGCAGAAAGCATACATCATTGTATGTGGTGCAATTGGTTCAAAAAGCTGCATCAGACACTTGACTTTTCTCAAATGGGTTGCTTAATATCTTGATTTTTTGTTATTAATGCTTTTTGGTAATATCTGTTCCCCAAGATGATGGGGCTGAATATTCTGTAACAAATTGCTTTTTACTCTGTTCATAATCCATGTTATATAACGTGGTTGTTTTTCCAATGCAATAACAGAAAATGCACGGAACGACAAAATATTACTAGGAAGTGCAGCTTCTACTCATCAAATGTTATTTAACCATTTATGTAGGTTATACTTTGGACATAATTGTATCTTTTCTTCTTTTATAGACATTAATTGTCAGAATATGGCCCCAAGCATATATATTAATTTCAGTCCATTGAAAATATACTGTGCCAAAACTATTCAAATTAGCTTACACTTCACACGTCTGAGTGTATATATGCTAGAATTTTGCTTTAATTTGAGATTATATACTGTTCCTATCCTTTCTTTTTTCTTTTAAAGAGTGGTCTAAAATACCCTACATATATCTGCTCTACCAGACTTGTCCAGAAAAGAGGCCAATTTTGGGTATTTGTAAAATGACTTTTGGATACCAGGCATTTAATTCTAATAATCCTTTTCTTTCTCTAAACAACTGTTGTTTAGGAGACATAACTTGTCATATGCACAAGACAGCATCATCTCCAGTCCCCCACCACGAATTTGATTGCATGACTAATCTTACTTTGTATGAAACCTACTCCTAATAATAACAAAACTGTTCCTAGTTTAATTGCTAATTTTTCTGGGTTTTGAATTTTTTGTTTGTCAGTGCAGTATCAGTATTGATTGCATTAATTTATGTGAGTGGATAATGTGAGTGAATAAAAAGTAGAAACAGTTAAATGAAATGGTAAGCAAAAGCAGATGTGTCTCATTAGAATTGATCCAATCACTACATAATTCTCACACCAAATCTGAGTTTTTACTGAGTTCTAATAATTGTAGTGTGCATTTGATAGACATGTCATCATTATTAAAATTAAATGCATATACATGTTGGTGAAGTTGACCATTGGATTTTACCTGAATCTCGATCACACAATTGAGTAACAGTAGTGTCCTAGCACTTTCTTGGTTAGAGTTTATCTGAAGTTTTTGGAATTATCATTTTCTTTCTAGAATTATTGCGTGTCGACAACTGATCTTTAGGCTTATGCCTTTTCTGGGTATGTTTGGACACTCTAGATTTTTCTCATGCTAACGGATCATTTTGAAAGACTTGAAGACTGGTATAGCTAGATACTTTCAATTCAGTATTAATTAAGCATGTCAGTCTTGTCTATAGTATGTATATGGCTTTTTAGTTAATCGCTCATCTTACTTTTTGTAACATTGCTAGAGCCTATAAAATAATTCAGGAGTGGCTTGAAGTTTATTAAATCTATGATATGTATGACTATGAACAGAACTGTGACAATTAATCACACTTATAACTATATAAGATCTGGATATTCCAGTATTAATTGTTCTGTTAATTATGCTCAGCTCAACCAATTGTGCCATAGACACAGTCACATTTGTACTTTGACCCGGACTGAAAGCGGAGGCAACAACAACAATTACTAATTAATTCTAAGAAATTTATTCTAGATGCTCAATAGTGCATATATACTTGCATACATGCTCACCGCACAAAGTAACACATGCATTCTTATATAAACTCAGAAAGAAGAAACATTCTATAAGTATATGCTAATTAAAGCAAGGTAGCTAGTATCAAAAGTTCAAAACCCAACAGAGGATTGCATGTTTAAAGCAAGGCAGCAACCTCAAGCAGCACTCCTCTGGTAGTAGTGCAGCTTGTACACACTGTTGACACTTGCTTTAGGCATGCGGCGCTCAACGGTCCTGATTTGAGGTGGGGATGCAGTGAACAAGTAGCCGCCATACTGTCTAGCGGCCTGGTTAGAATCAATACATTCTTCGTTATTGCCAGAACCGTTCTGTACTGGTACGAGCTTGGGGGTTGGCGCTGCCTTCCTTTTTCTCGGAGAAAGCTCGTCGAGTAAAGCAAACACCTCATTTCCCAGTTTATTAAGGTCTTTCTGGTAACTAGGGGCCATGTTGGGTTGTGAAATGCTATTAGCTAGGAGGTCTAATTGGTTTTGGTTGTGAAATGCTGTTAGAAAGGCCGTGGGTTTTTATAGAGCTGGGGTGAAGTGCTGCATTGTTGACTCAAGTCAATGGAGATATATAGCTGTAGCCTCTATCTAGCTTTAGAATGTATGATTGTTGGAGCCTTGTAGGTGATACTAATTGTTGGGGTTTAACTTTCGGTTGTGGGGGCTTTTTCCAAAATTCCTCAAGTCTTGGATTGGGACGTGTCAACAAGAAAGGGACTTAATTGGATATATATGTCAGGGGGAAGGACTTTATGAAAAGAACATTTTTTGGATAAATCTCATGGAAGAATGAAGATCACCAACCTAGTCATCGATCACATATATATTAAAGTAGTTGTTTTAATTTTGATTTTCCTTCACCCAACTATTATTTTGCTTAAAAACTTTTAATCAAATCTAAGCACTAGTTGTATTATTTTAACAATTCAGTCGGATGACTATTTAATCATCTAAATTAATTAAGAGAAGACAAATAAATCGAAGTATATATGTCAAATCTCAAGCCCCCGATTAAATGAATATTTGGTTCAAAAGATGATATATTAATTCTTGACCGCTCTGAGTTGATAAATTAAGTGGATTTGGATGGGTTTCGGCTAGATCATCGATCCAATTTAGTTAACGGTACCAGACTATAAGATTTCTAATACGTAGCTAATTATCATAATATGAAAACCATCCAACCTGAGAGCTCCTTAGGCTGTACAACTAATTTTTGTGGTATATTTTTTTTTGAAAAATATCATTCAAAATAAAAGTTAATATTTTATATGTTTTCCTAATGAAATATAACATGTATTAAATTTGAGTCAATTTAAAATTTGATTAGACATTCATCATAAATTCATTAAAACTCCATCATTAAAAAAATTAAATTATGTGATGGACTATTAAATATTTTTTAAATTGATCTAAATTTGATACATATCATATCCAAATACTTAAGAACATATCTACAATTTTTTTATTTGAGTGATATTTCTCAAAAATATGTAAAATAAGAGTCATATGTATCATTAAAGTTGAATGTATGGTAAAAATATAAATATCAGAATAAATATAACATGCTCTAACTAACAATACTATAAAACAAACTTTTATTAAAAAAATAAAATATCAAGATATCATGTTAATTCTATAATAATATTACAAACTTTTTTTCAGATAAACAAAATTTTCTAAGGAAAATAATATACAACAACTAGTTAGGTTTTACTAGACTATTTTTGAATAAAGTTTGTATCCAATATGTATTTATGGGGTTAACGAAAATCTAATATTTATATAGCTCATGAATACCTAATTCGTAATTTTTGGAATTGAATAGATGGAATTAGTTAGATTAATCAAATTACAAACTTGCATGCTTAACTATATCCAGATGCATCAGAGAGAATAATTCAAACAGCACACAAAATCATCCAATATACTGTTCATTCCTTTTTTTGTTTTTTGGATTTCTACTTGAACGACAAAAAGAAATAATTAAGTTGTCTCAATTGAGGATTACCAGAATCACAATCTTAAGAAACAGAGAAATCTTCTAATACTTGAAGATGAAGCTCGCATCAACTTTAAAACAAATCTGGAATCTAGACATATATATACATATATATATATTCGAATTCGATCTCACCTTGATATTTCCTGGATGCTGCATATAATTAATGCTACTCTAGCTATATTAACTAAAAAGAGCTTGCTTGATGATTGCTATATATGGTATATTGTAACTGGTAAGGCTATATATGAATAAGTGCGTTGATCTATATGTTGACTTGGGGTCAATGATCCAAGATTCGTACAGGTAGGTCTCAAAGAATTAAAGTATATATGGATTTCCGTTGTGGATTATATTGCTATCAGCCTATCACCATTAATATCCACCACCTTAATTATTCTCCTTCTCGACACAAGTTGCAAATCAAATAAGTAAAATATTGTAAATCAAATGGAAGAATAATTAATATGGTATTCGTGAAAGATTATGATCGATCTTTAGAGAAATATATAAAACTGATCACATAAGTTATATATATAATGTTGTTCTTTATAATTAAATCATGACAACACTAGGTTAAGAAGAACTCTTCCAATAAAGAGCAGAAAAAAGAAGAAGAGAAATTCGGGGAATTGCATGAGGAAGGTAATCACCAAACACTTAAATTTATTAATTATAAGTTGATTAAGAGGTAATTAACCTCTACAAATAAGTGTGTTGTTGCACTTGTTGGGAATTTTGGTTTTGCAATCTGACATTTGATCAAGCAATAAAATTAAATTATTAAAAAAATAGAAACTGTAGAGCCATTCGAAACATTGCACAACGGAATGATGAATGATATTAAAACACTTCCTTTGTCCATTATTAAGGATATCAAGAGATACTGCCTTAATATTCATCTAATAACATAACAATGTACAAGTTAAAGTTAAGAAATGATGAATAAAAATAAATATAATAATGATGACATTTTGACTTAGAAGTTTACAGTATATGGGCCTCATAATTAAAGCCACCTTAATTATGTGTACCCTCCAAATGCAATTTGAGGAATATTAATTGTATGTCATATTCTAAATTTTCTTGACTTGAGATGGTCAAGAAAAACTTGGTATTATTGGAGCAATGTTCTTTTTTAAATTCTAATAAAGTTTATAATGGAGGAACCCACAGAACCATGCAATTATATATGAGATTTATTTCAATTCGTATCAAATTGAAATGATGTTAATTAGTTTCACTTTTTCTTTCTTATATATTCTTTTAAAGAATAAATTAAGTGTTCGTCATTAATTCTTATCAATTTTTTGGTCTCAAAATTGGATTCCCTGTATGGTTGATTTTATAATTGCCTTTTCTTTATGCTCTGCTTTCCATTGGAACTATATATAGATCATATCAAGTTGCATTTCTCGCAGATGTTTTTTTTTTTTTGATCGGTAGGAAATCCTACCGATTTTCCATTAATTAAAAAAGAAAACTGTACGAAGTTTTCACAAGGTATTTACATAAAATTACACCGCTAGAGCCACATAGCTAATGAACTATGTTAGCAAATCTTATCCAGGCCCTAATATCGGTTGTGATGTCTCCTGCTAGCAGCATGAACATTTCTCGCAGATGTTGTTTAATTCTGCATCAAAATCAATTATCTTTCTTTGTAATGTTTGCAATTTAATGGCGTGACCTAATTTGTGGTCGAAATAAAAGATCATATTTTTTATGCACTTGTTAATTAGATCTAAGATTGAATGTGCTCCATGTCATCTAAACATTGCATATGCTCCAACAATTGATTCTTAATCTTCTGCACAGTGGTGGCCAGATAATTAAGACCGCCGATAGTTTATATATATATTAAACTAAGTATTTTATGAGGATAATTACATAAAAACTAAGTGTATACTTTTTAGTACTCACAAAGACAAGCACGCAACCTAAAGCAACATACACTCATATCATACCAAGCAGATATGCCTTCAAAAACATATGTACATCAGAAATTGAAGACAACAAAAGCAAAGACGACACACAAGCTAGAATTAATATATAGATGTTCATCTAGTAGAAGCAAGCAGTTGACCAGGTAGCCAGGTAGCATGAGTCGGGCGTTCAACAACTGTTTTTGATAGTGTTGGATAAATCACATATGAGCAACCTCCAGAATATTTTTCCGATTGGTTACACTCCATAACTTCTTTCTGTGCAGAGCAGCCTGATTGTGATGTTCTGAATTTTCTTGGCTTGAGATCGCCAAGCAGGGAGGTGTCTTTCCCTACCTTGCATATGTTGAGAGTATTTGATGCCATGCAAGAGAAGCTTGAGATGGAAAGTAATTAAGTTTGAAGGATGAGAGAAAGTTTAAGATCTTTAGAGGTGCTTAATTAATTTAGAGTTTTGGTTGCAGAGGAATTACCTATGGCTACCCCTTTTATAGAGAGGTTCACACTACTGTCTATCTATTGGCATGCGCAGTCAACAATGTGATTGAATCCACATGGATGCATGAGATCTGATCATCAATACATTTCTCCTATCCTTGTAAGATGTCTATTCAAGCAGTCTGATTTAATTAGATACAGTGGTCTGGATTGGATGTCGGTCAGTCGATAGCAGCATATATAACATATGTGATATAGGAACATCCAGAACGGAGTCGTTCAGACTTGAAGAGAACATCAAAGTTCAGGACTGTTTTCCTGTGTTAGCACAGGAAACATTAGCATACACAACATGACCAGGATTGAATTATAGATTGGGATAGAGATTGATGGCAAAGGATAAGATCCCACAGAAAATGGGGAATAAATTGAATTAATGCCTCATCATCAAGACCCTGCACAATTAATACCCTATCCTGAAAAAGCGCTCGAGATGCTATTCCTTTTTGGTCCCGCACATTAAGATCTACCTCTCAGATGGATAAGGAAAAAGGGCTAGCTCAATTATTTTCACCTACACCTTCAATGTATTTTGATTCCATATCTGAGACAGTGTGACTTGGTGCCAGTTGATTAATTAATAGCGTGATTAATTATGTATCTCGTGTTGAATTGAAGAATTTCTCTATTTTACTCATAGTTAACAAGCAAGACTCAGAAACACTCTACAATGTGTGATAGTAAAATCTTACACAAAAAAAAAAAAAATACAATTTTGAGCTAATGTTGAAATTAACACAACCCTTAGCTATTGGAGTGCAATTCAAATATCTTTATTGCCGAGCACATAGGGATACTAAACTTGTTTCAAAGACCCTGTACCCACTAACTCTCTCTTTTGTACAATGATGCTAAATATAAAAGAACCCTTGCAGCACTGTTGTGATAAGGTATTATCTCTATGTAAAAGGTTTCATGTTCGAAATCCAATATTTATACTAGAGGTGATTTAGGAAATTTAATTTTTGACCACCCTTCATGTTTCTTCCCTGAGAAGAAAGAAATTATTGAAAAAAAAAGAAGAAAATTTGCTTTGAAACAGAAGCACTGTCATAAATGTTCTTTAGGAGATTCTTAACTAAAAAATAAGATACTAATTAAGAATGTTCTTTTTAGAACTTCAAAAACTTCAAAAATGTGGTAACAAATCATATAAAACACTGACAATTAATTCACACAATTGATGAGAACAATGTAATTATTTATTATCGTGTCAAATAAGTGAACTCATAATTATGTGCATTCAAAAACCGGATATTTGAACTTGATTTCCATCTCATGCTATGGAATGCTATTACCAGTTAAGCCTACAAAGGCGAATTTGGTAGTTGATCATTATTGCTACAATACATGATACCATTTGTCATTTTTCTTTTCTGTCCCTTTATACCACCAAAGCATATAAAAGGAATATCCAAGTGATTTTTATTGATTTCTTTCTCCCTGCAAGTGGAGGTATGTAGTATTCAAGTTTGCGGATTACTCATGAATAGTCATGATATGCTTTTATCTTATAACCTCTCTTTCCACAAATTCCTGCCTACCATCAAAGATGCTCTAGAAAGATGCATGGGCACACATGCTCAAAAAGAAGATACCCTGGAATATATGTTGCCTTCTATTTGGATTTCTACCAAACAAGAACAACTTATCTCTTCTCAAGTTTATTAGTCCCAGTCGAGAGGAAGGAGAAAAAAATTACCACCACGGAAATACATTCACGTCACTTTTAAGACAGAAAAAACCCGTTACTAATCTCAGGATAATTGTTTTTCCGTAATGGATATTAATAATGTCCTGTATAGTTAATTGTTCTGGTACATATGTTTTTGAGCTATGAGAGGAGTCAATCTCTTTACTGTTCACCTCTTATTTATTAATGTCAATTATGTATCTATTAATTAAAAATATATTATTATTAATTAATAAAATTTAATTATTTTATGTATAAAATATATATAATTTTGTACACAAAATGATTAAATTATGTTAGTTAACAATAATATATTTTTAATTAACAAATATATATAGTTAAAATTAACAAATAAATGGATGGATAGATTAGTGGATAATAAAAAAATGGACCCTATTTTCGTATATCTTTTGCTCCAACTGTGACATGCTTTAGTTGCTTAATTTCCGGAAACTTACAGAAAGAACGGCCTTTGAACCTTTTCTTTCCAAAGAAAACTGCTTTAATTCCAATCCTCTGTTTGGTAACGCAATTATTGAAGTTGTTTTTGGATAAAGCAAAGCACCTTTTACTCTTTTGGGAAGCATCTTACTAATAATTATCTTTATCTAAAGCATTGGGAAAGCGATCGAATTCAACAGATTCCCAGGTTTCTTTAATTCTATCTTTTTTTCTTTTAAATATAACTCATATTAAGTCTGATATTTATTTTTTTTAATGTGTATCACCACTATGTTAGACCTGTAGTTCTTCTTTAATCTTATACTAATTGCTTCTGTATATGGATTTCATGTTTACTGATATCTTTATAATGAAAACAAATTGATATACCTCTATATCAATCAACAGAGCAGTAACTATATAGCATGACAACATATATTCCTAACTAATTAAACACTTATAATTAAGTTCAAAAACATACATATATAAGTAACTTAATTAATTAATTATTACAAGCTACTGCTTGAAGGCGATAAAATTACTTAAGACACAACTAGTGCTTAATTAATTACTTGGTAAAGTATCCTGAGGCGGGTGTCCTCTTTGGTAGTAGTAGCTGTGAACACAGCTCCTTGCATTAGCATCCTTATTATTAATACAGTGCTGCTCTGTTGCCTTCTTTTTCGTTGGATACGTCGTATACACAGCCCCGCCGTACATTCTGACGGCCTCATTGCTGTCGATAATATCCTGAAGCTTGGAATTAGGCCTCTGCTCA